>LPNX010175978.1:136015-292755 GCA_001517045.1 Pseudotsuga menziesii | reverse complement strand
GATTTGATTGAAATCAGTCAGATCTAAAGCAGATTGACTGGATCTGACAAATCCTTGACTAAAGGAGGTGATCAAATCAGATCCAGAGTTGATCTTCAGAATCCTTTATGGGGAATTTCGCCCTCCCTCTCTCCTCAACACGTTTTGGCTCATCTGGATGAGTTTTGGTGGATGCTTCAATCAACAGGTTGAGGTGTCAGTCAGATCAGCTCTCCGATTGACAATTGCACTCAGTGAGACTCAGATCTGGCTCAGTTAGACACAGATCAGGCATTGATGGACTCTCCATCAGCATATTTGGTCTATCTCCTTGGGATTTGCGGCCCCCTGGGCTGGATCTCCTGGTTTTTGTATATATCCAAGCACAGCAGCCTCTTCCAAGCTAGTTAGAGCTGGATTGAAGGGCTTGCCATTGTAATTGTGTATTGATCATCATTGTTGAAATAAAGAGAATCTTTGGAGGCTCAATTGTGGAGTACCTTTCATGTGTGGATTATCATTGTCATGCTGCATTCGAGGTGAAACTGCTATTTTTTCAATTTTTTGCACTTAACTGTTGTCTGCCTAAATGGTTATTGAAATCATAGGGATAGATCATTGTAAGTAAGCTTACTTACTTCTATTTTGCTGCATATGTTTGAATGAGCTAATACCTGTATGCTAAATAAGATTATTTGCATGTCGTATCATTTACTTCTCATATGTATCTTCAGATTTAATGGTTTTGTTTGCAAGATTTGTTGTGTAGCTTACAGGTTTGCTGTGACTGGAAGATCTATGGTTCAGGTTTGATTCCATTGGTTTCCAACAGAGATTGCTAAGATCGTGCCCCTCGGTGCTTCACTACCAAGCTTCCTTTGCAGATCTGCTTCAACAACAAGCACTTCTCTTCCCCTTTTCCTCCTTTAAAAATCTTAAATTTTCTTCAAACTGGTTACTATTAAGGTTTCTTATTGCACAGATCTGTCTCATTAAGAAAATTACACATAGATCTAGTTAGTAAGATCCCTTCCCAAGTCTAGATCTTAGTTTTGTTTTGCATATAAAGTTACATTTTAAAAGATCTAGCTGAAATTACCATATTTTCGCAAGCATTTTAATGAAAATTCGTAGCTTGCTGTTGAGGTAGTTTCATTCGTTGTACGTTAAAATTTCATATTCTGCAATAAAAGTGCACATCTTATTGGCTGCCCAAAAGGCAAGCCAAGATCCCAAGGAAAGCCTGCTTTCCTTGGTTCCTGTTTTCCCCTTTTAACTAGTTTTCAGCTTACCTTTTTTGGTTAAAAGTGAGCTGACCCAAAGGTGCTTTCAGAGTGCTTTTGGGCATATTTCAGTCTGATATGTTTGCTGGTTTTTAGCAGGTTTGACAGAAAAGAAAGAAAGTTGTTGTTCAGAAATGGCCTCAGGAGCGTTCAAATCCCACCAAGGGTCCCCCATTTAACCAAAACCTTTAATTTTCGCACTTTGTAAGCTCTTGATTTCACTCCATATAAGGATTAAGAGGAATTATATCAGTTCTCTGATATTGTAACTGCTATTAATAAAAATAATTTTTTGAATAAGCTCTTTCGAGCACATTCCCCATCCCCCCTGGGGGGATTTGCGTTGGTGTCCTTTTTGTTGCTTTTTGTTGCTTTTTGCTCATTTCTGTTCAAACTAGCATTGATCTAATCTGCAGGGTAGTATACTTTATTTCATTATCAATTTCATATTCCATATTTTATATTTTAAAGTAATCGTAATACTTACCCCACGACTTCCCGATTGACCCGAAAGGGGAAAGAGATTCGTGGTAGGACTAATTAGGAAACTAGAATTGTGTATCTGTTTCATTTTCTATCATTCATTTTTCAACTATTATAAAATTAACCCCTCCTCGATTCCCCGATTGAGATCCACTTGGATCGAAAGAGGTTCCTGGAGGGTTTTCTTTTAAACAAGAACACCCATTGTAAAATTTACTAAAATTGACAAGACTCCAATGTGTATGCTCTACACTTGGCTGCGGTTTGTCCGATCAGTCAAGCTGTATCAAAAGCACTTGAGTGACTAGTATAATTAGCACTCTCTCTCCCAAATTAACAAACCAACAGGTGAAAATCCAACACCTAGATCAAACCATCACGATGGCAAAATACCCAAAGGAAGCGGGAACTTCTGAAAAGTGACCTCGAGGCACCGATCTCTGTCACACCCTAACGGGTGCGTTATGAACAATAGCCCCAGAGACTCCATTCAGCCCACATATTGCTTGCGGGTAGCCGTGAAGGTTTAGTTTTGGACATACTCCAAGTACTCTCGGGTATATCTAGAGTCCCCCCTTCGCCTAATTGTAATCAACTCACACCTCTAATTTAACTTAAAACGTACCAAGAGGCAATCGCAAAACATTCACTCCAAGCACATGCAAGTACATTGATCTAATTTTTTGACTCCATTCTAAGGCACTGGTTATTTTCTTGCTTTATATATCTATTGTGTCTCAGCATTGTGCTTTCGTGTGTTCATTTTTGTATCTTGCCATCTTTGATTATCTATAGTTAAATCTCAAACTCCTAAGTAACTCATTCAGTTTAACATCACTATACTAAGTAATTATCCTAGTAACTTAATAAGGTCTACCCCCCCTTGGCTTCCTTAGGAGTTGAGCCTAAACGGAGAAGTCAAGAACAAGGTGACAGCCTTGACTCGAGACTTGCCCCCAAGGACACACCGAGTGGCTTGAAGATTTCTGCCACGTGACCCAGGTGTGTGAAAGGCGGCAACATTGTCAAAAAGTTTCCGATGCTCGGGGACTTCGATGGGGACTTCATAGGACCTCTGTGAGGTCCCTGACCTAGTTTCCGAGACTTATGGACGGTACCCGGGACGAGGACGCGAACCCAGCCCCTAGGGATGAGTACCCCTACAACACAGGATTGAAAAGTCAAAAGCAATATACAAAACTTTCTTCCATGATGCGATATCTTCAAATATGAAAATGTAATCTAAAAAATGGTCTTCATTGCCTCATACCAACAAATGGAGTCACCAAGGTTAGGCTTCAAGATACCTTCAAACTTGTTGGATGTGCTCACCTCAACACCAAATAAGGTCTTCAAAATTCTACAAGGAACCAGGACTTTTATCCCTTCATGAGTTGCCAAATGAGCAATGGATCTTCAAAAATTTGCACTCATAATATGTCACATGTAGCAAACTTCAAAACCCAAAAATGAACTTTATCCCCAGCAATGGCACCAAAATGTTACAACTTAACCCCACACCCAAGGTGTTAAAGTCCTAATTCACAAAGTGAAGACTCAAGGGTAATTAATCTTGCTCCACCTATCAATTTCTCACTTTCCTATGCTATAATACTTGTTTTGTTGAAGCCACTCTTCATATTCACCTTGAGCATAATGTCTAAGCTTTAGCAATCCAAAAGTAGGGAAACCCCTTGTGTTGGAGGATAGCCAACCTAAAGAGTAAAAGAGGATCGATGCCCTCTTAGTTACCCTCGAGTCTTTACCTTGTAAATTAGGACTTTGACACCAAGGGAGAGGGGTTAAATTGTAACACTCCTCTTCTACCTATAAATATTAAAATAAGCAAAATTTGAAATGAATGCATAAAAAGAGTATTTGGGTAATATATAGTATATCAAGTTCATGATTGTTCTGTCTTTTTAACATTGTAAAAATAAAAACATAATAATTAAGTTGTTTTTCCCCATAAATAATATCAAGCTTGTATTGTCAAGCACTTGGGGTTTACTCAAGCCAGTTTCAAATTAATGCAATTAATTTCTATGTATGTGACATGATCAGCGCTTGCGCCGAAATACCCAACTCTCAATACAAGGCTATGCATCAATGATGATACAAAGGTAATGTAATCCATATAACCCTTCCTCCAATGTGTTTCAATTATGTCGAAGTTGACCCTCATGATGAGNGAAATACCCAACTCTCAATACAAGGCTATGCATCAATGATGATACAAAGGTAATGTAATCCATATAACCCTTCCTCCAATGTGTTTCAATTATGTCGAAGTTGAACCTCATGATGAGATCCGCCTCTAAAAGACCTCCCTCGAGTCATCAATGTTCCTACACCAATTTTTCCTTGCCCCGAATGATGAATGATGCTTGAACAAGATAGAACACAATGTCTATTGAACTTGTAACTGTCATTGAACTCCATGGGTCTTTTGTTGTGCTCAGTGAAAGTGTTTAATAAAGTGATATAATAATGAGGCATTTAATGTAGTAATTAGTGTAGTAGTTAATAGTTACGTATTTGGGAGTTACGTAAGTACCTCTTCTCCTACTATGTAATGAGATATTGCATCATCTGATGACATATGAATGAATCCACTCTTTCTCATTCTAATGTGTTCTTGTTCATGCTTGTCTGTGTAAAACTAACACATGTTCAAAGAAAAGCATCCCTAATTTTTGTTTTATTCGGGTAAAGGGGGGCGAGGATGATGAATAGAAGCACCAATATAGAGATACCATGAACAGGAAGAACTACACAAGCAACATTGTACCGAAAGGGTTGAACTCGTTTTGTTTAATAGTTTAGGTACGCGGGACCAAGGATTTAATTGGGTCCTTGTTTGAAGAAAGATGAGTTAATGAGCATTGTGTGGTATAAGGACTCAGGAGTTCTCCTTGCTGAAATTGGAAGTTCCCGTGAATTGTCTCTTTAAATGGACAAAAACAAGCAAGTCCATCAATGGCAGGGAGACCTAAGAGGATGTATGGAGACTAATTCAAGATGATTCTCCTAACACCATAGACTCGCCATGTAGAGGAGTTGGAAGAATTTGATGCATCTCAAATTTGTTGGCATCGCGAATAACTTGCAGTGAAGTTCCTAGAAAATAGGAAGAGCATGTACAAATTACAGTTGAGTTTGTTGTTAAATCTTGTGTAACAAGATAGGGTTCTAATAGATACGGAAGGTCAATAATGTACAAATTACCCCAATTTATAAATGGTGCCAAAACTCTGCTTCTAATGTCAATTTAACTGTAATCAGCCACACTAGTAGAAAGTTTACGACAGGCGAGTATATCAGAGTATATCAAGCATTATATGTAATTTTGATCAATCAAATGCATCAGCTGAATCAATCATAAGTCATAAGTATAAACATCACATCAAGAGAGACACAGGAATATATGTAATTTGATCTTTATTTATTGTATATGGAAGACTACAATCTTCTCGATTTCAATCAGCACCCACAGATGAAAAGAGCACCAACTCTTGTAACAAGACCCAACCTAGTTTTCTTAGCTCCAACTAAGAAGGGTTTGAGGAGTCCAATCCTCAAGTGCAAGATTTCACTTGTATCAATCTCTGCTCATGTACCTCTACACATCGATACTAGTGGTCATCTGTTCATCACTGCTGCTCATCACTATTGCGGCTCATCTGCTGGTCAACACTGCTAGTCAATCTCTGGTCTGGTCAATCTCTGGTCAATCTGTTCATCAAAGGTCTGCTCGTCATCAATCAACTCATCTCAGCATCATCAACATGTCATCATTATCAACAGGTAAGCATCTTGGTGTTCATCAAAGTATGCATCAAATGTGCATCATCAGATCATCATTATGGAATATCACGAAGTACACATCATTAAGGTATTATCATCATCAAGTTCAAACTGTTGTAGATGTCATCTAGATATGTTATTGAGGTCTGCATATGTCACTTCTAGCCTCTAGGGCAGTCATGGAATGTTCATCAACATAGGGTAGGCACCATCAAACATCATCAACATCATATCACAATCACTGTAGAGTATGCATAGTCATCATCATAGGGTATGTGTATAGAGTATCATCATTTTCATTCAATACATCATCAAATCATTGTCATCGCGGTCTGTATACATTAAGATGTGAATATGCATATGATGTCAACACTTCCCAAACAAGTCTTCAAAAACAAACTTCCTGTATGAATGCCACTGTAAGCATATTTCACCACTGTATGTGTGGGTTAGGATTGCATGTTTAAGGATTTGCATTATCATTCACTGTTTGTTCTCACCATATGTATCATTACATATCATATCACACATCAATACTGCATTCACTGTATAACAACTTACACATATCATAAGCTTAATACCTTGACCTATCACTTCAACCGTGCATATTGAAGTAGGTCATCATTATAGTGGAGTCGATTGTAGAAAGCTTCAATAAATCATAGAGCTAGGGCTTTATGACAAACACCTGTGTAAGTCAATCTTCAAGCTTGGGCTGTAACTGAGGTTGAAGATGATCTTCAAAAACAGATTATTCAAACCCTAGGTCACTGTTTTGACCTTATGAATAGATGTTGTGGATGTCTGCAATTTTGGACTGTTCTTTATTGCTGCTGCTATCACATTTAGGGCTGTAGCAAATCACTAATCAGAATTCGGCCTGTATGTGACTTCATCTATTTCATGTCTGTGGAAATCAAGTGCTGGTTGTATGTCAAGACTTGAATCCTAAGCAAACCTAAAACCTAGCCTCCCAAAACCACAAAAACTTGCCCACCGAAATTGTCTAGAGCTACTGCAAGTATGCTTATGAATGTCTGCAATTTTTGGACTGTTTATTCCAAAAAAACAGATAAAGTCTCCCACGAATTTCCTCAGCTACCTCAGTCTACGAATTCACTAGCTTTCTTCTTGTCATCAATTCGTTGGATTAAATTGACCCCTGGCAAGTCCAAAAAGGACTGCTTTAGGCATGAGAAAAAGATCAAAGAGAGACCTCATCACCGTCCAGGAATGTTTAGGCAAGTGCTAGAACAATTCAGCAGTCAATTTCCAAATGGGCTCGGACTGTATACTCTTCAAAACAAGACTATTTCAAGCATGAAGAATTTAGCATGTAACTTCGGACTGTTTGCTCACCATTAATTCGAAGGAAGCAATGATCCTTACCCAACACAAGTCAAGCATGAAAAACTTTGGACCAAGCAAGTCCAACATTTAGCTGCCTTAGTCCACTACCTCAGTCAGCTGCTGCAAAAACCTTTACTGTGGAGGAACCCTACACCTTGACAAGCAAGGGAAAACATAAGAATAAAAACCAAGATAATGATCACCTACATCAAATCCGAAACTGTGTTTACTTCAAAAAAGGTAAGATCTAGGGTCATTGCATGAAAGCTGCCTCAGTTATCCACCTCCAAAATATCAGTCAACTACTGCTGCCACCGAAAAACTTCAAAGCACAGTCAGCGAGCTTCCTCAATCTTCCTCGGATCTCTGCTGCTCCAAAACAAACCCCCAAAAAAAGGTTCTCTCTGTAAATTCGTACTGCTGCTGCCTCCGAATTTTCAGTCAACCACAGTCAGTTTTTCACCATTCGAAAAATATCACAGTTCATCTGAATTTCACACTTGCAAAATGAAACGTTTGATTGGGTATTTATACTAGTTTTCCAAAAAAAAAACATTTTTGAGCAGACTTGTTTTATCAAAAGAAATTGTTTATTATGAATTCATTTGAAGCCGACCTGTCTTAAAAACAATTTTTATTTTTATCTTGTAATTTCATTTGGAGCCGACTTGTCATGCTTTGATCATAAATTGGAGTGTTTCAACCAAAATCTTGTGTTTGACCTTGAATACAAAGATGTTATCAATTTGTTTTGATGTAAGGGCTTTTTCACTTGCAAGAGGCATGCCATCAAGCCTCATCATGACATCACTCCAAGTGTGTGTGGGATCAAGACCAAAGGGCACCATGCGCAAGAGTTTCAAGAACTCTTTCAAGATATTATTTAATATTGAGCAAGCCCATCATCGAATGGTCTCATGGACCATAAGCAAAGAAGTGTTCCATCATATCATCATGCATATGGATGCCAAGCCTTTATTATGCACTAGATCCATTTCCAAGACCCCATCAAGCCACCAGTGACCATGTCATCGTAAGCAAGCGTGTGTTTCATCAAGCCACTAGGGCTTGTTATCATCAAGGTGCCGTCATTCCATATGCAAGAGTATGACCAAGGGCTCCATATCATCAACGCTTCCTCATCTTCAAGGTGGGCTTCTTCAGGTGCTTCTTCAACAAGCAGGAGACTTCATGGGCGTCTCCAACCACCTTAACCACGCAAGGGGGCCTCCACTGGGTCAAGATCCATCATGACATCACCTGTGGGGTTGCTAGGCCTTTTCCTAGGGTAGCATGACACCATTTGAGCATGAATGACCACAGAATGGGTCATTAATGCTTCTCCATCATCCACAAAGGCTTCAACGCCATCTCCAGGGTCTTCAGGATCTTCAACAAGGTGGTGGCTCCAAGATCTAGCCTTGTGGGTACAGGGACCTTGTCCACTGGGTACAAGGTGCTTCAAGGCACAAACCCACTCGGTAAGGGGTCCAAGGTATTGCAAGTGGGACTTGGTGGCATCAATGACAACCTGTGGGGCCACTGCAAGTCCATGGTGTCATCAATGACAATTTCATCAACAATCCAACTGCTCTCACCACTGTATCATCACCTAGTACAACCTCCAACTCCAAGTCTGTCTCTGAAATCTCGGTGAACATGTCTCGGTCACCTGTCATGTGACTCGAAGCTCCACTATCAATGTACCAAGTGGAGGAAGTAGTGGAGGCACTCAGTGAATGCCCAACGATCATGGAATGCTCCATGTGATCCTCAAAATCCCTGCTGGTGATGGATGATGCTCTCTCTACGCAACCACCAGAAAAGAGAGAAAACTCTCTCAAATCTAACAGCATACTCATTAATCTCTACTAAAGTTGTTGTCTGTTGTTTCTTCTTCTCCTTGTTTGGGCACTGTCCAGCATAATGCCCAAACTTCTAACAAGCTAAGCATTTCACTTTGCTCATGTCCTTCTCTCCATCATGTTGCTTGGTTCCACCCTTGGAACCCTTCTTGAACATCTTCTTCTTTCCCTTTGTTGCTAAGGCCACATTCTCCTCATCATCCTTGTTGTGAGATGTACTGCCATGTACATATCCCCTATGGGTCTCCTCCTGTATGAAACCATCCCAAAGACAATCCCATGTAGGCATGTGCTCACGAGCAACAACGGACTCAACAAAAATAGACCATGGCTTTGCCACGCCATTCATTGTTGTACGAACCAACTCTGCATCCAACACCCTCTCTCCCACTGCTCCAAGCTCATCTCGAACCTGTGTAATCCTGGTAAGGTAGGAGACCATGTTCTCCCCCTTGTTCATCCTAATGCTCTTTAGTTTCTTCCTTAACACCATTTTCCGATTTTCATTGGAACTTTGGTAAAGGTTGGTTAATGCTGTCCACATCTGATGAGCATAGTCTTTCCCATAAATATGTGGTATGATATGGACTTTAATGGCATCAAGTAAGATTATATTTTCTTTAATGTCCAGTTTATCAAAGGCAGCCTTATCAGCTGCAACTGTAGGAATGGTGACAAGATGAATTGTTTTATTATTAACCATTTCTCGTAGTTCATTCTCCTGCAATAACAGTACAATCCTAGCCTTTCCTGGGATAAAATTAACTGCCCCATCCAACCTGTCCTCAACCCTAAGTCCGGTAGCCATCACTGCAAAAGTGTTCAAAAACCTGTTTTTCTCAACAACCTTGTTTTCTCTTATTTCTCTAAGTCTGAAATTTATTTCTATGTGTAATTTTCAAACTTCAATCAAGCTCTGATACCATGAAATTTTTCAAGAACCCCAACCCGATTTTAGTTTCAGAGCTGCGTATGGTTTAATGCCCAAACCCCATCATGCATGTAGATTGAAAAATTAAAAATTTAACTGAAAAACATGAAACACATGAGATTTATTTTCTTCTTTTGAACTCTGAAAATTATATCAGCCCTAAAATCTTACTCAAAAATTTAAAACTCAGCTACACATGAAAATTAAATGCTCAAATGTTTGGTCAACTTGACCCAGGAAAAACCTCAAAGGGAAAACCTGTACTTCAGATAGAGATATAACTTCTTCAGGCAAACTTTACAAAAATGAAACAACAATACTTATCTCCCTTCTCGAAATCTGTGTCAATCAATAACCAAACCTGTTGTATGAATGCCTCGAAATTCATGTTGTGCGGCCCTACGCGTGTGGATGTTCAGACATCGATTTCTACGTTTCCTGCTTGTTGTACGGACTGCAATTAATGTTGTACAGACATCGATTTTTGTGTTATACGGTCGCCTTGAAATTCGTGCTATATTACTGCCTTCAAATTTGTGCGTATATAGACAGTACGGCCTGCATTTAATGATGTACGGTCGCTGCAATAAATGTTGTGCAATCACCTTGGAAATCGTTCCAATCAGCTAGTACAATCTCCTCCTCTCTCAAAATTTTGAATTGTGAAGGTGAACAATGATCTCTCTTTGCCTTTCCCAAGCACTTTTTGTTTAAGTAACTTCCACTTTGAGATCAATGGCTTAGATTAAAAGCCAACTAAATGAGATCTAGGACCCATCTGATTTCCTCATTAAAAAACACTTTTAATTATTAAAATGAGAATTTAATGCACACCCACAACAATACTCATAAAGTCACTTTTAAAATATAAACTAAAACTCACATTAAAAATGTCACTTGATAAAAAGTCATTCTCACCTTTTTAATTAGGCTAGGGACCACTTATTAAAGTGTTCTTGTCCACCCCAAGGCATGAGTAAACAAACACTTCCTAGGTAAAAATTCAACAAGGATTACATTGGTGAAGGCATGCATGACATACAGTTGGTCCTTCTTCAAAAGCGTGACTACTCCCTTGAACAATTCGCCCATGCAAGAATGGCGACTTCTCCTTTCCCAGATCTATTTGTAACTACTACCAAAGTGCCAGGATAGTCCTCGTAATCACCAGGTAGGGTAAGAGACACCTTCTGAATCCAATGGAAGTGGCATGCAGACCAAAGGATGGCTTTCTGCTCCAATACGAATTGTCTTCAAGCCGAAGGATGGCTTTTTGCTCCAATACGAATTGTCTTCAAGTTCTTCAATTCACCCCCAGCAGTAAATACGTGACTCTTTGGTAATCAATTCTCTGTATGCTGGATCTCTGATGAATACTGAATAATCTGAAGTGTCGATGATAGACATGTATGATCTATCCCGAAAGTGATTAGGGCAGATAGATTTCGCTGCCAAAAACACTTGATAGTTAAGGACTCATGCCCTCAACCCCAACTTTGTTACTGTTGTTGAGCTTTTGAAATCAATTCAAAAGTGAATAATAATAATGGATGCCTTTTTGGTTCGACTTACCCTTCTTATATAATGTTGAGGTTGCAAGCCTTTCCTTTTTGCATGCATGTGACCTAATTGTTGCATGTTGCATGTCGCATGCAACATGCACTTCCTTGCATGCATGCAACCTAAGTGACGCATGTCGCATGCAATTTGATATATGGCCCGCATGTTCCGCATGTAAACTATTACTTGCTCTGGTGGCCCTCTTATGTCTACCGATAACTGGATAATAATTGTATTAATGCATTCTTTAGCTCCTCGTATCATTAGTCCTCTTTCAATTCGCTATTAACCAGTAACGGAACATTACAATGTGTGATGACGACTAGTGGGTGCCTCCTAGAAAAGCTTGGTCGATGTAGTCGACACTTCCGCCTATGGGTTATACCTTGGAGTTCGATCAATATAGTTGACACTCCAAGATAGTCCCAAAGAGGATCTATAGGATGTGGAAGGTAGTGGTGAATTAGCAAGGAGGAAGCAAGTTAGTTAAAAATGTTGTGGAAGTTAATAACAACTTGGTCACTTGTGTGTGTTAAAACTCTTGCTTTACTCGTGTGTTAATCTTCGTATGCTTTACAATTTGTAGTAAATTAATGTGAACTAGTTAGCGAGTTAAGGATGTTGATTATTGACTTACTGTCCTCCATGCTTTATTGTGAACATATAAGAATGATGCATATTTAGCTGCTCTTCGAGTATTAATTGCGAGCATTTAGAAATTATGCATTAAGGGAAATGGATGATTGATTATCAGTAACTATGCAAAAGATATATATGCTGGCCACATATATGCCCTTGCATAGGTACATTAGTATAACTCATTATTGCAATAGTCATTAGTGACTAGGTGAAAATTAAATGAATTAATGAAGTACTATATGTATGTCGAAAAATTAAATGATTGGTTAATATATATATGTAAGTGTGTGTGTGTAATTAAATTGTTCACAAGGACTTGGCATACCAATATATGTTTAAAAGTTTATCTAATTAAAAGGATGGTTGAATTATTGCATATACATATAAGTATTAGATACTATGTATAAGTATAAAAGTAGATTCATAATATAATATACTATATTATATATGAAATATATTTAGTAACTAAGGTGGGGGAGGATAATGCAATAAATGGATAGTTCTAGAATCTTTGAAAATACGTAGTTGTTGTTTTAATATATTTTGCCTTTGATGAATGAGGAAACTTTGAAAACACATAATTGTTATTTTAATATATTTTGAAGGAAAGAGGAAAATGAGGAGAGTTTTATTTTGGGGGAAGGTTGGAAGAGCATGGAAGAACTCTTGGTATTACAGAATCACTATTCGCGTGTTTATGTGGATCATTGTTTTTTGAGCCCAAGCACGAAGGGCCAGGAAGCCATGCTTCCTTTGGATGGCTTCCTGGGGCTAGGGAGCCGACTAGGCCCCTAGTTGGCTTGGGAGGAAAACAGTGTTTCCACTCGGGGCAAGTAGCTTCAATCAATTCCATGCTCACGGCATAAAACTCACCTCACCTCAGGCACCAGTAGAGGTATTCTTCCGGTTAAATTTACTAGTTTTAAGAGTTTCTCTTCACTTAAATTATGTTGTTAAATTATTAGTTTGTACTACTGTAAGTTCAAGTCTTCAGTATTCTTTACTACTGTAAGTTCAATTTTGAAGCAAATATACATATATAGACTTAACATATAAACTGTAGAAGTTTAGCATGTAAAATGTCAAGTGTAGCAATTTAGTTAATTAGTAAACAGGATGCTACAAAATCCAACCATGCAAATGAACAAGAGGATAAACCTTTATATAGGTTTGAATCCTTCTCTTCACAACAATAAAAAGTAAGAAAATCCTAGATCCAACCTAGGATAGTGTAATCAAATCCAAAATACTCCAACTACTAACAAACAATAATATAATACTACACGAAAATGGTGGCCAATGCCACAAGTACAATATCAAAGAGAGGGAAGACCCAACGAGGGCACATGCATCAAGTGACGCAAGATAACAAGTAGAACTTCCAAACATTGCCTCCAAAGGCTCTCCAAAAGGTAGTGCTCCAAGGAAATGGTCCAAAAGGGATGCATGGAACCCCAGATCACCTCAAAATAACGCATAGAACCATGTAAGAAACCTCAAAAGTGGACATCTCAACAAATAGTCTCCAAAAGAGTGGAATGCCCCTCCAAAATGGGCTCAAAAAAGTGGGAGTCCCATCATGAACAGCATAGGCATGTGTGCAAACCCTCCCCTAAGTGAAGCATCCCATCAAATAAAGAATGAAATGAAGCGATTAAGCCTCTAAGAGTGAAGACCCTCCATGACCAACTCCATCAAGCATGTGCAAATATCCCAAAAATGTGGAACGCTCTCATCAAACCCTAGGTCCATGAGAAAGGATCCTCAATACATGTGCAACAAACTCTTCCAAATCATGAGTATGTTTGCAAGGAACCTCCAAAATGGGGGCAGATCCATGAATGATGCACCGATACCCAAGTAGACAACCTCCTAGAGGAGATGACCCCTCCTAAAATAGCACAAGTGGTTAACATCTCCTCCAAGTGGCAAAGTGCATGAACATATGTGCAATAAAATCCCCACATGTAGTAAAAGATAACCGAAGTGCCTCAACATGTGTGCTACCATGCCATCTCATCAATAGGAACCTCAATCTTAACCATCCATTAATACAATAATATAAACATGCCTCCACATGTGCCAAGAAGGAACCATTAAAGAGAGAGCTCCAAGAATAAGGGGCATGTGTGCTACCATGCCATCTCATCAATAGGAACGTCAATCTTAACCATCCATTAATACAATAATATAAACATGCCTCCACATGTGCCAAGAAGGAGCCATTAAAGAGAGAGCTCCAAGAATAAGGGTATTGTGTGCCATCGAGATGCCATACCAAGTCAAATATCAAAGGGAGCTCCCATGAAGGAGCCTCAAAATACCATAAGCATAAGCTAAGCATGTGCAAATAATGGCCCAAAAACAAGAATTGTACACCCAAAAAGAAGCTTCCATAACTCCAACACGCTCGGGAATGAGGGGGAGTGTTCTGCGCCACTAGAAAGCCCTTGACATAAGCTTTCTGACCATATATCACAATCCTCCATCAGAGCTAAGAAATTAAAGAACAACCCTCATGAAAACAGGCTACCAACCTACTGAAAAATACTCACAAAGCTAAAAACGATAATCCACTGCTCAGAAAAAATGCCCAACTACTCCTATGCCCTGAGGAATGAAGAGAGTTCTACATCACCAAAGTTCTCAGAGAAACCTTTCCAACCATATATTACAAGCCACCATTTGAGCTAGGGAAATAGAGAGAATGGTATTGAAAAATGCTTGAAGAAGATGTAATGAACGCTCCTCCTAGTTGCACTGATGAAAAGATTTGATAAGTTCTTTCTCTATTACTTTTGATGATGAAACTCTCAAGGATGTGGATCCTTTGGCTATTGAGGATGGTCGTCATGGATATGATGTATGCATTTCTCCTACTTTGATCGAGATATGGATAAGGAATGTTGGAAATTTATTGAAAATCCCATATATAATTCTTCCAATGAGGAAATTGTAAATTCTGAGGACCTTGGAAAGTCTATCTTCGGTGAGATATCTCCAGATTTGGTTCAGCAATACCCACCCACCATTTAGAAACAATGTTACCAAAATCGGATCGGTCATCGAACCAATCGACCTCAAGAACCAAAACTAGACCAAATCTGGAAAAAAAAAGTGGAGCACAAAATTGGTCGACCAAATTATACATAAAATATTCAAACTTTGAAAAAAATATATATATTCATGTGCATCCATGTAATGTCCCTTCCTGGAAGAACATTGAAAGTGTTGACCTTGACAAGTACCTAGGGGTTAAAAGTTGAATTAATTAAATTATGCCTAGGGAATGTTTGGTTATTTAAAACTATGGAGGCATGTACTAGAGTAATTTCTAATTATGATGATTTTTATGTAATTATTTAATTAATATGCAAAATAATGACATGTGGGAATGAGTTTCCATGTCAGGAGGGCGCATCAGGCAAGCCAACTTACCTAGAATAAAAATAGCAACTGTCCAAAAGACTCGCTAAAGCAATCTGTCAG
Organism: Pseudotsuga menziesii; assembly: GCA_001517045.1. Taxonomy (NCBI): domain Eukaryota; kingdom Viridiplantae; phylum Streptophyta; class Pinopsida; order Pinales; family Pinaceae; genus Pseudotsuga; species Pseudotsuga menziesii. The sequence goes on along the minus strand of LPNX010175978.1, from coordinate 277,369 downwards.
AAAAAGATGGAAACTGTCAAAAGTAAGGAAAAGCGGGCAATTTTAAAAGCAGAAAGTGCAGGAAAAGCAGTCAGTGCAAAAGCAGGAAACTTTGGTCAAGGAGGGCATAGTTTCCATTTTGGTGAAAGGATGCAAGCAAGGAAACATCATCAGTCATAAAGAAGGCAACTTTTGCTCAAGGAGCAAAATTTCCACTTTGGGTTGAGTGATACAAGCAGGGAAACAACATCTTAAGGCTAGACTTGTTATTTTCCTCAAGGAGAGCACATTCATGAATTAGTGTAATATCCCAAATACCGATATTTTCTAATTCTCAGCAAATACACTGATACAACCCGGCATGCAAACTGCCATGCAAAAATCCCTATTTTATAGCAAAAATTAGGGTTAGGGTTTGTGGGATAGAATGAACACTTACCACTGATAAGCTAGCTGGACTGCTCCTGAGAGAGTAGGCATGCATCAAGAGCTGAATCGGAGATGAACTGATATCTTCTGCTTTCGGTGAAACCCCAGCAGCACGAACCCCAAATCAGCTAAGGGTGATGTTTTCAGTGAAGGAGGTGTCCGATGAAGCTGCTGATTTGCAGGGCTGATAGCCTTCCCGTGCCAGAGAGAATGCCTGGCACATGCAGAAGTTCTGAGATCTCTAAGAAGGCTAGCGAATTGTTCCATAGGTGCAGCTGCTCACGCCCCCTGATCCCGAAATGGTTGATAACTGCTCAGGATAAGCACGATCGAATTTGATAATCACCAGGTACTAGAGTAAGATGTCGATGATGAGAATGGTGCCTGGGTTGCGAAGTAAAACTGAGATCTGAAGACCCAGCGAATGATTAGGGCTTTCTGGCTGAAAACCCCTTACGGCTGCACACATGCACCTGCAACAATCTCTGTAGTATACTGGATAACTATGAATGAATGGAAGAACAAATGGTGAACTTGTATGGCTTACCCTGAATGAGACTAGGGCAGATATCTCACTACTGAAACCCCGCTAGCTGAAGACGTCGTCTCCAACCCCAACTGTTGTGCTGCTATTCAAGAGCTCCAAAATAATCATCATCAAAAGTCAGTCTCCTTTCACTTTATCTTCCTTTTATAACTTTCAACTGCGAAAACCCTAATCTTTGACCTAATTAGGTCACTTTATTTTCTAATTTGCAGTTGACTTGAATGCATGCGCATGGAGACTTAAATGAGTGCATGCATCATTAAATAATGCTTAGATGGCATGCATGATGGTGGCCTTTGGCCCTGGTGGCCCTTCTTGACCTAATGGTGATAACATGATGATGCCCTAGATTTTCTATAGATGGCATCAGTCTTAGATGATTCCCTAACTATCAGTAACCGCTCAAACCCACGGGAATAACATAGGTTAGCGGTTTTGGTCCTCAATGCCTAATCAAATGAGGACATTACAGTCCTCCCCGCTTGAGATTGCTTGTCCTCAAGCAACTGCAAACTGGGATGTTGCAATACCTGTTCACCTTCCCATGTGGCATCCTCTGGTGGTAGTTCCTTCCACTGAACCAAGTATTCCCTAGTTACCCTGTTCCTAAGTTTCCTTTCTCTAGTCTATATGATCCATTCAGGAATCAGTATCAGCAATCCTTCATCATCTAAAGGAGGTAATTCTGTTGATGGAGCAATGTGTTGCCCAAGGGTCTTTTTCAAGTTGGACACATAGAACACATTGTGAATTTTACTTTCCTGTGGTAGTTCTAGTTCATATGCCACCTCTCCTACCTTCCTGATTATTCTGTAGGGTCCATAGAAGCAAGGTTTTAACTTTTATGCTCCTTTCTTCTTAAGCAAAGACTGTCTGTAAGGTTGGAGCCTTAAGTATACCCAATCCCCTACCTCAAAGCTCCGCTCAATCCTGTGTTTGTCTGCATATAACTTCTGTTGATTCTGGGTTGTCTGTAAGTTTTCCTTCAAGATTTTAAGAATATCTTGACTGTCCTGTATCCAATCCTTTGCCTTAGGAGCCCTACTGTCCCCAAATGCCAAATCTGCATAGTCCAAGGCCTCGTAGCCATATAATGCCTTAAAAGGAGTCATCCTAATAGACATGTGATAGGTAGTATTGTAGCAATACTCCCCTAAGTGTAGCCATTTGATCCAGGTTCGTTGTTGCCCTGTTATGTAATTCCTCAGATATCCTTCAATCCACTTGTTGACTATTTCAGTTTGTCCATCGCTCTAGGGATGATAACTCGTGCTGGTAGCCAGTTCGGTCCCCACTAATCTAAATAGTTCCTGCCAGAAGGCACCTGTGAATCTGCTATCCCGATCACTGACAATGGTCTTAGGTAACCCATGTAACTTGAAGACCTCCCTGAAGAATAACTCAGCTACTTGAGCTGCAAAGTAATCTGATGATATAGAAAAGAAATGTGCAAACTTGGTCAGTCTGTCAACTACTACATATAAACAATCTCGCCCTTGGACCTTGGGCAACCCTGTAATGAAGTCCATAGAGACGCTTTCCCACTTCTGTTCTGGAATTGGTAGTGGCTAAAGCAATCCTGCTGGATGGATGTTCTCAACTTTGTTCTGTTGACAGATGCTACATTCCCGTACGTGTTGCATCACTTCCCCCTTGAGGCCCTTCCATGAGAACCTCTCTCGGATCTGTCTGTAGGTCTTCAAGAAACCCTGATGTCCTGATAATGGAGAGTCATGTGCTGCCTGAATGATCTTTTTCCTCAACGTGGATTCTGGGACGAGGTATGTCATGTTCTTGTAATAGATGATGTAATCAACAATCCTGTACCTGTCATCCTAAATTTGTCCATCCAATAATTCGCAAGCAAATTTATTTTTGGAGTATTCTACTAAGAGAAGTGCCCTCCAATCTGTGGATATACTCCTGAGAGATAGTGAGGCAGGACGCCTGGATAATGCATCAGCTACTACATTATTCTTACCTTTTACATACTCAATCTCGAAATCGTAGGCTTGTACTTTGCTGACCCATTTCTGTTGACACTCATTCAGTTCCTTCTGCTCCAGGAAATACTTGAGGCTGTTATGATCTGTTTTGATTTTGAACTTACTGCCCACTAGGTACTGTCTGAATTTCGTGAGAGCATGTAAGATGGCTAGCATCTCTTTGTCATATATGGAGTAGTTGCGCTTGTAGTTCTTCAATTTACGGCTCTCAAATGCAATAGGGTGATGATTTTGCATCAATACTGTTGTTAACCCTTCCCCTGAGGCATCACATTCCACTACAAAGGGTTGTGAGAAGTTTGGTAATGCTAAAACTGGACAGGAACTCATGATAACCTTCATCTCCTCGAAAGTTTTCTGTGCTAAGTCTGTCCAGGTGACGGCTCCCTTCTTTGTGAGATCTGTGAGGGGTGTTGCAAATTGGGAGAATCCCTTAACGTACCGTCGGTAATAGGTGCACAATCCTAAGAAACCTCTCAATTCTGTGACTGTTTTTGGCGCAGGCCAATCTCTGATAGCTCGAATTTTCTCCATGTCAACCTGTACTCCTTCCTCATTGATTATGTGCCCTAGGTACAGCATTTCCTTCATGCCAAATTCACACTTTGACATTTTCGCGTAAAGCAAGTGTTCTTCTAGAATGCTTAGTACTTCGTCCAGGTGTTTCAGATGCTCCTCCCATGTTTTGTTGTAAATCAGGATGTCATCAAAGAATACTAGCAGAAACTTACGTAGCTGAACTCAGAAGGTATGGTTCATGCATGACTGAAAAGTGGCTAGAGCATTGGTAAGTCCAAAAGGTATGACCAAAAACTCATAGTGACCATAGTGACAGCGAAAAGCTGTTTTGGAGATGTCTTGGTCCCTTACTCAGATCTAATGGTACCCCGAGCGAAGATCAATCTTGGAGAAGTATTTGGCTCCCCGAAGTTCATCCATGAGTTCATCAATTCTAGGGATGGGATACCTGTTCTTAATGGTCTTTTTGTTGAGTGCTCGATAGTCGATGCACATTCGCAGTGTACCATCCTTCTTCTTTACCAATACTACTGAGGATGCGAAGGGCCTAGAACTAGGCCGAATATATCCAAGCTCCAGTAATTCTTTGATTGTTTTCTCGATCTCATCCTTGTATCTTTTGGGATGCCGGTAAGGAGTGGTGATGACTGCTTGTGTCCCCTCCTCTAACTCAATAATGTGTTCAAAGCCTCGATCTGGCAGTCTACCTAATGGAAGGTCCCGAAAAACCTTTTCATGCTTCTATAGCAAGGCCTGAATGTCACTTGGGTGTCGTGTGCTGGTTTCTGGGGGTTTTCTAAAGGTGACCAAACATTCTACCGCCCATTCTATATCATCCTGTCGGAGTACTGCCTCCATTCTCTGTGACTAGACCAGTTTTGAGGGATAAGTGTTCATGCCCCTCAAAACTACTCGTTTGTCGTCTTGCCCCTAGAATTCCATTTCTATTGCCCTGTAGTCTTTAGTGTATTTCCCTATGGAATAAAGCCACTGAACACCAATTACTACATGAGTATCCGATACATCTACTAAATAGAAGGAATCTGTAATCTGATAGTTACCTAAGGTGACATTCAAATTTGGAATCCAGTAGTTGCACTCCATGCTGGAGTTCTCGGCTACTGCTACAGTGAATCCTTCGAACTTCTCGGTTTGAATACCTCTCTTGGCTACCCAAGTGGAGTCAATGAAATTGTGGGTTGCTCCCCCATCGATCAATACTGATACTCTGTGACCCTATACTACTCCTCTAACCCTGAGAGTATGGAATCTTGGTACTCCAGATAATGTGGCAATGACTCCCTCTGGTGTATCACCCTGCTGTGATTCTTCCTCAGCTGCCCGTAGTTCTTCTGTGGCCTCCAGCTCATAGTCATCCTCATCACTGTCTGAATATGCCTCGATGTAGTGAGCCTTCGCCTTCCCTGTACACCTGTGTCCTGGTACCCATGGTTCCTGACAAGTGAAACATAGTTTCTTCCTCCTCAAGTCTTTCCTAGTGTCCTCATCTAACCATGTTTTCTTGGGAACATCCTCCTGGAAAGGTTTCTTGTCCTTGTCCCTAACAAGAAAGTTGGTTTTGAGCGGGAACTTGTTCTTGGGGACTGAATCTTGTAGATCTCTGGCTCTGCTAATGGCATCCTGCAGAGTGAGGGGTTTGTAGGCTTTCACCCATCCCCGTAGTGGCTCGGTTAGGGCCTCAGTGAATAACATAGTCAACCTGCTCTCAGACACATCTATTACCATGACCGCTATCCTCTAGAATTCTGAGATGAAGGCTTCTGCACTACCTATCTGTTTGAGTTGAGCCAACTCCCTGAAATGTATCTTTGGATCATTCCTGTCAAACCGCTCCATGAGCTTCTGAGTAAACTCACCGTAGGGGTGTACAGTATTATGACCCAATGTCACCAATCCGTGGTACCACCACTAGTGAGCCTCTCCGTCCAGGTGGAGTGTAGCCAATTTAATGGCATCTGTCTGTGTCATGAGATTGAGTTGGAAATAGGTATCCAACTTTTGAACCCATATCCTCGCTGAACCTCCGCAAGTCCCATCAAAGTTTGGGATGGTCAACCTCCCCAAGGTCTTCTGCAACTCATAGTTGTGATTGAATCCCTTGTTGAAATTCCTGCGCTGTTCCTACTCTTCATGTTGCAGAAATCCTAAAAAGACATGGCAACATGAAACTCATCCCCTAAGCCTCTATATTCCTGCAAATAAGCCCCAAAAGGTTCGTTAGGTGGAGTGTAGCCAATTTAATGGCATATGTCTGTGTCATGGGATTGAGTTGGAAATAGGTATCCAACTTTTGAACCCATATCCTCGCTAAACCTCCGCGAGTCCCATCAAAGTTTGGGATGGTCAACCTCCCCAAGGTCTTCTGCAACTCATAGTTGTGATTGAATCCCTTGTTGAAATTCCTGGGCCTGTTCCTACTCTTCATGTTGCAGAAATCCTAAAAAGACATGGCAGCATGAAACTCATCCCCTAAGCCTCTATATTCCTGCAAATAAGCCCCAAAAGGTTCGTTAGGTTCTACCTGCATGACTGGACCACCTACTGTATCTGTCAAGAAGTGAGGCATGGTAGGCCTGTTGGAAGGTCTGCTGCGGTGTATTCTGTATATTAGTGTACGCAACCTTTCCATTGCTACTTGTAGATCCTCGATCTACCGATGAGGGAGGTGTATTGTTGATACCTATTTCTGGTTTCGCAGATAATCTATTGATTGCATTGAGTACATCATTTTGCCCCTTGGCTAAGTCTTGCAATGCAGATACTAAGTTGCGAAACTCCATCCTGTCCTCCTCTTCTCCCGTTCCTTTTCCCTTATCAAAGTGTATACCTGTTTGTTCCATGTCTGAACTGATATCCTCTAGTTGGATATCCTCAAATTCCCCTGTGTACCTACTCTTTCTTCTCCTATAGGTTACAAAAGGGTCTCATTCTGTATTCATCTATGTCTCATTTCTCAAGCCCACAGCTGGCCAAGAAGATAGCTCTGATACCACTGTAATATCCCAAATCCCGATATTTTCTAATTCTAAGCAAATACGCTGATACAACCAGCCATGCAAACTGTCATGCAAAAATCCCTATTTTATAGCAAAAATTAAGGTTAGGGTTTGTGGGATAGAATGAACACTTACCACTGATAAGCTGGCTAGACTGCTCCTAAGAGAGTAGGCATGCATCAAGAGCTGAATCGGAGATGAACTGATATCTTCTGCTTCCGGTGAAACCCCAGCAGCACGAACCCCAGATCAGCTAAGGGTGACGTTTTTAGTGAAGGAGGCGTCCGATGAAGTTGCTGATTGCAGGGCTGATAGCCTTCCCGTGCCAGAGATAATGCCTAGCACATGCGGAAGTTCTGAGATCTCTAGGAAAGCTAGCGAATTGTTCCAGAGGTGCAGCTGCTCACGCCCCCCTGATCCCGAAATGGCTGATCACTGCTCAGTATGAGCACAATCGGATCTGATAATCACCAGGTACTGGAGTAAGATGCCGATGATGAGAATGGTGCCTAGGTTGCGAAGTAAAACTGAGATCTGAAGACCCAGGGAATGATTAGGGCTTTCTGGCTAAAAAACCCTTACGGCTACATACATGCCCCTGCAACAATCTCTGTAGTATACTGGATAACTATGAATGAATGGAAGAACAAATGGTGAACCTGTATGGCTTACCCTGAATGAGACTAAGGCAGATATCTCACTACCGAAACCCCGCTAGCTGAAGACGCCGTCTCCAACCCCAACTGTTGTGCTGCTATTCAAGAGCTCCAAAATAATAATCATCAAAAGTCAGTCTCCTTTCACTTTATCTTCCTTTTATAACTTTCAACTGCGAAAACCCTAATCTTTGACCTAATTAGGTCACTTTATTTTCTAATTTGCAGTTGACTTGCATGCATGCGCATGGAGACTTAAATGAGTGTATGCATCATTAAATAATGCTTAGATGGCATGCATGATAGTGGCCTTTGGCCCTAGTGACCCTTCTTGACCTAATGGTGATAACATGATGATGCCCTAGATTTTCTATAGATGGCATCAGTCTTAGATGATTCCCTAACTATCAGTAACCGCTCGAACCCACAGGAATCACATAGGTTAGCGGTTTTGGTCCTCAATGCCTAATCAGATGAGGACATTACAATTAGGGTTAGGGTTTGCAAGTGGGTAACTTGCTCAACAGGTGGACGACTTGCTAAACAAGTCAATCAAGTCTATAAAAGAATGTTTCCAACTCCATTTCACGGTTTTGATCATTAATGTTTTGGTGTTGAGTGAAGCTAAGCTTCTAGTCTGAGTGATGTGCCTCAATCACCTTGGGTGATGCGCCCCAAACCTCCATTCTCTTCTCTTCTCTTCCATTCTTCAGTGCAGGTCACAAAGAGCCAAGGAGTATCCATTGAAGACTAAGTTCAAGCTCTAATAACAGCCATCTAGCCATGGAAGTCGAGCTCCAGTGAAGAAAACTTCACGTATGCTCTCAGATCGGTGTTGAGTGTTAGTTCCAAGCCTCCATTTTTCAGTCTTGGGCACCATTGAGGGAGATCAGCTCCTCAAATCTTCTCTTGAGCTTCTCAGCTCCATCTTCATGTTCCGATATCTATTTTGCAGTAAGAGTTTTGTCCAAGTAAGCCAGCATGCTAAACTTTCATGAGAAAAGTCTTCCAATGCCCATTTAATGGGCCTTTTTATAATTTCTAGGCATTAAATGTGATGTAATGGCTATCATAACGATATATGAGCTTGTTGATGGCTAGGATAGACTTATAAACCTCTAATAATCTTTAGTTGCAGGTCTAGTAAATCACAACATCGAAATTCAATGTTATTTTCTTACCCCTGATCATTGACTAGACAATTTTGACTAGTTTTACAGGTTTTGATGCCATGTATACTCTATAAGTTCAATTTCGATTTGTAAATTATATCAGGTAACACATTCACCCCACAATCCCATCCAGCTTCTAGAACCTAATTTGATTAAGTTTTATTAGTGCTTTGCAAGCCTCCTTTGCAGGCTTTCCCCAGGCCAAATTCCTAGTTTTTTCCTAAACACCTTCAAACTATCCAAAACTGACCTGAACCTGTTTTAATGGATATTTGTGGCCTATACAGTGACTGATAAATCACCTCAGCCTTCCATAACCCTTGGTTGCTTGGAATTGAATGTTTAATCTCAATTTGCAGCGGTTGGGACACCCAGAAGCCTAGGAGTAGACTTCAGCATAACTGAAGCTCAAAACCTAAAAGGGTCGAACATCCAGGTGCTTAGGGATCTGAACTCTCAGTCTTCAAACCTTTCCTTTGGTTTCAGCCCCTAATCCTCTACCACTCTCAGTTTTCTTGTCATTACTGCCTGTATTGTGCCTTGTTGAAGAAAGTTCTCAATAACTTGTAAAGATTTTATTTCAATTTTGATTATATCAGCAGCAAGAGATAATATTCTAAGTTGATTCAGATCTGGGATACTACAATCCATCGAAATTCAAACCATTATACATAGATATGCAAAGTTTCTCATGTATATAGCAAGTAAGAGTTGATACAACCAAAGTAGCACCAAATACAATCCATATTTGAACCTAAGTACATTATTAAATAGCCTATAAACTAGGAATTCTTAAAAATTAGTTTTGAGGCCACCAACATCAAGGTACATAGAGGGGTTGATGTGCTTGATTAAATGCCAATCCCATACCCTCATACATGATAGAATCTAGTGGAAACATTGCAATCCTGAAATCCTAAAAACTGTTAAGCCTGTTGAATTCTAAATGAGATCAAGAATTCTACTTTTTACATTTGAAGTCTGATGATATTGGAACCAGTCTCAAACATCCTGAAACAATTAATCATAATGTTAAAAATTTAAATAAAAGAATAGAAAATGAAAGATAAGGAGAATGCCATTTTTACTTTGATTTTATATTACCATTTAATATTGTCGATGATGACTAGGTCTAGGGTTTACCTTTGTTCTCTACCTTTATATCAATGTTGCAAACATCGTGTCGAGGAATATATCGTCGAGGGTCTGGAAAGAAATTTATCAGAAACATCGGGGAAAATATTGGAAATTATCGAAAAATATCGACAAAAATAAACTTAGAACTAAAGAATTATGAAAATATCGGACAAATCGGCAACACCAAAAACTCGGGAGAAATCGAAAATATCAAGAGAAATCAAAGATATTTGCAACACCAAAGTCCCGACTTGTTCTAAAAACTCTTGACTTTTTCTAAAAACTCCCGACTCTTCCCGACTTTTTCAAAAAATCTCCATTTTTGCTAAAATGGCTAAAATGGCTAATTTTCCAAAAATTTGTCATTTTAGCCATTTTGTCGTATACTAACACCTTTCCTCTACCGTATAAATATTTCAAAACTTTGTTGTATTTGAATATCAAACCATGCAAAGATAATCTATACAAAATATGTATCCGTTTATCAAATATCACAATAGTAATTGAATTACTTTTTTCACTATTAGGGAATTTTTTGAGCAAACATATTTTGAGTGATCATCTAACACATTGTAGGAAAAAAAGAGAAATGTTTCAAGTGCTAGATGAGTTAGGGCTAAATGTGAGGCTCATGTCGGAAATTGAATTTGGGAGTGAAAAATACATCTATGATTTATCACCAATACAAAACAAGTAATACGTTTAATTGCTGACAACCAAATCAATAAAATATACCTTTCAAAAATTAGGGTTAAGTCATAAGATGGAGGGGCAAATAAAAAGCATTTAGGAAAACCTTATATAATCATAATCATTGGAGTAGGGAAAAATATGAAGTATGAATGGAAAACTCAAGAAGAGAGCATTGATATTAGATAGATATATGCTAGTTTTTCTCGAATACATTTATATATGTGATGTCATGTTTTATTGGTTATCCACTTTTGAGTCATTGATTGGACAACTATGATGTTTCATGATACAGTGTCGACTTTGATGTATCATTTTACATTTGGCATGACTACATGATGATGATATATATCAATGCTTTCTCCATATTTATGTTCCAATGTGTTTATCTGATGTTATTGTTGCTTTAAATGTTTAAAATTCTGAAAAAAATGAATGTATTTTGTATTTTTTAATGTTTGTCGACTTTTCCCGATTTTTCCCGTTTTTTTGTCGATGTTGCCGAGAAGTTGTATTCGGGACCCTTGCCGACTTTTTGCCGAGGCCGACTTTTTCAACATTGCTTCTATCATCGCAACTACATTTCGATGGAGGTAATGACTTCTACTTACTTCATCATTAACGTGCTTTTTGTCTTGGATCGTTGCCAAAGACAAAGGGAGAACCCCTAGCATGAATAATATGCTAAGGTGGCTTCACTAGTGGCATTATTTCACTCGACCTGTTGTTTTTACCATGCTTAGAGTAGGTAGGTAGGTTGCATAATCTATGGCATAAGCATTTTTTGTCATTTACTATTACACATGCATTGCACTTCTTGTTTATTACAATTCGTTTTGATTTGAGCAAGGCAAGATGGAAGTGTCTTCCTCCGATGTGTTTGATGAATTTGTTGTTTGAAGTGTGTGTCGATTTACAGGTCCCAGAAGATTCAATGGTTCTCACGCACTTCTGGGAGAAGTGCATGTCTCGTAGTTGGTGCTAGTTGTTACCCTCTAGATACTCTGCAGTGTGCCATATCAAATGTTCCAGAGAGGAGGGGTCTTTTTCATAATGTAAAGGCCAAGATGGGGCTTGTTTTATGTAAACGAGTTGGTCTGGTGGGGCTCAAGACCCTTGGTTTGGTCATGGCAGGTCCTCTTGGTCTGGTCATGGCAGGTCCTCTTGGTTTTCATCTCAAGGAATACAGGCTTAGTAGTTATGTTGATTGCTCCTTGATGTTAGAGATTTAGCTCTGGAGGCACTCCGCATGTTTTGGTCTTGTATGTAGAAGTGACCATGCACTAGCTAGGCTACTTTACTTTGTAATGTTGTTTTATAAAGTTTAAAGTGACTCTTATGTAAATGGGACTTCTTATAAAGTATTCCCTTGTCTTAATTTTATAAAGTGACTTTATGAGATAAAGTGCACTTGGTTCATAAAGTAAATGTGACTTTATTAAAATTAAATGTAATCGCTTTTGGGGGGGAATTTTCTCAACCCTTGATCTTGAAAAGGCAAGATTTAATCCTGGCCTTTGGATTTAGGGATTGGGAAGGTGAAAAGTCACTCTCAAGTTATAAGAGAGAGCCTAGGGTAGTGTGCAAGACAAGTTGAAGGAAAACATTTCCAAGGGTGAGCATTTGGCTGAGTTATTTGCAAAGAGAGAGGGAGCTGCAATTTTTCTCAAGTGGGCATGAATCCCAAGGAGCTGGGCAGTTTTCCAAGGCATTTAGTTTCTGCTGAGTTGTACTGTTCCGTACAGTACAGCAGTGGCACAGATTTCGAGAAAAAAAATTATGGGCACGATTTTTTAAGAGACAAAAAAAAATTCAAGCACAGAAATCCATTCAGTCCATACAGTCTGCTGGGCACAGAAATCGAGGTGGCACGAAATTCAAGGTGGGCATGAAAATCGAGAAACCTGGTACAATCATTAATGCTGAAATAAATGTTGCTATAAATTATTTTTCTGCCTGATAAATGCTGCAATAAAATTCTCTTGGACTGGTTTTCCCTGGGGTGGGGTTTTGACAAGGTCACATTGACCGAAATTCTACTATTTTATGGGTTTATCAGTCTGCTGTTTTTTATGTGTATTTCCGCTGCTACAGACTTTTTTTTTCAGTGTTTCAGCTTCATGGTTGTTGGGTTTTATGCATGTGAAGTATTTTTACTTAACGACAGTTAAAGTCTGAAATTTGGGTTTAACTAAAGGTTTGGCAAAAGTCTGAATTTTTGTCAATATTTCTACACTTGATGTGGTGAAAGTCCCCCATCATGTTGGGCATTTATTCCCTGGGTTGGTATCCAATGCTTCTTGGGATAACTCGATTAGGACACATGGCTTAGGGGATCCCTGGCACTGTTATACATAAATAATTAGTCTAAATACAAAAAGATTAAAATGTAAATATAGATATATAATAATAATAGAATGTAATTAGGTATTAAAAATAATTAAATAATAAGTTAAAAGGTGTGACTTTATGAATAGTCACTTCTAAAAACCCAATAAGACATGTATATTTTCGAGAATCTCCATTGTAATAATCATCATCAGAAAGTTTAAAAAAAATATATTCATTATTTTCCAATTTCGAGTTATTTTCTTGTTCCACTGGTATCAGAGCTCTAGACGCCCGCTACAAATCGGCGTCGCCATCCAAACTACGGCTGCTACCTCCTTTGCTCTTCGCTTCAACCGACCCACCTCCACACTCCTTACACCTTCCAGCTCTACGCTCCTCGATTTTCCCACGCCTTTTCTTGCCACCCTAATGTTTTAATAAAAATTTAATATTATATAATAAACTTTATGTTACTATATTAATATTAATTTTAATTCAAAATTTTATAATTAAAAAAAGAATCGTGGTTGGTTGGGAGAGGACAGCCAACAAGAATAAATCAAGATTCAGCATAGAGAAAATTCCAGCATTTGCCAGAATGGGAGATATCAACACTAGATTGGACCAACTAAACGAAAAAGTCAACAAAAAGTATGCAAAGCTTAGAGTGGAAATCGAAAAAAATAATAACACATTAACGCCAACCGTCATAGGACTGATGGAAGCACTTCATAGCTTCCATGGGAAAGGGAGCTTTCCCATGCAAACCAAATAGTTGTCCTACATTGCCTTTGAAGAAGAGTTCCATCATCTACGGGAGAAATTCAGGATAATTTGCCCTAAAACAAGGAAAAAGTGATGAGCACCTCTAGTTAAGACCATAGTCTACAAAACATGTAGGATGTTGAATTAGCTATAGAAAACATGGATTAAACCATATAACATCAATCATCTAGTAGTTATAACTTATAACGTTGTCATCAAATGATCCACCATGACACCTTTTATAGGAGCTTGGCAAAAAAGGGAGGTACCATAACATTATCATCAAATTATCAATATAGTATAGGATTTTTTAGTATAGGAGAGGTGGGGAGCACCTCCGAAGCGTTCTGGGAGTGTGCTTCAGGAGCGGGAACGAAGGGGGGGGCGCACCCACATAGCAGAGCTCTTAATGTATTCAAGATATTAGATATTAGATATTATTCTATAGTTGCATTAAATATATTAGGTGGCCCACTTTCTAATAAGCAAGGGTACCAATCCTCTTCACGAATAGAAGCCTGGATGTCCAATTTAGTTTTTGCTTCAGTAAACCCTCCCTATTCTGTAGCTAGAAGTTCATTCTTCTGACCTTCTGTTTTCTCAAGCTATTGTCATCTACAAAAGTATCGAGGATTTTCCTGCACAGAGATAGTTTAAATGATTGTAACATCCACTTTTCACACAATCTGGGCCAGATCTGCAATGGATTTGCACTGATACTTATTTCAGGTAGAAGTATAATTTCACAAACTGAGTAGCTAACACAATCAAAGATCTTGGTACAGTAAATAGGAATCCACATGAAAAAAACATGTATTTTAAGTCTAATCTACACTTAGAGAAGTAACCAAGAAATTTTCTCCCACAAAATTACAAGCTTGATTGTAGCCCATTTCATCTAGCTCCTTATTAGTATGGTAGTGGACTCCGGTTACTACATGTAAAACATATCTTTCAGCCAAAATACAACTTGAGGCAATAAACTCAATGAGACTAAAACAATAAGAGTCACAATTAAAAATAGCCACATGTCCAAACTTCCAATTGTTCTGACCTTCATCAACTGTAGTCAAATTTTGACGTAACTCCGCAATATCGTCCAGATTTGTTCCACTGCGAAGCTGGCAAAGTTTTGCCATCAGATGACAAACTATTTTATAGTAATAAATATAATGCCATGCAAGTGCTGACCTAAATGAGAAAAATAGATGCTCTAGTTAAATGTAAATCTGTCAAAGCAAGAAATAAACAAGTTGATGAAGAGAAACCATTCTTATCTCACTTCAAAGTTCAAATACCAATCCATTGTTTGATTAGATAAAATAGGAACAGCTCTAAACATACCTTCTTTAGCGATAACTCTATTATATTCTGCAGGCTTCTCCCTGCAATCTGTCTTGTACCCTGTATGACACGTAAAGCAAGACCCAAATTTTTCTCAATATCAGCCTGTACTTTTAGAGATTCAGATGCATGGAGTATGCTGGAAACATGCATCATCAGGTTTGTCCTTTTATCACAACGCCTGCAATAATATTCCACATCTAAACCAATGCTTTGCTCCACACCTGCCATATGACAAAGTAAAGCACACTCTAGGTGAGCAACATGCCCACAAACAAACTCATCATTCAGCTTCCCCTCGCATCTGATAGAACAGTAGTCTCCCACACTCTGATCAGTAGCCTTCCCACAGAGAATACAAGAGCATTCACGGCAAAAACCAAATTCAATGCAGCATATATCACAATTCATCGCCTTGAGAGATCTCGTCTTGCCAGTTTCTAGTCCACATTTCAAATTTCCAGCTTTACATCTCCTCTCCGAAATATTCCCACTCACTTCTGATTCTCTTGCACGCTTTAGAGTGGTCTTCCCTACAGTTAGAAGAAAACAAATGCAACCATCAGGAGTGTCTTTATATGATAAAAGAAAACTGATCTTGAAAATAGAATACCAAATCACTTGTTCTTTGGTTTTTACATTATTACTCCTGGGAAAAGACATTTAACTTAAATTACTAACAACTGAAAACTTATAAAAAAAAGAGTACTGCTAAATAATGCATGCCAATTCAACTGCAATTCTTTTTTTCTTTTTTCTATTTTTTCAATGTATAATGTCTTTGGGGAAACCCTCTAGGTGCTTCCTCATTCAGTAAATAACACCCTGGGTAAATGCAACCAGAGTATAACATGTACTCCTAAGTTCTAACCAGACTTGAGCCCATGACCCCTCAGTGTTCTATGCCTTAAAACTGGTGAGTTCAAAACAATTGAGCTAAACCCACCGGACTAATTCAACTGCAATTCAAGAAGCAATATACCACTCTCTTGTTCTAACCAACTTATAACACTTAAGTGAACAGAAAATCAACTTAACCATAGGGAAGTGAACAGGAAATCAACTTAACCATATGGTAAAATGGAACAAAATATTACAACTGGACTTCAAACCAAGAATTATGATTTCACAAAAAGCTTACAAGACGGTGTTAAAGAGGGGTAAAAATATTGTTTAGTTAGTTTAGTTAGACTAAATCCAATAGAGTGTTATTCTGCACAAAAGCATGTTTAAGGCTCAAATATGGACTTCTAAATAAAATAATAAACTCCTATAAACAGTGTCTTAGAATATTGAACCGATAATGCCATACGATTATCCCCACACTTGCAATCCAAATGCATAAGCTCCTAAATCACTTGAACTGAAGGATATCATATAACTCTATGACTAAATCTACATTTGTGACCCAAACATGTAAGCTCCTATATGGCTTGGAATATTATTATAATTGTACATGAAAATCAGAGCTTTTTGTTATTGTCAGTCAATTGCAAAGAGAATTTCTTACAATTGGAACTATTTATCATTATTGAGTTATTGGACAATGAATATTGCAGTATCAATAATCTACTCTAGATGGAAAAAGTTGTGGCTAAGAAAATTTCTTCATCTGTAGAAACATCCATTATTATTGCACTATTAGAAAATGTAAATGGAGTACTATCAATACTCTACTCCCATTAGAGGAATTCCAGATAAATAAATTCTTCCTATTGAATCTCTTCATCATTATTTTTATATTTCCTTGCTAACGAATTTCAGGAGTTGTGGATGGTAGTGTTCCATGTTTAATGTCGTCATTGTATTCTCTTGAGCAATTACTACCTCCTTTACTTGCAGCTAGGAGATCCTATCCTCTCACCTTTGTAAATTTTTCTCATTCCCCCAACCCGGTTTCATCCACCATTTTCATCATTGTTTAATGCCCAACCCAATTTACTTTCTCATGCAAATTAGATAATCTCTCATAAACAATTTAGGACTGAAACACAAGAAGAATTTTTACAACTTTAAATGAGCCGTAATAAAACACATTCACACATGAAAAATCAGACTCATAAATTTTTGGTCAAATGACCCAGGCAAAACCACCTCCGGGGAAAACCTGTTCTAATGAGAGAGAATTTTATTTTCTGCAATAAAATTAAAGTACAGCAAAAACAGAGATAAACTTATCTCAACCACAATGCTCAGCAAATTGACTGAATTCAGAAATTTTACAGTCAAAAATTCTGCCAACTAGCTGCCTCGAAAACCATGCCAAACTGACTGTATGGAGTGCCTCAATTTCCATGTCCAATGTTGTACTATATGGACTGCCTCGATTTCTGTGCCCACTGCTGCACCGTACGGACTGTACAGACTACCTCAATTTCTGTGCCCACTGTACTGACTATACGGAATTGTACAAACTGCCTCGAAATTCATGCCTAGAAATTTTCTCGAGATTCGTGTTGTACGAAAAAATGTTCAATGTTGTTGTATTGTCTTGGGAATCATGCCCTCTACTCTTCTCTCTCTGCCTGCAAATTTTCTCCTTCTGTGCTCTCCAACTCTCATGAGAAAAAAAACAGAATGAGACTCTAATGCCTTCCCTTGCCTTTTTGGTGTCTAAGTGAGGAAGCTGAATGGTCATCTAATGCAAGGGCCCAAACTGAATTAGATGGATGGATGAGATTGAATGTACTATTAATTCTCTCCAAAATTAATTTCACTCACCTCACTTAAATTTATCAAAAAGTCATTTTATTCTCTAAAGTGAAAATTAAAACTCATCTCAAGTTATTAATTGCAAGGGTCACTTTAATTTTCCCCCTTTAATGACTTAGGAAAAAGTCATTAGGGGTAACACTTTCCTAGGTACAAAAATCAACACTCCCTCTTACCGAGGAAGGTGTTCTACACCACACCCAACTTGTCTCTGAAATGAATGAACTTGCCTCTTCCAAGAGACTTTGTCAGGATATCTGCAACCTGCTCATCAGTGGAAATGTACTGCAACTCCACAGCTCCTCTTTGAACATAATCACAGATGAAATGGTATTTGATCTCAATATGCTTTGATTTGTCATGAAATACAGGATTCTCTGAGAACAGGATGCAACTCTGACTGTCACAATTAATCATTGTAGGCCTCAGCTCCTGGTCAAATAAATCCACCAATAACTTGCGATGCCACAGTGCCTCGCAACTAGCCTGACTGGCTGCCATGTACTCAACCTCTGCAGAACTCAAAGCAACAAACTTTTGCTTCCGACTGAACCACGACACTGTTGTCAAGCCCAAACTAAAATAACATCCAGAAGTGCTCTTTCGGTCCGCCACATTGCTTGCCCAATCTGAATCCATGAAGCCAATCAAACTAACCCCATCTGATCTCCTATAATCCAGACCATAATCCATTGTACCTGCAAGGTATCTCAACACATGTTTTACGGAAACCTAGTGCACTCTCCTAGGCTCCACCATGAACTGACTAAGAGTATTCACCGCAAAACATAGATCTGGCCTAGAGTTGACCAGATACATCAACAAACCTATGAGCTGACAATATAAGGTAGGATCCACCAACTCTCCATTAGAAGCATGAATCTTCTTCCAGTTAGTGACCATAGGTGTAGACATCGGCCTGCAATCCTCCATCCGAAATCTCCTCAGAATATCTACTACATACTTTCCCTGCCCCAGGAAAATATGACCAAGCTCCTGCCAAACCTCCAATCCCAAAAAATAATGCATCAACCCAATGTCAGTCATCTCATAGTCCGAAGCAAGATCTCTCTTGCAAACTGCAATAGGTCTCTCCTCACCTGTGATAAACAAATCATCCACATACATCAAAAGAATGAGCAGATCATCTCCAACCATGATGAAATAGAGATTCGGATCAGCCTCACTCTTCTGAAAACCCATCGACAGCAAGTAAGAGTCTATCCTAAAATACCAAACTCAAGTAGCTTGCTTCAACCCATACAAGGCTTTCTTCCGCCTGCAAACATGAGACTCTCCCCCATGAATCTCAAAGCCCTGGGGATGTTCTATATAAACCTCCTCCTGTATGATTCCATTGAAAAATGCAGTCTTCACATCCATCTCATGGATCTTCCAACCCATTTCCGCAGCAATGGAAATCAATGATCTCATAGAAGTATAACGAGCAACCGGTGCAAAGATCTCATCATAATCAACTCCCTCTACCAGTGAAAACCCCTGCGCCACAAACCGAGCCTTGTATTTCTCCACACTGCCATCTGCAGCATGCTTTACCTTGTAAAGCCATCGAGAAGTCACCAGTGACTTCCCCTTAGGTCTCGAAACAATCTCTCAAACACCGTTCTTCATGATGGAATGGTACTCTTCCATCATGGCATCTCTCCAAACATGATGTTGAGAGGCCTCCTCAAAAGTAGATTGCTTTTAATCACGAAGACTAGCAACCAAGGCCATACCCAAGTGTCAACCTATCTGGCATCACTATAGTCCTCACTGGGTCCTTGGGCGTTCCAAAATCCTTAGCTTCCTTCAAGGTCTCCCGAAGCCATTTAGGCTTCCTCTTCCTTGAAGGTTGCTCCCAAACTGGTTTGTTATCATCTGAAGAACTCCCAGAAGTAGAAGGCCCAGCTGGTGAACCAACAATTGGTGAAATCTATGATCCGGTAGCTCTGTGCGATGAACCTATGACTTGAGAACCAAAACCTGTCCCCAAAGAACTTGTTGGATGAACCACTGAACCTGAAGATCCTGTGCCTGTAACCTGTGGCCCAATAACCCCGGAAACCTGTGAACCTGTACTCTGTACTGAAGGTGCCTATGAAGTTGCCTGAGGTGTGGGAATCTGTTGCTCCTCCTGCACTGACTCTCTGGACTTCCTGAAGGCCCGCTCCTCCTCAAATCTCACTTGCCGCCTCACAACAACCTTCCTCAAGGCAGGAAGATAAATGTGGAAGGCCTTCGAAGTCTCATCATACCCCACAAAGATGCCTCTCTCTGTTGTGGGCTCAAGCTTTGTCCTCTTCTCAGAAGGGACATGTGAAAAAGTCAGGCAACCAAATATACGAAAATGACTCACCTCAAGCTTCATGCCTGTGAACATCTCCTTAGGACTCTTGTTCTGAAGGTATACAACTATACTACATGCCTCTGCCTAAAGAAAGAAAGGACGTGGTTGATCATGTAACATGGCTCTCGCTACCCCAACAATGGATCGGTTCTTCCTTTCTGCTCCTCCATTCTGCTCAGGAGTGTATGGTACTGTCGATTATCTCTGTATGCCCTCCTATCTGCAATACTCATCGAACTCCTTGGAGGTACACTCACCCCTGTTATCTGATCTGAATGCCCGAATCCTCCTCCCAGTCTGGTTCTCCACAAGAGCTTTGAACTCTTGGAACCTCTGCAAGACCTCCTTAGATTTCTTGCTCCTCAAGAAGTAGATCTAGGTCTTCCTGGAATTGTCATCAATGAATGTCACATAATACTCAAAACCTCCCAGAGAAACAGATGACATAAGACCACACAAATCGGAGTGTATCAAATCAAGTACTCTTGTTGTCCTACTATCACTGCTCGTAAAAACAGTCTTGGTGCCCAAAGCACACCCCCTGCATACATCACTGTGTTCAGTGTTGAACTCAGGAAAACTTGTAACCATGTACCTCAACCATAGTTTTAAAAATCGGAATCGGACTCGAAATCGGTCGAGGGTCAACTCGAAATCGGAATCGGAATCGGTAATGAATCGGTCATAAATCAGTCGATTTGAATTTAATGAATCGGTTTGCTAAAAAATACATCAAATATTTAAATTTTAAAGAAAAACAACATTTTCAAGATTATAATCCATGATTCCAAGGCATTGAAAACAAAATAACCAAAATCTGCTCATGTATATACCATATAAGAGTCAATATATCAAAATGGCACAAAGTGTACTGTAATCTGGAGTCTGTGATTGTACTCTGTGCAATACATAAATGATAATACATGTAACATATCTAGGATACTAGAACAAAATACATAATCCATGAGGCCCAGGTGGCTAGGCCCTATATAGTAAAGGCTATATGGCCTGGAGAGTCCAAAAAACATGCTACATAATCAACTACATAATACATCATCAATGATCATCATCAAACTCAGCACCACTGCTAGAACAAGAACTAGAAGAACAACCAGAAGGACTAGCAAATGCATCATGATCTGGCTCAGTCTCGGGCTCCTCAAGATCAAAGTCATCTGCTAATGAAGTAGTAGTACTGGCTGAATGTCGACGTCGTCGATGACTATAAGTACAAGGTCTTGATCAGCTAGTGCCCGCCATGCCTGGCACTGCTCTCTCAGCATCTACACCTGTATGAACTGATGGCATCGACAGTAAAGGATCTGCATCCAACGGAACATCCAGCAAGTCCTCCAGCTCAACATCTATGTCATCACCAAACTCTGGCGGTTGGGTCTCCACTACCCAATCTGAGTTTGGATCTATATCATCGAACACAATGGGATCCGTATCAGGTCTTTTGCTCATCGATTGGTTGTGCCTGAGTCGGAGGTTGTACTGCACAAAGACTAGATCGTCTAACCGTTTTTGCTCTAAACGGTTTCTCTTCTTTGTGTGAATTCCCTCAAACAAAGACCAGTTGCACTCACACCCAGAAGAGCTGCAGGTTTGACTCGGGACCCGAATTGCAAACCTTTGCAATAGTTTAGTATGGTTGCCACCATTGTGTTGCAAATGTGAAGAGTCAAGGTAGTTAATAACTTAATTCAACAATTTCGATTGTAAATTTGGCTAAGAATTGCAGTATTTACTATTTACTATTTACAATTTAAGAATTGTAGTTTAAACTTCAAACTTTAAAAACATAAGTTAATCAAACAATGGAAATGTTTACCTGGTTGGTCCTCCTCTCTTGAAATCTTAGCAACATTATTGGCAAAGGTACCTATGGCGGCGGTGAAAGAGTTGATCTGTTGATGTATCTCCAATTGGTCCGCCTTATTTGGGACCATGCGCTCAAGGCAAGAATACAATCCATCTGCTACCTCCCCAGTCGGATCTGGATCAATATGCACTCTATACTGATACCTTGGGTTAAGAAAATACCCAGCTGCATGTATAGGGCGATGGAGTTGATTGTTCCATCTCCTATCAATGATCTCCCAAATAGGCCCATACTTGGCCACTCTATCTTTGTATGTTGCATTTGTCTGCTCCTTTGCTTGATCCATAGCTTCATAAATGTAGCCCATGGCCAATTTTTCCCCATCAACCAACCACAAAACCTTAACAAGTGGCTCAGTAATTGCCACAACCTCTGCTGGTCTTTTCCAAAATGAAGAGTTTTTAATTCTTTTCTTGTTGTCTTTTCCATCTTGTTTGAGGGCCCATTGGGATGAATTCCATTCATCACTTGAAAACATTTTCTCCAAGTTTTGTGCTTGGGAAAGGAGAGATTGCAACGTAAGGAAGTGAGTTGCAAATCTAGTAACTGCAAGCCTAACAAGCTGCCTGCCCTGTGTGTGTCTCCTCATAAAGCTCAATACCCAACCGTGGTTGTAAATGTATTTGGTGATGCTTTTGGCATGCTCTATAGTGTCCTTGATCCAATCATGTTTGCATATGTTTTCAAGCATGAGGTCTATGCAATGTGTCGCACATGGAGTCCAGAATATGGTTTTATGTCTTTCCTCTAACATCTTACCAACAAGAACATAGAGGCATTATCTGTGATGATTTGTACAACATTACTTGCCCCCACCTCCTCAACAACGTCATCCAAAAGACGAAATAATAGATTTGCATCTTTCACCTGATCAGATGCATCACTTGATCTCAAAAACATGGTTCCTCATGGGCAAGAGACAAGAAAGTTTATGAGAGTATGACCCTTTCTGATCGGTCCATCCATCTGACATGATAGTGCATCCTGTTCTGACCCATGACTATTTGAAATCCTTCAAGTATTCTTCTATGGACACTATCTCTTTTTGCAAAAAAGATTCCCTCAAGTCATGCATACTAGGGCCTTTGAAGCCCTTACCAGTAGCTATAACAGCGTCCCACATATATTGGTAATAAGAAGAGCGTGCAGCATTGAAGGGGAGATCAGCATCATACCACCATCTAGCTATGTACTCATAGGCAGCTTCTTTGTATTTCTTCTTCCAGTGGTCATCTAAGGTGGGCTGAACATGTGTTGGAGGAATATGAAAAGCATTGGCACTAGCAGAGGATGTAAAATAGCTTTGAATGCCACCCTTCTTTTTTGATTTACCCTTCTCTTTTGTAGTATGAGAGGGTGCAACATACCCAAAAGGATCCCTAAGATCGGTAGAAGGGATAGATGAAAAGCCTTCAATTGAACCCGGAGCATAGGTCCCACCCATCATTTCAGCAAGCCTCCTCTTCTTTCCTACTTCTTCCTCTATCTCTCTTTCCCTAGCCTTAGTCTCTTCAAAAGTTCAAACTTCTTAAAATATTCTTGCATATCAGCTCTAATTTGTCCAATGACATCTAGTGGAGCTTCACATGCCTTCACTTGCCCTTTGATGGCAGCCAAGTGTTGTTTAAGCCTGTAAATTCCACCACCCTTAATCAACTTCTTGCAATACTTGCAATACATAACCCCATCAACAACATCTGCATGGGCCCATGCCAGATCTTTTGCTTTTGGGGCCATTTCGGATAGGCTGAAAGTTGAAACAACAAGGAGCAAAATTATAAAATTATAAAAATATAGGGGATCTTGATTCTTCATCTCTTTTGCTGTTTAAAATTATAAAAATTTTGCAAAAGAGATCTCTGTTTAATAATTAATACAAAATTACATAAATAGAAATTTTAACTTAGATGAATAGAAATTTTAAATTTTTTATAAAACATGTCATAAGCTTAAATAAATTTGTTACTTACCTCTGAAATTTGAATCTCTGATATTGATTATTGAACAATGAAGACTGCCCACTTCTTGAATACTGTCCTCCAAGGCTCTAGAGTCCACCCAACTCAGCACTTGACAGTTCCACAGTCCACTGCCACAGGCCCACAATGCCACTGTCAAGTTTCAACTCCTCTCGGCTTTGTCCCGATTCACTCACCGCTGTTAGCAAGTGCAACTCCACACTGCACAGGTGACAGTCCACTCCAAAGCTCAAGCCTCAAACCGTGTCCAAGTCTCAAGAGAGTCAAGACTCCAAAGTTCAAAGTTTCAAACAAAAAAAATAAAATGAATGGGACCGGTAGTTGTTTATTTGTAGTTGTGTTGGGTAGTTAGGTTACGGAATGTGATAGGTTAGGTTAGGGAACCGTAGATAGGTTAGTAAAAAAATATAAAACATAAAGAAAGAAAGAAAAAACAAAGTTGAACTTTAAAAAAAATCAAAAAAATAAAAAAAAAAGCCTGGAAATTACAAACCGGACCGGTCAGCTTCGAAATCGGCCGGTTAGACCGGTTAGTTACCGAACCGAACCGGTTTGGTTACCAACCGACCGGTTCGGTAACTAACCGGTCCCCGATCCAGTTTACTTGTCGGTTTGACCCGGTTTGGTACCGAATCGGTGAACCGTCCGGTTCCGAAACCGGTCTACCCGATTTTTAAAACTAAGACCTCAACATCCTCAAAGCTAGATGATGCAGATGAGCCATCCTCCTATGCCATAGCTCACAAAGCTCATTGTCGCTGCTATGTGTCAAAGCATGTTGGGGTTGAAACAGGAGCTTGTACAGCTTCCCACATCTAACGCCAATGGTGTAAGAGGCAGATGGTCCTGCAGTCTTGGGGAATACACACACATGTCCATCTAGGAAAGACACCCTACGACCCCTATCCTCGATCATAGAAACTGATCTCAAGTTCTTCTTCAGCCCAGGTACAAACAATACATCCCTCAAAGTCATGAGACTCATGGACTCTCTCTGAAATATAATGGTCCCACGCCCAACAACTCTGACAACTTTGTCATCCACCAACACGACCTCCACATCTATCCTTGCCTGTGAATGCTCGAAGAACATCTCTCGAGTACCTGTCATGTGGCTAGAAGCTCCGCTGTCAATTTATCAGTTGGTGGTGGTGGATGCACTGAAAGAATGGCCAGTCAACAAAGAATACTCCCTCTCAATATCAATGTTTGCACCGGTGATGATGGATGCTCTCTCTCTATCAACATGCCCAGCATAGAGAGAAAATTCTCTCTCAAATCTAGTTGTAAACTCCTCAACCTCCGTTGAAGCTGTTGTCTGTTGTTGCTTCTTCTTCTTCTTTTGTAGGCATTGTCCAACATAGTGCCCAAGCTTCTAACAAGCAAAGCACTTTACAGTGCTCAAGTCCTTTTGTCCATCCTGTTGCTTAACCCCGCCCTTCTTGGGGCCCTTCTTGAACTGCTTATTCCCCTTGGCAGTCAAAGCCACATACTCCTCATCCTCCCTACTAGTAGAAGAGTTGCCCTGCACAAGACCTCTTCAGGTCTCCTCCTGAACAAAATCATCCCAAAGTTTGTCCCAAGAAGGCAAGTTCTCCCTGGCTATTATAGCATCCACAAAAAAAAAACAAGGCTTTGCAACCCCATTCAAAGCTCTATGCACTAGCTCAGAACCAGAAACAACCTCCCCCACTGCTGCAATCTCATCTCTCACATGAGAGATCCTAGTAAAGTAGGGAGTGACACCTCAGCTTTGGCCATCTTGATACTCTTCAATTTCTCTCTCAACACCATTTTCCTATTTTCATTTGAGCTTTGAAACAAGTGGGTCAAAGCATCCCACATCTGATATGCACGGGTTTTACTAGAGATTTGTGGGATCACATGATCTTTAACTGCATCTAGAATAATCCTTCTAGCCTTTATGTCCTTCTTGTTGAAGGCAGAAAGTGCTTGTGCATCGGTCGAAGCAGGAACTACAGTAGGATTTGTTGTAGTATTGTAAACAAATTCATGCCATAACTCATTTTCCTCCAATATAAGCACTAGTCTAGCTTTCCATGGGACAAAATTCTCAGCCCATCTAGCATATCCTCCAACCTAAGCCTTGTTGTCATTTTCACTGCAAAGTTCAAGTCTCAACAAGGTGTTGGCCACTAACAAAAGAATTCATTGACAATCTAAAGTTTTTCACTGTATAAAATTCTGCACTTAATCTAACAAGGCTCTGATACCATGTAAATTTTTCTCATTCCCCCAACTCGGTTTCAACCACCATTTTCATCATTGTTTAATGCCCAACCCAATTTACTTTCTGCTGCAAATTAGATCATTTCTCATAAACAATTTATGACTAAAACACAAGAAGAATTTTTACAACTTTAAATGAGCAGTAATAAAACACATTCACACATAAAAAATCAAACTCTGAAATTTTTGGTCAAATGACCCAGGCAAAACACCAACCTCCAGGGAAAACCTGTTCTAGAGAGAGAATTTTATTTTCTACAATAAAATTAAAGTACAGCAAAAACAGAAATAAACATATCTCAACCACAGTGCTCAGCAAATTGACAGAATTAAGAAATTTTACAGTCAAAATTTCTGCCAACTAGCTACCTAGAAAATCGTGCCAAACTGACTGTATGGACTGCCTCAATTTCTGTGCCCACTGTTGTATTGGATGGACTGCCTCGATTTCCATGCCCACTGTTGCACCATACGAACTATATAGACTACCTCAATTTTTGTGCCCACTATACTGATTGTAGGAATTGTACAGACTGTATGGCCTACCTCGAATTATGTGCCCAATAAAACTACCTCGAAATTCGTGCCCAAAAATGTTCTCAAAATGCGTGTTGCACGAAAAAATGTTCAATGTTGTTGTATTGTCTTGGGAATCATGCCCTCTGCTCTTCTCTCTCTTCCTGCAAATTTTCTCCTTCTGTGCTCTCCAACTCTCATGAAAAAAAAACAGAATGAGACTTTAATGCCTTCTCTTGCCTTTTTGGTGTCTAAGTGAAGAAGCTAAATGGTCATCTAATCCAAGGGCTCAAACTAAATTAGATGGATGGATGAGATTGAATGTACTTTTAATTCTCTCCAAAATTAATTTCACTCACCTCACTCAAATTTATCAAAAGGTCACTTTATTCTCTAAAGTGAAAACTAAAACTCATCTCAAGTTATTAATTGCAAGGGTCACTTTAATTTTCCCCTTTTAATGACTTAGGCAAAAGTCACTAGGGGAACACTTTCCTATGTACAAAAATCTACAACCTTGCCCCTCAAGTTCATATCATATAGAAAATTTATACAATTATGATATAAAATAGGTGACAAAAAAATTGTTAAACAACTTCCAAATCCCCTATGGGAACAAGTGATATCAGCACAACATATATATAAAGCTCGACCCAATCATAATTTTGAACCAAATTTAACCTCACATCTTTAAGAATTCCATTTCTCTCTAAAATCTTTACCATTATTTATTGTGCCTTCCTTCCTTGTATCCTTACCTTATTGCAAGGATGAGGTTGGAGCCTAAGAATCAACAAGACATTTAATGACAGAGTTATTATTGCTTACCTTAGTTTGACTACACCAATGACAGTGGTATCTTGCAAAAGGATGTAAAGTTTCAAATATGAACCTATAAATAAAAAACAAAAAAACTCGTATAAAAGGTCTCCAAGACCATTAAACCTCAAATGGCATATGACCACCTCTGCACATGTGGGCCAAACATGTAAGCTCCTACATGACTTAACTCATAATATGATATGCCTATCTCAATTCTCCACATTTGAGGGCCAAACATGTAAGTTCCTTTATGAATTCGACACAGAAAATTATTATGCTTATGCATGAAAATTGGAGATACTTGTTATTATGAAACAGTCCTTAATAGAATTTCTTTATTACCAAATATTCCAAGTGTTAGAAAGTATCTCTATCGAAATTGTAGTGTATGGCAATGGTAACTTACACTAGTCAATCGAGTCTGTTAAGCTACTCAACTGACTGGAAGTTGAACAATCTGTGTTACTAACTTACCCCTCATATTGTATGAGGGTAATTCAGTTGCAGATCTTTTCAGAGCAAATGACTGTGAAGACTTCGTTCAGATTCTGGATCTTGACACAGCATTATCAATTACAAATGGCTTAGAGTCCCTTGGAGCAAGTATATCAGGATATATTTTTCGTATTTTGGCACAGTGGTCAAAGTGATGTTCATAAATAATGCTTTTCCAAAGGGGTCACCACAATGGAAATCATGTAATTCTTTTTTGTTGCATAAAATGAAGTTTTATTCATAATAAACCTTTGATGTATGAAGTGTAGCACCCCTGTTCCTTAAGAAATGGTGGGCAAACTCCACTTGAGTTCATTTAACACAATCCCTAAAATAAAGGTGGCTGCACTTCCCAAGGTGACACTCTCCTCACATTATGGTGGGTTCCACCCTCTCCCTTGATTTATGGTGGGCTCACCTCTGTAGGATTAAAGAGGGAGCACAATCCCTAAAAATATGGTGGGTTGCACTCTCTTCCCCGTTTTTATGGTGGGCACATCTCCTTAGGATCAAGAGGGGGTGCATGATCCCTTAAAACATGGTAGATGCACCTCCTTTCTTGCATGTGGCACTCTTGCATGGGTACACCCCTTTGCATGTTCAGCTCTCTCTCATGCATGGGCACACCACTCTCTTGCATGTTCATACACTTGACTACCCCATGGACATATAGTTGTTGGGTTATGTACTATAAGAAGAGGGATTTCTTCATTCTAAAACATGGTTGGATTTGTGGAAGAACTCTCTTGAGGCTTACTGAATATCTTTTGGAAGGTAAATGGAAAGTTAAGGGTTTCTTATGTGTGGCTGTCCATCTTTTCATCTTGCTGGTTTATGTTGCTGGAACACTGATTAAACTCTGCTACATTAAGGGTTTTGAGCACACAACAGTCCTGTCTATCAAATAAGAGTTTGGATGAGGTGGATACACCTACAAATTATTGTTATTTTTACTTCCTAGTTGTTATGCCATTTCATTGAAGGGTTGCATGTCAGTTTTCAACTAGTGGTAGACTTACATCCTATTCGTTTGCATGTGTATACAAGGTCACCTTTGGAAGAGGCCTTACTCATCTATTTTCAGCCATATGAATCTGCAGCCACTTGTAATTTTCTGCGTGTTTGAAACAGACCACATTATTGTTTATTGGCTCCATTTTCCCAACATGGACCAGCACTGGTCTCAGTCCTCTATCACCTTATATTTTCCAATGCTACGACTCATTGTTTTGTGAAGCTACTCTTCATATCACCTAAAATCTTCTTGTTACTGTCTTAGCATTCCTACCTTAGGGAAGCCCCCCTTGTGTTGGAGAAGAGCCAACCTAAAGAGCAGAAGAAGGTTGGCGAGGTGACAGTGACCTCCCTCCTAATTATTCATGGGCTATCATTGTTCATCTAGGCTTTAATTTCACGAGCTAGTTTGTGCACCCACACAATCTATTAGACGTAAATTATTGCTAATCGACATCTACATAAAGATATTGTATGATTGGAGTTCTAAAGAATGATAATAGAGAATTGAATCCTTTTGTTACCATTCTTGTTACTTACAACTCCTTTATATTATTTATGTGATTGATATGCACACATTCTCTCTTTTATGATGATATGCACGCATTCTTGTTGGATGTTGGATGTTCATAATGTTTACAACTGACAATGTTAAGACAATTTTGTATTTCACTTCTTAGATAGCAACTCCATCAAGCACCCATGAGTTTAACAATATAGCACCTTGAATAGCTTGCATCTCTTTTGAATATTTTCACCTACTAGATCCTCCTTTTAAAATTAGATCAACTCTATAATGTGAAGCTTAGACCTCCTCAACTTGTCTAGTGGCCATTGATGGTGTTCACCAACTGATCTACACTTAGTTTTGAAATGCTAACATTGAATGAAAAAGCTCTTTTAAGAGTTCCTTCAGCACAATGGCCCAACTCTCCCTTCGGCATATGGTCTATCACTCTAGAAGGGTTACTTCTATCCCTTAAGGCTACAATTCTAGGGGTTGTCCGTGTGAAAGAGTGAAAGGATTTATGTTGCTTTGAACAAAAAGGTTGACATAAGGGATGAATTTGACACATAAGGCATCACATCAAAATTTTAGGTCAATTATATGTTAAGGGGTCCAAATGGCTCAAATGATGGGCTTCCACAACAAGCTTTCACAATCTTCTTATATCAAAAGTCATGTTTTCCTATTCCTTAGAAGAAGATGAAACTGGAGAAAATTTTAAATTGGTAATGACAATACATCGTTGTGATAAAAGACAAGCACTTTTATACAACAAACAGCACTAACGTAGGATTCTGCAAACCACATGGAAAACATATACCACAACAGCCATTGTGAGAGTCCACCTAAACACCGTATGTGCAGCCTGGACTTTCAGTACTCCGCCTCACACATAGTAGCTTGAAGGCATTTCGCATGCCATTTAGAGTTTCTTTGTTTCTTTATAGAATATCAATTATCGATGGGTGTAGATTTGGAGAGCCTTGATAATATGAAGGCCCAAAATTCCAACTTTCAGACGTGACAGCAATGGCATGCTACTCAACTCTACTACAAGATTCAAGCTCGTAGGTGGCAATGGAGGATCGGAGGGCCATCCTTATCTCAATTACAAATTCTACCCATCAAATGGGCATGGAGAAAAGTCGATCATTGACCTTGCTCCATGTCGTTGGATGGGCGAAATCTGCAATCGAGATAAGCTCATCAAGATCGAAATCCCTTGACAAATATAGCGATCATTAATGCTATTCTCTTTTGACTCCCCCAAGAGCAACAATATGGGCTTGGAAAGAGTGGATATAAGTGTGAAAGGTATTCCAGTCACCATGAGGAGGATGGTAGATCATTGTAGGTTTAAATTTAGAAGAGTTGGTGAAGCAATGGATGTATAAGGGGGCATAAGGTTTTTTTAGGTCTGAAGGTACAAGGGTTTTTAATTTTTCAGGCCTAGGAATTTGCGAGCAAGTGGTAGCCATGTCTTGGGCCTTTAGGCTTCCTAGGTGATGGACCTAAGGTTGGATCAAGTGGACTATGGGGAGGTTAAATCACCAAATCCCTCCACAATCTTTCGCTCAAATGAGTAAGTTTTGGAAGTCTAGAGAAAATATTGAGGTTTAAGTGGAAACAAGACTCGTATGCATGATGAGGTAAAGTAAGGGTTTTCAAAGTCAGATGGTGCTTATAGACAAGGTTTAGGTAACTTCTCTCGAAGCTAGCATGCAAGGGGTACAATTAGAGCCTTAAAGGAGCCTTTTAAGGGGTTAATCCAGGTATGCATCATCTCTCCAAAGGGGTTTTTTGGAAGATTCAAACCCTATTGTGTAGGAAGATAGACACTATCAGGTTATACCATAGACCATGAAGTCGAAGGAAGGGACGTTTGAGGCAAAGAAGCACAAGATCTAAAAATGTCTTAATTGCCAAAAAAAGGTTAAAGTGGTGATTGGTCATGATGTAAGTATGTAAAGGATCAAGGCCCTAATGAGATTGGCAATGGTTGGCAACTTTATTGGAAAGGAGGTTAAAGGAGAGCCTTTAAAATACTAGTTGGACGCTAAGTAGTCCAATGTGTTATAGGTTATACACCCATCTTCCAATTACTGGTAAAAGGGTGGATATGTTTTGAGTTGAGAAAGGAATCAAATATTAATTTAGTCCTTCAACTAGATAGGTTCTATGGTCCCTCTAGTCTGGTGTTATCTCGTTGGAAGCTCAATGTCAATCCTTAGAGGGAGCCCATGCGTATCCAACATAAGGTTCTTAATGCCATGCCTTCCCCTAGAATTTTGGTGCAAAGATATATTGGCAACTATCAACAATTCGATAGGACGGTTTGTCACTTTAGAAGAGAACTTTGGACTCAATCCTAACAAAGAGTGGCAAGGTTTTGGTAGAGCTAAATTTCGAAGATGACCTACCAGTAGAAATTGAAATAAATAAGGGAGAATGGGTGATGGTTCAAGGGTTGAACTATTGGAAGGTTCCCTTAAAGTGCTTGGATTGTCACAAAGTCGACCACTTGTCGAAATATTGTTCTGCTCCAAGAAGCAATTGGCATATCACAAGCAGAAGGTTTGGCAAAAAAATCCTTGATATGAATCTCCACACCTAGCCTAAATAATCAAAAGAGGTAGGTTGAAGCTGAAAGGTTTTGAATTTCCCTCACTGTTACGCTGCATTTGTACCCAACACACCTTCAGAGGTGCCCCTAAGAGAGAGAGCCATTTTTTCGACCAGGAGGGGTGATATTCAGCATTGGTGGTCATGACTGGGCCCTTTGGTCGTTCCTTTGGGAGTACTATGGCTTAATGGCACTGCTAACTGCCCTTTATTGGGGTTTTTAACCCTGAGGTTGGTGTTCGGAGCTCCTTGGGGGTTGATAACTGGGTCACATGACCCCACACCTTGTTTACTTGCTCCAGTGGCCTTTGCTTCTATTAAATTGAGCACATATATCTGTGAACAAACACACAACTCACAAAATAGATCACAAAATTTACTCAGCAATTGAAGAATGAAACAGTGCAAAAATGGCTTGCAGCTGTGAATGCTTTCATTAATCAAAAAGGTAATTAGATAATAATTACAATGAAGTACAATGGCTTTAATAGCCACAAGCAATTCGAATCCACATGAGGAAATTCGAATTGATTAGACTCTACTTGACTGTAGGTAACTAAGACCTTGTCTAAATCACTATCGGATAACTCAATAGTTAGCTGACCTTCTCTAAACCATAACCAAAGTCCATCGGAGCTCTAAAACACAACTCAAGTGTTACATTCAGTGTTGACCAAGGCTAACTGACTGTGGTAGGTGAGAAATACACCCCTCCTGAGTGCAGTCATGTAAACCTAGCGCTAATTGAATGTAGAGGACTAGAACTGAATGTAACTGACTTCTAACTTAGCTTGACTAGTCATCAACTGAACTAAACTAACCTTGGTTGGTTTTAGCACTCCCAGTGGCTCCTAAATTGTAAGGATTGGTCTAGGAGGCTCCTAAACTGATGCAATCAAGTGCAATTAGTGGCAGTAGGCCTCAATTAGTGTTCCCCACACTTTAGTAACTGAAACATGTGCCCTAATTAGGCCAAGTGGACCCAGTGGTGCTAGTGACTAAAAATAGACTGGATGGACTCCCGATTTAGTCATGACTCCTGATTTAGACATATGACCAAATTGGACAAGGGAGGATTAATAATCCTAACACCCCCCCTGAATGCTAACTTGGACAATCTGTGGGTCCTGGTAACTAAGACCATAGGTCACCCATTACATCAAGTAAAATAAAGTAACTACTTAATACAAAGAGCTAGGGCAAAAACCACATGGGAAAAAAGCCCCCCCTCTATCTAAGCAGGTAGAATCAAGTCTCAAGTTTGAAAAATTTGAAAATATGTTGCTGCAATCTTCATCTCTGTGAGGTAGCGAAGCAGCATGCATGGTGTGCTGTGCACAGGTATTCTGGGGCCTGGCATGTAGACTTCTCCTTCTTCTCCAAAAATGATGATGGAAGGAAGGAGGAATGTAACCTTTGTCTCTTGCTGGATGAAGAGGTGTATGATCATATCCATTCTTCTGAATGTAGTGAGACTAATCCCTTGCCATATAGCATTTTACAGGGAGTCTATTGCATCTCTCTGAAGGAGGTAAGATTGCATGGCATAGCACAAGGGTCTTTCCTTTCTGAGTGTCAGGTGAGTTTCCAATCATCTTCCTAGCTTCCAGTTTGGAAGTAGGGACTGAATCTAGATCTGAGTCACCCTGAATCTCAATCTCATAAACTGATAGAGATGGATCTGCAATACTAGTAGAAGTTGTAAAAGAAGTAGATGCAATGATTTTACCTTCCCTTGCAAGTGGCTGCTAAGAGTGCACTGGTTCTGAAGGAGACATGAAATGTGAGAACTCATATG
Organism: Pseudotsuga menziesii; assembly: GCA_001517045.1. NCBI lineage: Eukaryota > Viridiplantae > Streptophyta > Pinopsida > Pinales > Pinaceae > Pseudotsuga > Pseudotsuga menziesii. The sequence goes on along the minus strand of LPNX010175978.1, from coordinate 243,826 downwards.
CTTTTGAGGCATGATTTGCAGCACCCTTCGCTATGATGCTCCCAGTAGAGATATCTGTGATCTCCACTGAGTCAGGACCAAAGATCACTCACTTTGGAGATCCAGTATGGGTCATTTGATAGACAGATAACAGGTTTGAATCTAGGGAGGGAACAAATAGCACATCTTTGAACCTTCCATGTTCAAGCTTGACAGAGCCCTTCCCTTTTGTTTTGACTTTACTGTTATTGCCCATCTAAATACTAGGACCATCAAAGAACTGAAAAGAAGATAATGATTCTCTGGATGCAGCCATATGGTTGGAAGCTCCAGAATCAATGAGGAAGACATGTGTTGATGTGCAGCAAGCCTTCAATGCATGGCCTTTCCTTTGGTATTCTTCATCTTCTTCTTCCGAGTCATCCTTCCTTACGCTAGCAGGTACAGAAATGTTATGTTTCTTCAAAAGAATGAAAGCCCCTTCCACAGTAAGAGCAGGAGCTTTCTGAATGAAAGCCCCTTCCACAGTAAGAGCAGAGGACCTTGCCTTTGCCATTCTTCTTGCTTCTCTTCGAACCTAAAGGCTCTTTTGACTACTCTTTCTTCACAGGAGACTCATCTCTTTGCTTCCCTTTGTCATCCGCTACCTTATCTCCTCTTGCAACCAGAGCCAGATCTTTGGAAGATCGAATGATCCCCATTTGGATCAATTTATCATTCTCAGAAATAAGAGATTGGATGAAGGCATTAAGAGTGGGCATCTTCCAATTTGGAGTAGTGAGCCTTACTGTTTGGAAGGTGTGTTGTCGCCTTTCACACCCCTGGGTCACGTGGCAGAAATCTTCAAGCCACTCGGTGTGTCCTTGGGGGCAAGTCTCGAGTCAAGGCTGTCACCTTGTTCTTGACTCCTCCGTTTACGCTCAACTCCTAACGGAGCCAAGGGGGGTAGACCCTATTAAGTTACTAAGGATAATTACTTAGTGTTGTGATGTTAAACTGATTGAGTTACTTAGGAGTTTGCAATTTAACTATGGATGATCAAAGATGGCAAGATACAAAAGATGAACACACGAAAGCACAATGCTGAGACACAATATATAATATATAAAGCAAGAAAATAACCAGTGCCTTAGAATGGAGTCAAAAAATAGAAACAATGTACTTGCGCGTGCTTGGAGTGAGTGTTTTGCGATTGCCTCTTGGTATGTTTTAAGTTAAAATTGAAGTGTGAGTTGATTAAAATTAGGCAAAGGGGGGACTCCAGATATACCCTAGAGTACTTGGAGTATGTCCAAAACTAAACCTTCACAGCTACCCGCAAGGAATATGTCGGCTGAAATGGAGTCTCTGGGGCTATTGTTCATAATGCACCCGTTAGGGTGTGACAGAGATCGACGCCCCGAGGTCACTTTTCAGAAGTTCCCGCTTCCTTTGGGTATTTTGCCACCGTGATAGTTCGATCTAGGTGTTGGATTTTCACCTGTTGGTTTGTTAATTTGGGAGAGTGAGTCCTAATTATACTAGTCACTCAAGTGCTTTTGATACAGCTTGACTGATCGGACGAACCGCAGCCAAGTGCAAAGCATACACACTGGAGTCTTGTCAATTTTAGTAAGTTTTAAACTAGGTGTTCTTGTTAAAAAGAAAACCCTCCAGGAACCTCTTTCGATCCAAGTGGATCTCAGTCGAGGAATCGAGGAGGGGTTAATTTTATAATAGCTGAAAAACAAATGATCAAAAGAAAACAAATACACAATTCTAGTTTTCTAATTAGTCCTACCACGAATCTCTTTCCCCTTTGGGGTCAATCGGGAAGTCATGGGGTAAGTATTAAGATTACTTTGAAATATAAAGTATGGAATATGAAATTAATAATAAAATAAATTATACTACCCTGCAGATTAGATCAATACTAGTTTGAAAAGAAATGAGCAAAAAGCAACAAAAATGACACCGACGCAAATCCCCCCAAGGGGGATGGGGAAAATAATTTTATTAACAGCGGTTACAATATCAGAGAACTGATATAATTCCTCTTGATCCTTATATGGATTGAAATCAAGAGATTACAAGGTGCAAAAATCAAAGGTTCTAGTCAAATGGGAGACCCCTGGGGGCATTTGAACGCTCCCGAGGCCACTTCCGAACAGCAGCTTCCTTTCTTTCTGTCAAAACTGCTAAAAACCAGCAAGCATATCAGAATGAAATATGCCCAAAAGCACTTTAAGAGTACCTTTGGATCAGCCTACCTTAACTCAAAAAAGATGAACTTAAAACTAGCTAAACAGGTGACAAAGGAACCAAGGAAAGCAAGCTTTCCTTGGGATCTTGGCTTGCTGTTTGTGCAGCCAATGAAATATGCACTGATATTGCAGAATATTAAATTTTATCATACAGCAAATGAAACTACCATAACAGCAAGCTACGAATTTTCACTAAAATGCTTGCGAAAATATGGTAATTTTAGCTAGATCTCTTAAAATTGAACTTTATATGCAAAACAGAACTAAGATCTAGACTATGAGCTTCGAGAGGATAGATCTATGTTGAAATTACTTTTAAGATGATAGATCTAAACCAAAACAAAGCTATGAAAAGGTAACCGAGTGAAGAGTTGATCTTGAGGGAGGAAGAGGAGGAGAGAAATGACGGTTTCCTTGAAGATCCACAGTGGAGCTTTCAGGTGGAATGTCGAGGGACTATGCCTTTGGAAGGTTTGAAGAGAGTGAAGAAGCAAACTAGATCAGCATCATCTCCAATGTAGGAACCTGCAGATCAGCTGAAATCAAAGAACTTGCCAAGAAACTTGTGAGATCCAATTAGTACATACACAGAGATTCAAAATAACATGCATATAAGCTTATAGGACATGTTGAATCTAGATCTCTAAACATGCATCAAAGGAAGGAGATGGTCAATAAACTTATTGAAAAGCACCTTTCCTATCAAGATTATAATAAGCCTATTATCAATCTTGACAACGGATCTACAAGCAATTAGCAAAAAATGAATACAGATACAGGTTACCTCAGTAAAATAATGGCAATAATCATCCACACATGTAATGGCACAACACTGTCTAGCCTCCAAAGCTTTTCTTTATTTCAAATGAAGAATTACAACAGTACAATAGCAGCAGCACCTCAATCCCAGTTCTAACTCTTGGAAGAGGCTATTGTGCTTGGATATATACAAAAACCAGGAGATCCAGCCCAGGGGGGGGCGCAAATCCCAAGGAGATAGACCAAATATGCTGATGGAGAGTCCATCAATGTCTGATCTGTGTCTAACTGAGCCAGATCTGAGTCTCACTGAGTGCAATTGTCAATCGGAGAGCTGATCTGACTGACACCTCAACCTGTTGACTGAAGCATCCACCAAAACTCATCCACATAAGCCAAAACGTGTTGAGGAGAGAGGGAGGGTGCAATTCCCCATAAAGGATGTTGAAGATCAACTCTGGATCTGATTTGATCACCTCCTTCAGTCAAGGATTTGTCAGATCCAGTCAATCTACTTCAGATCTGACTGATTTCAATCAAATCGGCTGAGAATCCACTGATCTATGATTTTGGATTTGCTCCATTATTCATCAATTTATTAATTAAAATAATCAATAATTGATTTTTGGGGCTTTCTGACCTGAGTGATGGAAAATCACTCAAAACTAGGAAAAAGTGGGTCCATGGGTTTGCATGGTGCTCTTAGCTTGAAAATGAGCACCTACATGACTGAAACAGATTATTTGGCCCACTTTTATTACAAAATCAATTTTTCCAATTAAAAAATAGCCTAAATTTTGGAAAAATTAAATTTTAATAAAAAACACTGAAAAAACTAAAAAATTGAAACATTGAAAAAACCTAGGGGGACTTAGACATGCTCATATGACTCGACCATGATGTCTAGCATGTTTATACATAGACACATAGACTCTAATAACCTCAATAGGCCTAAATGCCAAGCCGACCACCCCAACTTTGGAGGTATGGAGTGAAAAACTCAGAAATTATCAGTCGTTTATTCAACAACCAATAATAACCAAGGGAAAAAACACCCTGGGCTGATCGGATTGACAAAAAAAGTCTAAGAGACCGAGTCTTTTACAGACACTATCATGCTAGAACATTTATTACAATTCCCCCATGGGGTATGAACATGTGATATAGTACAACAAAGCTTCCCAGAAGCAAGACTGAAGGTTCTCTGAAGTCCAAACAAGTTATCCTTGTCCAATTCACCAGGCTCACTTGATAAAAAAAACCACTAAGTACAACTTAGGTGGTAACAAGGTGGATACAAAGACTGAGTAGTCTGCATTGAGCTTTGTGAGAATGGCAAGGATGAGTTGATCTTTATCCTTCTCCACTTTGCATTGCTTCAACTGATATATCAAGTTCTTGAACTTTGTGAAGAATTCATTCAGTGATTCGAAGTTGGATGGATTAAGATTGATCAAATCAGTTTCTAGCTGATGGATCCTCATCTCATCCTGCTTATCAAATAAGGAGGCAAGCTTGTCCCAAACCTCCTTGGGAGTCTTCAATCCTTGGATGTGGAATCGAAGATCTCTAGAGACTGAGGAGAGCAAGTGTCCATGGGCTTCATCAAGCCTGTTCAAGTACTTTTCTTTGTCATTATCTAAAGTTGGCACTGCCTCTGTTTCTTCTATGAGTCTGAGGAGCTGCTTGGTGCAGAGCATTACCACCATGTCTTCCTTCCACTGGTGATAGTTGAAGGGAGTGAACGGCTCTACTGGATGAGCCATTTTGAATGCAATAAGAAGGACTGAGCTGCTGTAGCGAATGCAGTGAGAAGAAAGGGTTGCTTGTAGCGAATGCTGTAAGAAGAGTTGATAACCTGTCACACAATCAAACATACAAAGTTAGGTCGACAATCTGCACTTTTGGAATTTCCTTCACACCCAGCATAGTTGATCAAGCAAGCTTGATCAACAATTTCCTCACTTGGTATCTTAAGTGGTAAATTCTCCGCTTCTGGTGCAGTACTGGAAGGAGCAATTTGCTCAAAAAAAATGATCCAGCTGGAGATCTGAGGAGGAGAGGTGTCTTGTCTGCCGAGGCTCTGATACCATATTAAATTGAGCAAATAGATCTGTGGACAAACACACAACTCACAAAATAGATCACACAATTTACTCAGCAATTGAAGAATGAAACAGTGCAAAAATGGCTTACAGCTGTGAATGCTTTCATCAATCAAAAAGGTAATTAGATAATAATTACAATGAAGTACAATGGCTTTAATAGCCACAAGCAATTCAAATCCACATGAGGAAATTCGAATTGATTAGACTCTACTTGACTGTAGGTAACTAAGACCTTGTCTAAATCACTATCGAAGGACTCAATAGTTAACTGACCTTGTCTAAACCATAACCAGAGTTAATCGGAGCTCTAAAACACAACTCAAGTGTTACATTCAGTGTTGACTAAGGCTAACTGACTGTGGTAGGTGAGAGAACTGCGCTCCTCCTAAGTGCAGTCATGTAAACCTAGCGCTAACTGAATGTAGAGGACTAGAACTGAATGTAACTGACTCCTAACTTAGCTTGACTAGTCATCAACTGAACTAAACTGACCTTGGTTGGTTTCAGCACTCCCAGTGGCTCCTCAATTGTAGGGATTGGTATAGGAGGCTCCTAAATAGATGCAATCAAGTGCAATCAGTGGCAGTAGGCCTCAATTAGTGTTCCCCACACTTTAGTAACTAAAACATGTGCCCCAATTAGGCCAAGTGGACCCAGTGGTGCTAGTGACTAAAAATAGACTGTATGGACTCCCGATTTAGACATGACTCTTGATTTAGACATATGACCAAATTGGACAAGGGAGGATTAATAATCCTAACAGCTTCAACTACGAGACCTTGGTCTCCCTTCATAGCCACCTCGGACACCCTCCTGGCCCTTCAGCTAAATGGCACTCCCTCTCCTTGGGCTCCTTCCTCAAAGGACATCATCATTCCTCCCGAGCCATACTGCTGCTTTGAGGAGGGCGTTGAGGGATTTTACAACATTTTCGAGGTTAGATGGGGCATGACGCCCTCCCTCCAGCTCACTCCAGCCTTTCATTCGGAGCGATTTGCTTATTTTAGCAATTTTTGGCACGTAGGGGGGAAAATACCCCAGGTAATCTACTATAAGCCTACTTTAGGCCATTTTTACATTATTTTATGTTATAACTTTAAGTTGACATTTTATAATTTCTAATTGACATTTAAGTCATGTAGGCCTGGATATTTTTGTAAAGTGAGTGTGAGAGGCTACTTCTAAGCCTCTCCTCAGTTCATTTGAACATAAAACAAGTGGGGCAAAACACTATGCACTTATTCTACCCAACTAGGGCTCTTTGGAAGTGAGGCGCCTCTCTTGAGGAAGATGTTTTCTGGGTTTTAATGCTACCATTCAATCCATAAACAAAAATCATTCATCAACATTTAACAAAGAGAGATCAAGAAAACCCTAGATACCTCCTTGTGCAAGTGTTTAACCAACAAAGCATAGCATCACCTTTGCAAGAGCATTGAACGAAAGAGACTTTTGTCTGGACTAGGTCTTTGTCAACTTTTAGTCACCTCGGTTGTAGAAGTATGTCCTTATAGGAGTCCTTCTAGGGTTAGAGCCTTAAGTCTTTAGGGTCGTTGTGAAGCCTAGGATAAGCTTCTCAAGGGAGGGCTACTCACCTCCTTAGATGCCCTAGGTTAGGGTAGGGTTTTGCTCCCTTCTTTCCAAAACCTAGCATCTAGGGTTAGTTTCCTTGCATTTGCATGTTAGATTAGGGTTAGGTTAAGGTTAGTTAAGCTGCATAAAACCATAAACCAGTCCTCCTTTTGCCCTAGCGGCCCCTCCTTTTTGGCCTCAAAACACCAAGCGCCCTCTCCTTCCTCCCTCGCCTTCCCTTCTTTCCCTCCCGTACCGCTCGGCCCTCTCTTTTCCCTTCATTTTCCCACCTTGGCCTTGCCCCTTGCCTCCCTTACACCCTCGCTTGGCTCTCTTTTCACCTCGCCTCCCATTTTCCTTCTTCTTTCTCCTTCACAACCTACATTCTATCACCTTTCAAACCCTCGGGCTTGCTGCTTATTGTTGCAACCCTCGGCCAGTTTGTTGTTGTATATATTAAACAATACATAAGACTAATTAAAAATATATATACATATATAAATTAAATTATATATATATATATATATATATCCAAAAGTCTTATGAAACATCATGACTATACGAATAGTCATGTTACAAGGCTTATATAAAGCCAAAATATTTTCGGTAATAATCATCTCGGAATTTTTATAAAAAATATATTTCTATTAGCACGATCAATTATTTCTTCTGCCTCATTATCTGTTTGCCCCATTTAAGCCTGCTCCTTCCTCCTCCTTTTCTTCACCGCCTGCCCCAACCTCTCCTCCACCTCTCCCTACCTTCTTTCCTACCCTTGGCCAACCTTTCTAAGGCTGCGGCCTACCCCAAACAGCCTTAGGGCTGTCCATAGCAAGCTTGGCAGCCTTATTACACCTCCGCCTGCTCAAAACAACTCTCAAGGGCTTACCCTAAGCTTCCATCCTCACCACAGAACCTCTGCTGGGTTGTGTTTTACCTCAAACTACTTGTTAGCAGCCTAGGTCTCATCCTTTAGTCCTTCTACACTTGTTCTCAGTGGTGCTTAGGGCTGTTACAGTCTCCTTTTAACTTGTAAGTAGTCTGCAATTTCATTTGCAAACTGCCTATACTCTTAATTCTTTCAGTTTGTCCCCTTCTGCATCAGACAAGCAACTGTTAGTTAATATATATATATATATATATATATATATATATATATATATATATATATCTTGCATGTTATGGCGTAGTTTCCACTGGCAGACTTATATTGAACTTCATTTTGTTATATATGGACAGACCTGTTAACAACTGATAAACACCTTAAAAGTTGACTAAAATTTGTCATTGAATGTCATGCATCACTAGATTACATAATACTGTTGTACTTTGGGATATTATACTTGTGATGTACATGAATGAATGACACTACATGCTTGTTTTACACTTGTCACATGATATATGCATAAATTGGTTATTTGTTTATCCTTGGATGAATATGCTGCTGAAGTTGATCTGCTAATCGCACTCACATGATTGATATCCACACAGTATATTTTCTTCATTCCTAAATTGACTCCATTAAGGCACTGGTCACTAACCTCTCTTCAAAGAAGATATCATTTGGTGTTTAGGTGTCCTTAAGGCGTACATACCTGTATTAGGGCTCTCCCTTAGGAGGTTTCAACTTCCAAAGCAGTTTGGGAAGAGTGGCTAAGGTGACAGTGGTCGCTCTCTCCCTCATATGTTTGTCGGTGACTAGCCCTGCTAGTTCATCTGATAACACCTCACGATGGTCGATGAAGATTGTTAGATTTTCACAAGATTATAGCAGTATATCTTAATTGTATTTATCAATAAGATCACTAAAAGATAGATAAAGCACAAAACAATAACACAAGGATTTTTATATTGGGAAACCCAAATGGGAGAAAACCCAGCAACCTTCGTATAGAGATAATAATTCTGAGATCAGTGTATAACAAAGAGAGAGAAAAGATGGAAATACTTTCCAATGATAGAAACCCCAAAACAGTCTTCTCCTTCAGTAGGTGCGCACTTCTCTCTCCTAGTGATGCAAATTTCACTTGAGTGAATAAGTGAATAATGAGGTGAACTTTTCCTCTATTTATACAAGTGTCAAACTGACTATTTCCCTAACAAGGCTGACTTCTCTTGGGGGAGCAATAAAATACATTTTATAATTTCTTTTTATTTCTTTTTATTGCTTGCTTTTCACCCCAAGGTTTTTATTATTCTTTCTAGGGTTTGTATGATTGATTACAACAAGTTCAACTCCCATAGGAGGTACAAAGAATGACTTCCGAAGTTGCACAAACTCCAACACTCCCTCTCAACAAGGAAGTTATTCTTCGGTCTTCATTAGCATCATGATCATCTAGGTTTCATCTGTACATCTATACTGTCTCCATCATCTCTATACATACTGAAGGTTGTCAGCACGATCTCAGTCCTTCGAGAAGTGTCATCATGAATCGGTTCTATCAAAATGTCTGGGAGAAGATCTTATGCTACCTATCTGTCTCTACTGTCAATGGGATACTTCCATGCTTGGCTTGAGATCCTGGACAAGCAAATGTGCACGACCATCTACTACTTGTTTGTCTCATCTACTGATGGGGTATTCCCATACTTGGCTGAGAACCTGAACGAGTAGAGGTACCTGTGCAACCACACAGCCATCTACAGCCTGTCCGACTTATCTATCGATGGGATTTCTCCCATACCTGGCTGAGCACCTAGACGAGTAGAGGCACCTGTGTGAACCCAACCATCTACTACATGTCGATCTCATTTGTCGATGGCATTTCTCCCATACCTGGCTGAGAACCTGAACGAGTAGATGCACCTATGTGAACCCGACCATCTACTACCTGTCTGTCTCATCTGTCGATGGGATTTCTTCCATACCTAGCTGAGAACCTGGACGAGTGGAGGTACCTGGGCAAAAGCACAGTAAATGTCTCTCAGTCATCTCTCCCTCTCAAGGAGGGATACGTTCTCTTCTACCCCAAGTCTTCCGTGAAAGTATTCGAACTTCACCCTAGGAAGAGGGTTGTTGAGAACATATGCAGTCTGGTCATTTGCCAAAATATATTGTAGCTCGACCGCACCTTTCTGCACCATATCACGTATGAAGTGATACCGAATCTATGTGCTTTGATTTGTCGTGAAATGCAAGATTCACTAACATCTGCACACAACTTTGGTTATCACAGTGAATCACGGTTGGCTCTGGAATCTGGCCAAACAATCCTGGAAGAAGTTTACGAAGCCAAACTGCTTCTCGAGCTGCTATGCTAGCAGCCATATACTCGGCCTCCACAATATTGAGAGCTATTGATTTTTGCTTACTACTGCACTAAGAAATTACTACAGAACCTAGACTGAAACAACATCATGGGGTACTCTTCCTATCTGTAATGCATCCGACCCAATCTAAGTCTGTAAACCCTTGCAATTTCAAGTCACATTATGAATCATATCATATAGACCATATCCCACAGTGCCACGTAAGTATCTGAGCACATGTTTTGCAGCAATCCAGTGAATCTGCCTCAGTTCACACGTGAACTGACTGCAAGCATTCACAGCAAAACATATATCTGGTTTGGTGTTCGTCAGATACATCAAGGACCCAATTAGCTGGCGATACATAGTGGGATTGATCAAATTTGAATCTGAAGCAGAATCCCTCAGCTTCTTCAAGTTTGCATCCATCGAAGTAGCTATGGACTTGCAGTCCAATATTCCGAATCTCTTCAGTATATCTATGGTGTATTTTCCTTGACCTAGGAAAATCTGCTTCTGCCTCTGCCGTTCTTCTAATCCCAAGAAGTAATGCATCAATCCAAGATCATTCATTTCAAACTCAGAGGTGAGTTTCTTCTTACACCATACGATAAGTTTCTCATTTCCAGTGAGAAACAAGTCATCAACATATAGAACCAAAATCAATGGCTCATCATTCACAACCTTGTGGTAAAAGTTGGGGGTCTGCAATTGCATCACTCTTGGTGAATCCCAGACTCATCAAGAATTCGTTTATTCATCCATACCAAGCACAGGGTGCTTGCTTGAGTCCATTAAAACTTATAAATCCTTTTTCAACTTGCATACATGAGACTCCTTTCCATGGACAACAAACCCTTCTGGTAGTTCAATACATAATTCTTCCTCAATAATACCATTGAGAAAGGTTGTCTTGACATCCATCTGATGCAACTTCCATCCCATAGCTGAAGCAATAGCAATGATCGATCTGATGGAAGTATATCGAGCCACTTGAGCAAATGTCTCATCATAATCGACTCCCTCTTTCTGAGAGAACCCTCTGGCAACAAATCTAGCCTTGTATTTTTCAATACTCCCATCTACTCCATGTTTGATTTTGTATAGCCATCTGGAAGTCACAACTGACTTCCCCTCAGGTCTAGGCACAATCTCCCAGACATCAATCTTCATGATGGATTGATATTCTTCCACCATGGCATCCTCCCAAACTTGGTGTCTGGATGCTTCTTCAAAAATGGTGGGTTTTGAGTCGATGATGTGACTCATTAATGCTACATAACTGGAGAACCTTTGAGGTCTTCTGCTTTCTCGAAAAGTGTCATGTGGAGCTTCACGCCCCTCTGCATTCTGTAATGTCTATTGTGCCCATCTAGGTCTTTTTCGACTTACTGCAATATCTCTGGGATCAACTGTCTCGATTGGATCAATGGTATCGATGGGTTAATCTTTCTCTGCTAATTCCCTTTGAGCTTAAAGGGGAAATGATCTCATCTCCTCTGATCCTAGCATCTCCTCATCATCGATCTCCATGTCTGATCCTCTGCCTTTCCTGACATCTGTTTCTTCTTCAAAGGTCACATCCCTGCTAACTTCAATCTGTCTGGATCCTGGGAAATAAATTATGTAGGCCTTTGAAGACTCACTGTATCCCACAAAGGTACCCTTCTTGCTTGAAGGTTATAACTTCGTCCTTTTCTCCTTGGGCACATGTATGTAGACTGGACAGCCAAAGATTCGGAGTTGACCCACTTCTGGTTTTACTCCTGTAAAAGCTTCTTCCGGAGTCATGTTCTTCACTATCTTATGTGGGCATCTATTCAATACATATACAGTTGCTTTGGATGCTTCTGCCCATAAGAACATAGGTAGACTCTAGTCATGTATCATGGATTTGGCTTCCTCCACAATTATTATGTTCTTCCTTTCAGCAACCCCGTTTTGTTGGGGGTTGTAGGGAACTGTTAGCTCCCTCTTAATTCCTGCTTCTTTGCAGAAATCATTGAATTATGTGGTACCACCATTATCTGATCTTAGAATCTTGACCCTCTTCCTTGACAAATTCTCAACTTGTGCTTTGAATCCCTTGAATTTACTGAGTACTTCCTTGGATTCCTTGGTCTTGAGAAAGTATATCTAAGTCTTCCATGAGTAATCATCAATGAAGGTTACATAGTAGTAATGATATATTCACAATGAAGTAACTGTCATTGGGCCGCACAAGTCAGAGTGCACTAGATCCAAGATTTCTTTGAATCTACTCTCACTATCTGGGAAGGATTTCTTGGCATTCTTGCCAAGTGCACATCCTCTACATGTTCCATCATGATCTACCTATAGTATTGGTATACCTGTAACTATGTTCTTTACTGCTGGGAGAGCTCTGTAATTTAGATGAGCTAATCTTCTACGCCATAGCTCACCCATACTTGTAGAGTCATGGACTAGGGCTTGGACTGGTAAAGTGTTCATTCGATACAAGCTCTCTTCTCTCATACCAATTACCTTGGTTGTATCCATGCTTGAGTTCTTCTGCCATGCAAGTACTTTTCCATCTGAAAGCGCTACTTTATATGTCTTCTAAGGCTGAGATGGAAACAAGATTTCTTTTCATACCAAGTACATAGAGCACATCACTTAAGTGTAGAGTATCATTGGACTCTAGCCGAAGGGAGGTGGCCCCAGATCCCTTCGCATTGTAGTTAGCATCATCTCCAAGTACAACACGGAGATGAGAATCTTTCTCAACTACTTCTGAGAGATTTTCTTTATATCCCGTCGTGTGTCTAGATGCACCACTATCTATGAGCCAAGTATCACTAGTGGTGGGAACAATACCTGATAGAGCTGATATGAAGAAGAACTATGTACCATCTTATTCTTCTGTTTCTTGTGATGATGATCTTCTTCTACATCAGAAGTTGAAGCTTCATGCTTCCTTTTGTGTGAACTTCGACAGCTTCTGGCATAATGACCATATTTCTTGCACCTGTAGCATTGAATCTGAGATAAATCTTTCTTTTGTTTCTTTTGATCGGGGGGAGGACTTGATCTCTTATCTTGATGCTTGTGATTGTACGACTTCCTTCCCCTTCCCTTACCTTTCTTGGCATGAGATATGAACGCTTGATTTTCCTCAGGTTGAGTGCCATGAAGTCTTTGGCGTGCTGCTATTCTCGTCTCTTCCCGAGTGCATTCTGCCCATAGCTTATCAAATTTGGGCAACTTGGTTCGACCACTTATAGTTTGGATGAAAGACTCCCAAGATGGTGGGAGACCATTTAAGGTGGTCATAACGAGATGCTTTTCTTCAAGGTTGTCTCCACTGGACTTTAGCTTATCCCGGAGCTCGGTGATCCTCATGAAATATGCGGCAATATTTTTGGACTTCGTCATCTTCATATTTGACAATTTATTCCTCAATGTGAGAGTCACATTGACACTACTGTGTTCAAATAGCTTCTTTAAAGTTTTGAACATCTTCCTCGCTGTCGTCTTTTCTGAGATCTGAGGAACCAAGTGGTCCCTAACTGAGTGCACCAAAATCCTTCTTGCTTTGGCATCATTCTTCCTCCAACGAGGTTTGTCTTCTTCGGCTTCTAGTTCTAGGACGTTTGCATTTACAAACTGTAATAGGTCATTTTCTTCTAGTAGAAGAAGAACCCTAGACTTCTAGGGGATGAATTTGGAAGCTCCTTCCAGACGATCTTCAACCTTCATACTAATCATCTTGATTGCAGATCTGGATCTGAAACCCTAGCAAAGGCTAGGTCAAAAATGAAGGTTGGAGTTTTGGAAAACTAACTCCACAAATAAATGTGCCCTAGAGAGGTGAGAGCTGAGAAGAGGTAGAGTCGAGCCAAAACTATGGAGGAAGTAGGTCAAAAACTGAAACCCTAATTTTTGTTATGTCTGCAGAATTAGGTCAAAAATTGAAAATCCTCAAAATTGAGTTTTGCCTTCACCAAAAGATGTGCCCTCCTTAGAGCGAAATTCCCAAGGCACTTTTCTGCCAAAAGGTTGAGTAAAGGCTTTGAAAAATGAAACCCTAGTTTCGACAGGGTTTAGACAATGTTCGACAATGGCTTCTTCTAGACTGCTCTGATACCATGTTAGATTTCCACAAGATTATAGCAGTATATCTTAATTGCATTTATCAATAGGATCACTAGAAGATATACAAAGCACAAAACAATAACACAAGGATTTTTATCCTGGGAAACCCAAATAGGAGAAAACCCAGCAACCTTCGTATAGAGATAATAATTCTGAGATCAGTGTACAAAGAAGAGAGAAAAGACGAAAATACTTTCTAATGATAGAAACCCCAAAATTGTCTTCTCCTTCAGCAGGTACGCACTTCTCTCTCCCAATGATGTGAATTTCACTTGAGTGAATAAGTGAATAATGAGGAGAAATTTTCCTCTATTTATACAAGTGTCAAACTGACTATCTCCATATCAGGGTCGACTTCTCTTGGGGGAGCAATAAAATAGATTTTATAATTTATTTTTATTTCTTTCTATTGCTTGCTTTTTACCCTAAGGTTTACATTGTTCTTTCTAGGGTTTGTATGATTGATTACAACAAGTTCAACTCTCGTAGGAGGTACAAAGAATGTCTTCCAAAGTTGCACAAACTCCAACAAAGATAACTCTCTCCACCATGTGTGGCATCTACAATGCCACTAACTAACATGCTCTACGATCAAGATATGTTAAACCCGATATCTTGCTCGCCCTCTTTCGTAGAAACTAATGATTTTTCATCTACTTCCGTGTCAAGTCAAGTAAATACAATTTTAATAATTTCTCCTTTCTCCTCCAGTCCTATTTCCCCTACTGTTGATTGTGATTCTCAGCAAAGAGAGTGCAAATCCTCCTATGTTGCATCATCAAATGCAAATAGACAGTACCTTATCCCATCGTACTCGTAGAGTTTGGTGCTTAATCTTTTCGACGTGAGGTTGTGTTCAACCTTGTCACTCTCTTGCACTGCCTTTAGAGCTTCGCCGACAGGGTGAAGGGGCGTGATCGATACCCATACTTAACCTATCTCTCCTCATAGGCCATTGCCTCAACCAAACCTTCAAGTCGCTCTAGATGTTGATTTGCTGGTGTTGCAAATATTTTAGCATCTATCTATACTGCGATGGATCGGCTTCCTCCTTCTGGGTATTCTTGGGATGGGCCCGGCTGCCTCTTACCTACCAAGCATGAGCTTAACAAAATCTCTAGATATGACATTTATAGATAGTTTGTGTAGGTTACGTGGATCAACCCTCCGAGGGGGTTACGTCCCAAGATGGCCTTCTACCTTACACACTTCTTGGATCTGATGGACTCACACATTCCGCCATTGGGCTCATGCTCTTCGTGTTCCTTTAGATCGGTTCAAAATGGGCTCTCACCATCTCTAGGTAGAGATAAATCACTAGCTCGACCTGTCAAACAAGATCTATCAAGTATGTCACCTTAGGGAGGTTGAGACCAACGATCACTTCATCTTTTAACGCCCTATTTACTACAAGATACACGGGCAGTTTCATTGTCTTTTCAAGGACAGTCTTCTCACAGAGCTCCAAACTTTGACTAGATTTTTTCGATACCCCAACCAGATATGTCTAACTTTATACTTGCAAGAGGCCCTTCGACGTTGCTCCTTCACCCTCCAACAACATTCTTAGTTAAGACCAGGCTCCACTCAAAGTATCACTTCCTTCTTTTCGGTGTTTCCTTCCTCTAGGAGCACTAAGAGACAAACAAATGGTGACATAGACCTTAACCGCTCAGTTAGGACACGACGGTCCACCTCTACCTCCGCCCAACACCAGCAATGGGGACAATATTGGCCGCATCTCAGTAATTGGACGATTTCATCCAAGATGATGCATCAAGCTCCCTCCTTTAGGCAAAGATGCACTACCCATTGCAATTCTTCTCCATGCTTCGGAGCTGATTTCACTTTCTACTACTCTACTCTGTCTTATTGCACTTTACTTCCTGCATCTCACCTTTTATGGGAGACCTTTTGGTACTCCTGCATTGTATTGACATCATTGTACTCAGCAGACCCTTTGACCTACTTTTGTGGTCATTAGTCAGACATTAATAAAATTATCTTATCTTTTGGCTCTTCCTCCAGACAGTACTCTTTTGAGCTTCCTTCAATCAACCTCTAATGGTAGGAAAGAAACTACCAATGCTTCTAGTGTTACCAATGATTCCAGTTGCCCATGACAATGATAGTTTCCCAATTTTTACATCACAACTCTCGAATTACTCCCTTTATACATTTTCATTTCTTGGATCAACTCTCTTCATATCTCTCCTTATATATTTTCCTCCGAGATCAACTCTCCATTTATGGAGCTAGGTTTTCATTTGAGTTCTGCTTTTAGCTTTTTTTATAGGAGATACTTTTACACTCCCACTTTGTATTGTTATCACGATACCTCACCGTCCCATTGACCTACTCTTGTGGTCATTTGTTGGACAATAAAATTACCTTATCTTATCTTATCTAGGCCATTCCTTGATCCATAAAAAGTCTCAATGGACAGGGACACTGTAGTTAATCCAACGTGTTACAGCCCAAATCATCTACAGCATTCTTGCCAAGATATGCCAAAGCGAAGGGATCTTTTGCCATTGAAAAAGGCCAAGTATGGGCTTGATTATGTAAATGTGTTGGTCTAGTGGGACTCAATACCCATGGTCTGATCATGGCATGTCCTCTTGGTTTTCATTTCAGGAAGTGTTGACTGAGTGGCATTGTTGAATGCCTCTTAATGGGCGGAAGTCCCCTATCTTGTTGGGCCATTTAGGCCATGGATTGGTGTCTGGTGCTTCTTGGGATAGGTCCATTAGGACACAAGGCTTAGGGACTCCTAGCCACACTTATTTTTTTGCTATGTATGAGGTGATTGTTCGTGTAAGGGTTGGCCTACCCGATTTAGCACACCTCCTTTATGTCCACTTGGACCTTCTTCTTCATTGTATGACCTTTCCTCTCGACACATATGTACTCACATCGCCATGACATCATCATTATCCAGATGGATTTACCTTGCTAAATGAGAGGAAGTTGAGAGATCTTCTACATTGTTGGGGCTAGTTGGGGCATGATGTCCTCCTCTGTCTCACCACTCCACTCGGTTGAAGCCATTTGCATCATTTTTATGATTATTTTTAGTCTTATGTGGCTTAGTCCCAAGCTTCCGAGTGACAAACCCTAGTTTTAAGTTAATTTTACTTTTTAGTAAGGTAGGCTCTAAAACTCCAAAAAGTAGAGGAAGTCCCATATAAATAAGACTTCTAACTCTCATTTCTAATTAAGACAAGGGTTCTAATATGTACTTTTTTTCTTCTTTTCTTGACCTATTGGAGCTTTTAAGCAATGCATAGCTCTTTCTTTGGCATGTGATGAATTGTGAATGGTGAATTTTTCTAGGGTTTATGCTATCTTGCAAGGTTGATCCTAAGAATAATTGTAATAACTCATGGCTACGAAAGGACTTGAGAAGCATCTCTTACTCTCTTTCTTGGTTAATATTGATAAGATCTCTCCATTTTCTTGTTTGACATTGCTTTTGCACCTTAGGCAAGGTAAATTAGGGTTTTTTATCAGCATCTTATCAACTTTGTTTGAGGGGACCTTCCTCTTGAAGGAGCTCTCCACTACAGGCCTTGGAGTTCATCTTTTGCCCTAATAAAGATTGTTGGTTACTTTGACCTAGTATCGGATTACTAGCCTCTTGCCCTAGTTGGTAAATCTTGAATAGCCAAATTGAGTAGGGACGTTGACCTCGATCTCTAATTGTCGATGGATTGAAAAGACTAAGGTCATAACCCCGTCTCTTTTGTTTTTTATCAAAATTGTCTTGTATATTTTATTACAAAACCCAAAAAACATATAATATTGGAAAACCACTAAAAATTAGAAAATTTTATATCTCCAAAAATACTTGCAATTTGGAAATTATGTATGGATAGAAGAATGCCCCCTAGCTAAATTGTTGGTAGATCTCCGAGGGCGTTTTCATCCTATGGTTGGATTGTGTGGTTTTGGGTGACTTGTGCCAGGTATGGTTTTGTATTGCAGAATTGTTATTATTGACCCCTGAGGGTTGGGAGGCTCATTGGAGGACATGTTAAATGGGACCACACTCTTTTCAAGGGCTATTTTAAGGCACATATCAGATCTGATTTTCAGAACTGATTTGAGGCCTCTTCTCTACCCTATTGCTCATCCACCTTACCCTACTATATAAGGTACATCTCACATGGTAAGGTTGACATTGTTTTAACTGATTTTTGTCAAGTTTTATGAGTTATATTCACTGCTGCAATCTTATAACAGTAGTAGCAATTTGATGTTATATTTCTTGGTATCCATGATAAAGCTATTTAACTCCCCTCTCTCTCAGTGAAATTTATATTTCATTGTTTTGACTCAAGGCACTGATCTTTGCCGAGAGGTTTCTTGGGAAACATGTTTGTGTATTGTCTAGGGAATCGCAATTATCGTCCACCAAAGTTCTAGGGACTCCCCCTTGGTCTTAGAAGTTGACCTAAAGTGTTCACGAAGCTAGGCTATGGTGACATTGAACTCTAGCTTCTCCAGTGCTTGCCACTCATCACACCAAGTTCCGTAACTTTATTGTGGATGCTACTTTGAGTGGTAATACAACTGTCTAGCCAAAAAAAAAGGGAGATAAGCAAATACCTTATGTAGCCTTTCTTCATACAAGCTCTGCCCTAGAAAGACCTCCATAATGACAGAAAAGAGGATTAGAAGTGGAAATCTAAAATCCTAATTCAGTAAATAGAATGTTATATTACAATGTCAAAGGCATCAAAGGTGGTGAAGGAAGGCAAACAACTCACAATCAAAGGGGTTCTTGGAGCACGCAAGCCCCAAAAGCCTATTTCCCCATGACTGTCCTCTCCTTAAATGTCAAAGGGGTTGGGGGTGACGTAAAACATTCAGCCCTCAAAAGAATGTTACCAATTTATAAGCCAGATATAGTTATGTTCCTGGAAACAATGAGCTTAGGTTCTAAGGCCATTGAAATCCTTTCTTCATTGCTGAAAAATTGGAGCTTCAGTTCCATTAGTGTTGTCGGCCTCTCTTGGGTTCTGGTAATTGGGTGGAATTCCAATTTTGACGACATTTCCTCTCTCTCTCTCTCTCTCTCTCTCTCTCTCTCTCCACAGGTATTATCTTATAAGGCAAAGAAAAAGGTTTAGACAAAGTGTTGAGGTTGGTGAATCTCTATATGATATTGGAGGGAGGAAGCCCTTCTAGGACCAGCTAAAAGATCAAGGATTTTTATCAGGTAACAATGTGATAGTAGGCGGTGACCTAAATTTGACCCTTAACTCTAGGGAATATTAGGGTGAGATAGCAAGGCCAAATCCCCTGGCAAACTATTTTACTCAATTTTTTAAAGACCTAAAACTAATTGATGTTGAAATGATGAAGGTGGTCCCAAATTGGAGGAACTCCAAAAGAGGCAGAGCAAGTATTGCAAAAAGATTGGACCATTTCTTTGTGGCAGAAAAGGTAGTGAAACAAAAAGAAACAATTAAACCTTGGGTTGGGATAGGAGGTTCTTCCAACCATTTGCCAATCCTACTCCAATTGGAAAAGGAGGACCAAAAACCTCCTTCCTCTTTCAAGTTTAATCACAATTGGTTGAAAGAGGAGGATTTCGAACAGTTAGTGGTCAGGAACTAGAAAAGGCTTGATGCCTCAAGTAGGGATTCGACAATGTTTCAATTTTCAAATAATCGCATTCGAGTAAAAAAGGTGGTCATCACATGGACAAGAGAGAAGCTCAAGGAAAATCAACAATTTTGAAAGAGGTAGAGGATGAATTAAGAAGCATCTTTTTGCATAACCCTAGTGGAATTTTCTAAAGAAGAGTTTGTGAGACTGAATCTCCTTGAAGGAAAAAAGAAATACCTATTGGAAAAAAAAGAGGCTAAGTGGAGGCTCAAAAGCAAAGCAACCCGGTTGGCAAAGGGTGATAACAATACAAAAAAAATTCACAATTGAGCAAATTATAGAAAAGTCTCAGTACAATTTGGGCAATAGGCATACCTAATGGTTCAAGGGTAAAATCCTTTTTAGATAAAGCAAAAGCTCGTAAACAACACTTTCAGATGTAATTTAAGGAATTAACTCATTCTCACATCGCAAATTAATGAAGGTAGTGAGGCTTTTCCCCATAATCTTTGATGAAAGAATGAATGCAAGCTTAGAAAAAGAGGGCACAAAGGATGAGTTGAAGACTGTGTTACAAACTTTCATAAAGGGAAAAGAAGTCCAAGGCCTAATGGCTAGATGATAGAATTTTATTTGGGTTTTTTATGATTTCTTGAAAGAGAAGATTCTCAAAGTGATTAAGGAATCAAGAAACTCTAGAAGAGTCCGAGAGGGCCTAAATTCAACATTTATTGCTCTTATTCCAAAGAAGAATGAGTTGGTCTTCTTTGAATATTATAAACCTATCTCACTCTGCAATCTAGTTTACAAGGTGATCTCGAAAGTTATTGCAAGCAAATTAAAATTTATTCTCTCGAATGCCATTTCAGAAGAGCAGTTTGGATTCCCTTTTAATAGACAAAGTTATGATGCAAGTTATTGCAAGCAAATTAAAATTTATTCTCTCAAATGCCATTTCAGAAGAGCAGTTTGGATTCCCTTTTAATAGACAAAGTTATGATGCAATAGTGACTACAAACAAAAGTCTTCACTCAATCAAAACGGGTAAGAAATCAGCAATGGCCATGAAAATTGACCTTCGGCCATTGGCATATGACAAAGTTAGCTTTACATTAGGTTGGCTCTACTACAATTAGGAAGGAATTTGCAACCTATTAATTGAATCATGGGTTGCCTTGAATCAACAAAAATTGCAATTCTTATGAACAGATCTCCCTCGGGGTTCTTTAAGGCATCAAGGGGGATTAGGCAAGGTTGTTCCTTGTCCCCTATTTTATTGCTTTTAGTAGCAAAGGGCTTGAGTATGCTAATTGTAGAAGCAAAGATGGAGGGTTCTATCAAGAGTATAAACTTAGCATGCTCAATGAATATATCACATATGTTGTTTGTGGATGACATCCTAATGTTTGGTAGAGGATCTTTAAGGAAGATAAATTATTTTGGAAACCTATTGTAAGGCTACAAAGATGGAGGTAAATATGAAAAAATCTTGTTTAATGTTCAATAGATTGAGTGAGGGTTGGAAAAATCAAATCCTCCAGTTCCCATGAACTCTAGTACTTTAGATGATGGAATATGGAGTTAAATACATGGGCTTTCACTTAAAGCCAAATGACTACAAATACACAAACTAGTTATGGCTTGTACAAAAGATTGAAGACAGAATCTCATGTTGGTGCCACAGGTGGTTGTCAAGGGGAGGCACATTAGTGTTGGTTAATTTAGTCTTGGAAAGCATTCTAGTTCATCGACTCTCAATTGCATATATTCCAAAAGGTTTATTGGATAAGATAAAGAAAAATGCTTAAGCTCTCTTTGGACAAGAAAAGGGACTGTTGAAGGAATTCATCTAGTAAAATGGTCAAGGATTTGCAAACCAAAGGAAGCAGTTGCTTGGGATTATAGGAAAAGTGATAAAAGCAAAATATCCAGAGCGCAAGGCTGAAGATTGGACAAGACATGAGAGCAAATCAATTAAATAGGTTTCAAAAGTCTACAAAAAATTAATGAGAGCCTTCCCTATTCTAGGTGACTAAACTAGTTGGAAAATTGGTAGAGGAAATAAGATGAGAATAGGCGTTGAACCTTGGGTAGGGGGAAGTGGAAACTACAAATTGTCAGATTCTCTAACTAAAGCCTTACAGGAGAAATAAATAACAAGTTTACCTAATTCTTCAATTCAAAGGGTTCATGAGGGATGGTTTCAAATTTGAAATCTACAGAGGTTCTGAAGTTTCAGGGTGAACATGCAGTAGAGTGAAATCAGTATACAACACTTCATAAACACGGCGATATTATCCTCAAAAATCAGGATGTTGAACTAAAATGGTGAAGGAATAAAGCTACAGGTATGGTAACTACTAAGCTAGGTTATGAAGCTAAAATGGAGGAGGAACTAGATGAAGAAAGACTATGGTGGTGGAAACCGATTTGGAAATTAGAAATTCTTCTTAAAAATAAAATCTTCTGGTGACTAGCCTTGGCCAATAAGCTAGGTTATGAATTTAAGATGGAGGATCTAGACGAAGAAAGACTATGGTGGTGGAAACCGATTTGGAAATTATAAATTCTCTTAAAAATAAGATCTTCTTGTGACTAGCTTTGGCCAATAAGATACTAACTTGGGACAATGGGCAAAAGAGGAATTGGTTAGATCCGGGTTGGTGTATTTTGTGTAAGGATTCAAAATTTCAAATGAATCTGTGGATCATCTTTTGCTCATCGCCCTTTTACCAAGTTTGTTTGGAAAGATGTTCTGCAGTTTTTTAAAGGTCCCCTTCTCATGGGAAAAGCCCTCTCTATTGGAATGTTGTGAAAACTGGTGTTCTAAGATAGTTGTGAACACTGAAAAGTACAAAGCTTTACCTTGTTACATTTTGTGGGAGATTTGGCTAACCAGAATCAAGATCATTTTTTATGGAAAGGAGTGGACTTCAGCTGTGGTGTCTCATCAATTAAGGCTCTAATATGGAGAACGCTGGAAGCCTCCAAATCAGAAGAAAGATAGAAGCCTAAAGGAACCAGATATCGATTACTCACAACCCTGGGGTTTCATTGACGATGCATGCCAAGGTACCCCAGGTATGTGTGGTGCAAGCAACCGTACGTCTTTTAAATAAAGATTATTATTTCCTTTTAAAATATGGGGCAGGTCAGGGAACAAACAACAGAGCATAACTCTATGCCTTGTGTATACTAAGTAAAGTACTTGTTGTTAAGGGTGTGAGTAGGTTACAGGTTCTAGGGGACTCAAAGCTTTTGATGGATTGGGCAAATGACAGGAGTCAATTGACACATCTGGCCCTAGATCCCATAATGACAAAAACTTTGGAGGTAAAAATGCAATTTGAGGAAGTCTCCTTTGCACATATCTATAGGGGAATTCAATTCCAAAGCAGAAAATCTTTCAAAACAAGCCCTTCTAATGCAGGAAGGAACTTTGGCTGAACAAGAACTCAAGAGGAAATGTCCTTGTTAATGAATCTGTCAGGTCACTGTTTGAATGGTTTTGATTTTTTGGTTAGTCTGCTTCTCAGAAAAGTTTTTATTCAGCACTGTTTTTAATTGTTGGGTCAGAAAAGTCTAGAGTATGTATAAGTATTTCTCTCTTTTGAGAGCAACAAGACAGTTGAAAGAAGAGCTACAAGTCTGTTGAAAGAAGACTATAATATGTCCTAGAAGTCTAGGGTGGAGACATTCAGAAACTTTCTAAGTGTCGAAAGGCATGATCATGTGTTTTTCTAATTTCAATCTGAAAAATAACAAGTAGAAAGTTTTTTTATTTCTTGATAAAAAAAATATCAGCATTAAATCCATTAAAAATACACAGGCGAAGAGTTTGTAATGCTCGTCATTTATGCGTCACACAGACTGTGTGGATGTCTTGTTTCCAGGATATCGCATAATAGTAAAACACTAAACCTAATCAGCTGATTTCCTCGTTTTTATCTTTGGTGTACTGTTGACAGGGCAAACAGTACAAAGCGGGCATTAACTTCTAGTGCCCCCTCAAGCCTGCAAAGGATCCTTAACTTTAAAAAATTAAAAAATATGTTGAATTTCTATGCTAAAGTTTAACAATGCCAAATTCAGACTCCACCCAAAAATCTTGACAGATTGATAATTCAGAGACAAGCTCATGGATACTGTTGGACCTAGAAACAAAATGAATTCCCGTAGCGACAAAAAGGTTTTTTTCCAGGCAAAGACTTTGGCAGCATTGTGTAGCATTTTTGTTGTGATTTCCTAAGTCATGGATGCAATCGAATCCCTTCTACATAAACGCAAGCTAAAACCCTCATTTCAGACCATCTCCTGACATAGTGCAATCAGTCCGTAACTAATACGTGAAAACAGAACACTATAGTTAACCTGTCCGAAACAGCAATACGCTAACAAAAGGTCTGTTAATGGGGTGTGGCATAAGAGCAGGCCAGATTTGGCGACTTGATAAAATGGTCAACATAATGTAGGGAAAGAATGTGTGTTTACCTTGAGAAGTAGGAGTAGCAGTGGCATAGGGAACCTTCCATTGAAAGGAACCGAAGAAACTGTTGACGTCGGTCCCAGGGAACTCACTCTTAATAAACTCCTCAACGCTCTTCTTGCTCCAAAAACAAACCTTACTCCTTCCTTTCTGTAAGCGCTTGGGCAAGAGCAGGTACCTGTCCTGCCAGTAGCCCTTGACATTCTTTCTCCTACCAACCTTCCAAAACCATTTGTCTCCAGGCTTTGGCCACCCCTCCGGCGCGTACGGCCACCCCTCGCCTTTCTGGCTCGCCTCCACCGGCTCATATGCTTCCACTGCCGCAAGCGATAAACAGGGATTCAAGTTGTTGTCCCTCGGAATTAGCTTCGAAGAAGAAGAAGAATGGCGCTCGGGCGTTCGCGAGGTTTGGCAGAGCTGCAAATCGGCCATCTTCGATACCACCATCGCTACTTCCCCTTCAAATTCGGAATTCAAAACCACCCACACTCAGGAGAATGACGGAATGAGACCGCCTCTGTGCGAGCGGAAAGATTTGGTCTTTCAGAATTTGTTGTTTTTCTCTTCAATTTTTTAGGGGGCGTGGGGGGGCTGGGGATGATGTCTCGCGATCGAATCCCAAAAAACAACGAAATAGAAATACAGAGTAACCAACCCACGGCAAGTGACAACACAAACTTCTGTCGATGGGGTTTTTACCGGCGACAGCGACAGCTGCTGAATGGTAAAAAGATTTTGCGGCTCTTCAATTGTTTAAAGCCCTTCCCAGAAAAAGAAGAACTCTATTGCATTTAACATATTTATAAAAGGTGGTAAAATGGCGAAAAAATGTAAAAGGAAACGGGACGGGGATGAACAGACGACGGAATGACAGAAAAAGATATATGTGGCGTAGTCCACATCAGCAAGCAAGCAAGCAAATACCTGTCAGCTGCCCGCCAGCTTGTTCGCCGTCTGAGCAAGTAGTGGTGCTGCTGCTGCTCTTGCTCTTGCAAGAATTCTTGTTCTTGTTCTTGTTCCCACTGCTCCTGCTGCCGCTGCCTAAATTCTCCTCCTCCACTATGCCAGGTGATAGTGATAACGACGCTGCTGCCATTTTCTTTCCCACTCTTCTTTTCGTTACTAATTTCTCTTCGTCGTTTAAGTCATTGCACCTTACTTCTTCGCTTCGGGTTTCCTTCCCTATCATTCCTCTCCATGTGGCCACGTAAGCTGACAATTTGAACTAGAAACAAGGCTAGAATGTTTAGTTATAGATTTGTTGTACATGTCCTTGGCAAATGCTAAGTGGACAATATCATTTTTTTGTGATGATATTAAATAGTGGTTTTAGTTTGCATGAATTTTTTGTGATGATATTAAATAGTGGTGGTGCTGCTAGTTGTTTTAATGATGTGTTCATTTCTCTGATTTTGCTACAAAATATATATATATAATATGGTTGTTTGGTCAAAGGGTGTCTTCATGACAATTTTTTATATTATATGTTATGAAAGCAAAAACGTGTGAAGGTGTTATGTTATAATACTATAGCCTTAAGGTGTTGACTTTGGTGAGAAATAGGATAATTGGAGAAAGGTTTTTTTCAAGGTAAACAATACTTTAGAATTAAAAATGGAAGAATAACAAATTTATTTAGTGAAAATATTTAACTACAATTTTTTTATACATGTTGAGTGGGTTTAACAATTAAGAACATGCGTTTTCTTCTAGGAAGTTATAGGTTTAAATCTAGAGGGAGGTAGGGTATGTACACCTCTGTAAACTTTAGCATCTACATCGTTGTGTAGAGGGGTGTCCCTTGTCCCACAAACAATGAGGTTTCATACACCAAATTGGTGCCTAGCTTGGTTGTGACCTTGAGAATATATTATTATATTATATATAAAATTACACTAGAGAAGGATGTGGTGGTATCTAAGCTCATAGCTTTAATGAAGAACTTTGGCATACCCTCTAAGAGGTGTGATGTTAATACATATATGGTCATATTAAGGAGTTAACCCCTCCATTATTAGTTTCTCTACCCAAGTATCCCTTTGGGAGGTGAAAACACGATTCATTTAATTTGTACAAGCAAAGGGAAACCAATCCATTTAACCAAGCAAAATGTTGCAATGCAAATATTTTTGTTAAAGACAAACCCTTTGCCTCTAGCTACTTAGTGGAATTGATATATATAAGGGAGCAAAAAATGGTAAAAATCAATTATTTAAAATTGAAATTTTATATTTTTCTTTAGAAAATCATGAACGAATGCTTTTTCCTAAATGTTCGACATGATAACAAGTGACCTTCATTTCCAAGTTATGGTGGAGATGGTGTTGGCACATTTGCATCATTTCCTTGAGTTGTGGGGTGGTGCTTCCTACACCATGAACAAAGAGCCCTCAAGTGTCCAAACCTAGTGCAAAAGGTCTAAAGGTCACACTCCACATAACACTAGACATGTTGTGCTTTAATGTAGGGAAGTATACGGCAATTGGACCTCCCCCTCTTCAACCTAATAATGATAAATTTTCTTGCCTAAAATTTGGTATTTTAGAGGTGGAAAAAACACCCAAGCTACATCCACCCTAACCCCCATTATCAAAAGGCAATAACTGAAGGATGGTGTCCAAACTAGGGGCAATCTACCCACTAACACAAGAATAACACATGCTGCTTAACTTGTGTCTCGTTAATTGCTCATTGGACTTGGATATTTTAGGCTTGTATTGTTATGATGTTATGATGTTATGCTTAGGTCACCTAAAATGGAGTATATCATTTTTAACCTTTAGGGTAGTTTGTTGATTCAATGTACATCACCTTAGGCTTTTAGTCTTTTGCATGTGAGGGTTTTTGCTTTTATCAACCCAAATTTTAATATAAAATACATTGTATATATACATGTTTATTAATAGATAATTGGGGACTACAAGCTCGTTATGGAGTCGGTAAATGGAAATTACAAGTTACAAAATTACTACTTGTGGAGAAAGGATAGAATAAGAGATCCTATAACTCAATTTGTTTTCTCTCATTCCAACATGTTTACAAGGAATTCAACGTTAAAGTGTATATGCTATTTAATGAATCGCTTAGGTTGTAAAAGGGGATGTTGGAATTTACAAAAGAAGTGGATGGGCATGCCCTTTCAGCAATTTTTTTATATATTCATAAATTCAAAAATATAGTTTAAAAGAAGAGGGAGATTTTACTTGTCTAATTTCATAATTTTGATTTTTTGTTAATGATTGTACTAGACTGTAATTCTTAGTGAAAAACTCAATGAAGATCAATGTATTAGAAAAGAAAGACCTAGGGGCGGTAGGTGCAGGGGGGTCATCATTGATCATGAAGGAATTCTATAATTAAAATATGCTTAGGTCTTGGAATTGCATCTAATAATCAAGTTGAAGCCTATGCTTTCTTCTAATGACTAACGAGTATCAACTCAACCAAGGTGTAATCTTTCCTGGTTGTCGAGGACTCTCCAATAATTGTAAGGCTTATGAACAAGCATCCAATCTCAATGGAAAATTGAAATTAAAGCCACTTGTTTCAAAGATATCGAGACTACCATATCTCTTAGGATTTAATGGAGAATTTGATGCCCAAGCCAATCTAGTATCCTAATGAATGAAGGGGAATGTAAAAAAAAAAATGGGGAGATGGTATATCTCCCAATCCCCTGAGGTTTATTTCATGAACTTCATTAATCAATGGAAATTAGTCCACGCTTTGTGTTGTTGGCCATGTAGCAACTCGAATGAGGTGAAATAAGTTGGCAATTAAAGGATGATTAAAGGTTGGGATGGGCCTGGTAAGGCACCACACATGCCTCTCCCTTATCGGTGTCTCGCCATTTTGAATGGTTTGGCTTCAAATTTGTGGGAGAAGGTGGGATAATGGAAATGGATTCCATTATTTCTCGGAGTGCAAGGGCAAAATAATGCTTAATGATGGTAACTTTGTGAAGTTTGGTCTCGAAGAGGCAAGTTGATTCAATCCCATCTCGCTAACCTTCTTGTTTATCTTGCATTGGAGAAAATATCTATTTGAAGGCTAACCCCAGATCTCTTGGGAATTCAATGTCGTTTTAAAATTGATTCTTAATTTTTTGGTGCGTTATTGTGTTAGAAAGGGGGGCTTCCTAAATGCCATAATCGCCACATTTCGAAGAAAATTGGAATAGGGTTGTGTATTAAGTTGGATAAACTAATTACAATGTATAGCTATTGTTCTCTCTCAAGTGTGAGCAACTAAAGGAAGACAATAATTCGGTTGATTTTATTCTATAGGTCGTCACATTCTTGTTGGAAGTGTTATCTTTTGAAATTTTGTGTAAGCACTTCAATCGGCACCATTCTTGTTTTTATTGCACAAACCTGGCATTCCTAAGAACCATGAATTGCCCAAGTTGTCATGGGAAATGTCAAAGGCACATTTATGACATTCAATGGATTCTTTGAAGACATGAATGAAACATAAATGAGAATTGAACCTCTATGCTCTCTCTCTTTAATACAACTCATAGCAGTGGAAATCAATGAAAATCTTTTCAGCTCTCAAAACTTAGAAGTCATGGACATTGTTCTACAGTAAAGGAGACAAATACATGCATCAAAGGTCGATTGTTTGACCCTCAAAGCATCCATTGACAACATCAACTAAGACACCCACTCAACATCTTCAAATCCTCAACCATCATCCGGCTCCACCTCAATAACTACTTAGGAAAAACATGCATAGTCTCTCAACCATTTGAAGACATGGAACTAAAGCACTCGGAAATGCACAGTCATTGGAGAGACAAGAGAAGCTCGCAGTCAACACTTCTTTCACTAAAATTATGTAATGTTGTGTAAATTAGTTATTTGTTAGATATATTTTATTAGTTATATACTTTTAGTATTTCAATGACATCTCAAAGTAAACTAATAACCCTTTTTTATAGCTTCTTGCTTTTTAGATATACTATCTATGACAATCTCTATTTTTGTATTACTTTATTATATAGTTTTAACATTTTTAATACAAACTCTTATCCATTATTGTTAAAAAAAATTATTAATAATTAAAGTAAGATCTCTTATATATATATAATTTCTATTTAAAATGTAAATGTAATATTTATTTATTTAAAAAAATAACATAATATTTAAGTTATGCTTAAATGTAAATATATATCTTTATTTGAAAAGGTATGTTTTATTAATCCCTAAAAAGAATGTTTTATGAAAAAATAATAACGCAGAATCCTTAAAAAATAAAATAAAATTGAGAAGAAGGATATGTCTCCTTGAATACTCACACATACATAAGTTTATCATTTAACATATATGATATAAAATTTGTTAATAACAATTAACTTGAACAAAAGTTAAAAGTTAATACGTGAACCTAATTAAGTCTATTATTTAACATATATGATGTAAAATTTTAATAACAATTTTAACTTGAACAAAAGTTAGAAGTTAATATCTGAAGGGAGATCAAAATACTTAAAATCAAATTGATGAAGCCCTAAATTGAATTATATATTTATTTTCTCATATCAATATTGTATTTATAGAAATAAGTATATCAATATTACTATAAACTAATCTTAAAAGTAAATGAGTTTTTAGGAAGCAAGCTAATTCCCCAATGTAATGCACTATGAGGTGACATTCCTTGGTGTGGACCTTCGGCGATGGTGACGCTTCAACGATGGCGACTAGTTTCGTCCTTTGGCAACAACGTCTCTATTTCTTTGATGCCGGAGAACTGTTTTCGACAACCGGTTCCACCAATGTTTTCCAACTCCGACAACGGTGATTTCGACACCACCACCATACACAACATTGTAACATTAAATGCATCCACCAACCCAGGGTAATTGGGATTCTTTCGAGCCCAATTATGTCGCCCGCATGGATTCAAACTGCCTATTGGGGTTCAAGCTACATAGCTAATGTGTTTCATTTGTGAAGCATTCATTCAGACGGGGATTCGATGGGATCAAAGCAATGAGCACCAAAGGAAACGTAGGCAGAGGAAGATAAGCGCCCATGTTCTGTTGAGTTTCTACATGATAAATAGTCTGTTGTTTTCATTGAGTTTCTACCTGGAAAATAGTCATATTTTTTTATTGTGTATGGTTGTGCACTTGCTCTATGCATGCAATTTACTGAATTCTTGTTTATTTGGGTACGTTTCCTACTTATGAACATGCATTTCCCTTGTTGCAATTTGGGTGCTTTGTCAACATTTATATGCTTTGCAATCCATAATCTAACTGGTACCGCACCCATCCATAATCTAACTGGTTCAATTTCAATTTTTTGAATTTGGTGGATGACTTTTGTCTTATGGATGATAGATGTACTAGACATTTTGGGACGATGATTGGGAGCTCTGCATTTCTCCTTAAGATGATACTTTTGGTTGTTGCAGTTTGTCATTTTATTGACCAACTTATCTTTTTGTGTTATAAAAGGGACAAATCCATCCACACCAGAGTATGCATTTGAAAAATACTATATATGTTATGCTTATGGCACTATACACATATATTTTTCATTGTTTTTCAAAGATTTAAGCATACATAACTATTGACAAAGCTCCTTTCAAGAGGAACTCCTCAATTAGTTTACGATTTTACTCAAAATATGTATGGATTGAGCTACAAAGTATAGTAACCATCTTATCCCTTGTAATCCGCAACTACAGAGTGTTCTACAACTGCAACTGCAAGTGTGCATCGATCCAAATTTGATAAAAAATCGAATATTACTTCATCATGACCAATTTGGTGGCACGTTTTGAAGTTGGATTGAATTTGGTTCTCATGGGAGGATGATCACTGGTCTCCTAAACAAACCGTGAAGCACACAAGTTGAAGAAAATTCAAAGTTCAACCAAAATTAACACAAGCAAATTTTGCCTCCATATCAAAATTACAATTAAAGCTTTGATCTCTAAGTTGAAATGTGACTATGTGTACTTAGAAATATATGAAGCTCCAATATACCATGATGATTATCTCAACATGAGTGTTATAAAGTAGTGGTTGGAACTCTTCCCTAGAGTATGTGTTTGGAGGAGAGAATGATGAAGTGATTATTGTGACAAGATCCTGATATATCTTTATGACTTAAACTATGATATATTGTTGTGATAAATTATATGATTAACAATGAAATTTCTTAGACTATGTTCAATTCTCAATACGGAATCATCACTTACTACCGTAAATTCTGTATGTGACCTCTAAATTGAGTGCAAATTGAAGCTTTCGAATAGAAGTTATCAAAGACCATTATCAACAAATTTTAACTGTTGTTGCAAGAACCTTGGGGGTATAGGACACATTGTTTATAAGTATCCATACAAAAAGGGAAGGCAAAACAAATGGAAGATGATAATGGACCTTGAGGTCCAAGACCTGACAACCATGACCTTTTCAGGAAAAGATTTACATTGGACTGAACTAATTCGAAGAGACAGCCTTATGTTTAATCATGTTGCATTGATGCCATCACACGGAGTCCTTGACTTTATTAAAGGGGAGGAAATAAACCCCGATGCTCCCTGCAATTTCCTATGCAAAATAAGCAAACCCCCAGGAGAAAGGGGTATTGCTCCCCTGCGATATGAGTTGTGCGTATTTTTGTACACCTTGTTTGGATGTTACTCATGAATGTAGATATATGAGTTTTTGTATGTATTGAGGTGATGAACTTTCTATTGCAGTTACTCATGTTCATATGGACAGAAGGAAAAAAGAGGATATGATGCATGTAAAAGTAGGGGGTCATTTGTGAAAATGAGGGGATGTCAGTGTAATTTTATTGTAAAGGTTTTGAATCAAAGTTCCCATATAGAAATATTGACATACAATGCATATGATAATGAATATGAGTATGGATGGCCTTGTCATGGTCAACACGATAAATCTGGCGACGCTAGGGCCCTATATTGTCCCAAGCTTTCAAGGAACATTATTAGTTACATGGAAAGTTGTTTTTATATGGGAGTGCCAATTGATGTTGTGTGTCAAATGCACATTGAGCAACATGTGGGCAAAGATCTCAAACAACGTAGTAGAAAATTCTTCTTGACCAGGAAATATATTGCAAACATTTATGTTCGCATGAGGAAGGGAAATAACAAGCTGCATAAGAAAGATGAAACCAGTGTCAACCTTTGGTTATAGAGACAACTGGATGATTTTTTTTTCTAGAAGTCTAATGGTAGAAATGTCCCACTTATAATCGACATCCAAACAAAATGGATGTTGGAGACAATGGCAAAACTATCCCACAATAGTCTAATAAGAATGGATTCTACATTCAACACCAATAAATATAGAGTAATGTTAATTTTGAATGGTTCTTTTGAAACAATTCATTGAGCCTTTTGATTTGCTATGACTAGTAGCCTAGGGTTGACACCATCTTTTATTTAAATATTGCAGTATTAGTTGTACACAATTGTGGCATTCAATGGTCAACGAAATGGGGTGACAATTTCCTGGGTTGTTGCATTGTAGAATACATTAACTGGTATTGCCACATGGTTGGAGGCTCTAATGAACAAGTGTTACCAACTCCGCCCCAATTGGAAAGTCAATGCGTTCATGGTCGACGATGCACTGGCTAAAATTGGTGCTTTGAGGTAACTCTAATTTTGCCATTATGGTACTTGATTTAGTGTAAGAACATGTCACTTAAGCACATTGAATTTGATAGGAGGGTAACACGATGTCAGGTGATACAGTGTGTTTGGCATGTATTGAGGGCATGGAAAAAAATATCTACAATTTGTCCTCTAGCACACAACCAGCAAATGATATGTTGGATAGGTTGGTTAAAATCATGAACAATTGTCCAAATGTTGAATCTATCATCGAGCACATGGTTAGATTTTTCATGGATTTTGCAATGGAGGAAAATTTCTTGAAGTATTTCCACTCTAATTGAGTTGCGGGTCATAAATTGTGTAAGTTCACATACGATATTTTTTTAGTTGGATTTTGTTCTTTGTAAACATTTTCCTTGCACTAACTTCATTATTTCTATTAGGGATGTGGGTCAAAGGTTGTCGGGATTCCCCCCATGCCAACTAGGAGACAAATAATTCCATTCAGTCGTACCATTGTTTCTTGAAGTTTGAAATTATATCGGATCAACAAAAAGAATGTGGCCATAGAATGGATTGGTTGATATACCAATTCTTGAAAAATGTTGAACTGTATTACTGATTTTTTTAACTCAAACGAGTTATTTTTATTTTTGTGAAAGATCACGGGTCCCTTTTGGCAAATACCAATCAACCTATTTACACAATCAAGTAGGAATACTTCGAAAGGGCCAAAGACTACACAAAACCTTGCATAGAGGGAGGGGATCTCCCATTAAAACAAATTACAACTACATGAATCACGATTAAGGAATAGGATGGAAATAAATGGATTATCCGTTGATGCTAAGAAATCCTTGAGGTAGAAGACATGCTTTGTTAGCCAAGGCATCTGCAAGATTGTTTAGATCCCGAAGGATGTGAAAAGAATCGATTGTGTCAAATTATTTCAATATATTTCGAATTCTCTGCAGAGATTTAAAAGCTTTTATCAGCATCTCATAATCACCAAAGATTTGAATGGACTTATATCCTTTCTCCTTAGCAAACTGACTCGCCATGAGGAGGTTGTAGCTTTCATCCTGATTGTTTGACATGGTTCCAAGTCTCCAGCTAAAACTGAATTTGATCAATATGTTAGGAGAGAAAACCAAACCCCCCAACTCCTGAGATCCCAGGATTCCCCTTGGATGCACCATCAAATAAAATTGTTGTTGAAGAAGAACCCATCCAAAATGATTTAAATGCATCATTATTTCCATGAAACCTCCAGGAAGGAGGGCTGACAGGTTTAACACAAATCGATTTCTTCAAGACTTGAGGACAGGAACCCAACCACAATGAAAACACAACTGACAGGGAAGAAGAGGGCAACGTTTTTCCAACGTATTTAGTAATAAACGATTTGGATTTGAATGCCACGATCTGGGAGATTAGGATCTAATCATTAAAAATGCAATTGTTTCTGGCTATCCACAGATACCACCACGTGAACTTCAGGATCGAATGCCAATTTTTGTGCCAGATTACAGTGTCTGATTTTTTAGGACGTCGATCATGCCAGGCTAGATATAAAGAAATTACAATATTTTGAATAGGAAAAGAGCAATTAGAACCGTGAAGAACCAGTTCCCACACCTTTTTAGAGAAAACACAGTCAATGAGAAGATGATCAGTTGTTTCCAAGGTTGATTTGCAAAAACAACAGCGAAAGGGGCCATTGAAGCCATGTTTTAATAGATTGCCACATGTCAACACCTTATTATTCAATAACAACCATGGATTTTTTTTTACCTTCGGAAGACATTGAGAATTCCAGACAGTTTTCCAAATCGCAGGTGTGAAGCATGAAGAGTGGGAAGCTTGAAATACATTATAACCTTTGGAAGCTGTGTAAGAACCATCAATTCCCCAACCCCAACTATCTTTATAGGAGATGTGGACAGGGGGGAGGCCAGAAAGAGAGGATAGAAACAAAAAAAAATTGGAGCTAAGGCGAGCAGGAAGTTGAGGGAGAGAATAACCAACCCAGTTTCCAATGCTGTCCCAAGAGCAGATGTCAGCCAAGTAGAGCAGACCTTTATTTGTTTCCCAATTCATAATCTCTGCTAATGAAATGACAGAGGAAAGAGAAGGTTTTCTGAAGATTTTATCCTCCTAGAGAAGGATCCTCTTCCCATTGCCAGGGATTCTATATAGTTGTTGTTTAAAAAGGTTGAAACCTCTTCTACAAGAATTCCAGATAGTTGTGCTTGTTGGTGTATTAGAAGAAGTAATATTTCTCAAAGAGCCACCCTTGAGATATTTCATCCTAAAAATCTTGCTGACAGGGTGATTTTTGTGCACGAATAGCTGCCAAATCAGTTTTCCACCCAACGCCAGATTAGCCAAACCAGGGTCACGAATTTGTAATCCACCTTTTGAAATAGATCTTTTAAGAATTTCCCAACTTACCAAATGCATCTTATTCTGACTCCCTTTACCTCCATTCTAGAGAAAATCTCACAAAATTTTAGAAATATGAGCCGAGATAGACTTAGGGGCAAGCAGTAAAGAGGATTGGAAAATAGGAAGTTCTAAGAGAACTTCCTTAATCAAGATCAATTTTCCAGCCTTGGTTAACCAGTGGCCACCCCAAGAAGTGATTTTTGCTTTTAACTTAGCAAGCACTTCAATCCAAAGAGAAGGAGGGGACGATCCAAGAGTTAAAGGAAGCCCCAAATACTTTATCTTCTCCCACTTGTCAAAGTCAGGGAAGCTCAATAAGTTTGTCATTCGAAGAATTGTCGAATGATTTACATTCCAGCCATAAACAACACTTTTATTATTGTTGATAAAGGCTCCTAAAATTAGGCAGAACTTTTGAAGAATCTCATGAAAGGCCTGAGCAATCTTCAATGAGGCCCCTCTTATAAGGAGAGAGTCAGCTGCGAAGAGGGGATGGTTTATTGGGTCCACACCCCTAGCAATCTTAATGCCCGGGATGTAACCAGCTTCCTTTTCAACTGAGAGTTTTCTACTAAGAGTTTCAACCATCAAGATGTATAGAAAAGGAGACATTGAACATCCTTGGCAGAGACCTCTTGTAGCTTTGAAAAATTCAGTAGGTCTTCCATTGACTAGTGGCACAATCCAAGGCCTATCTGTGCATGCTTTGATCAAGTTCACAAACTCGGAGCTAAAACCAAAAGAGAGAAGGACATCATAGAGAAAGGGAAGCTTTACTCGATTAAAGGTTTTTTTCATATCCAAATTAATTAACATTCCTTTCTCCTTCCTTTGGAAACTTGAATGGAGAGCTTCTTGAACTTGGATAACATTATCAACTAAATTCCTGCCTTTTACAAATCCCCCCTGGAGAGGAGAGATCAACTTACCTAGAAAGAGCTTGAATCTATTGGCTAGAAGTTTGGCTAGAATCTTGTAAGAGGTATTACACAATGAAATAGGAAGAAATCTGTTGAAGGAAGAAGGTTGACTTCCTTGGGGATAAGGGCGAGAAATGTAGAATTAGTACACCCTCCCACTTTTGTTTTTTTTGGAAGGCTGTCACCATACAGATCAGATCTAATTTGATGATGATCCAGCAGACTCTATAAAAATGGAAAGAAAAGTCATCCATCCCAGGAGTTTTATTCAGCTCCATTTCCCATATGACATCCATAATTTCCTTTTCAGAGAAGGGTTTCGTTAAATCATAATTTTCCTTTGAACTGACAAGAGAAGGAACATTATCCAAAAATTCTACAGACACTTCCTCATCAGAGAGACCATCATCCTGAAACAAATGCTGAAAGTGCCTACTTGCAGCTTGTTTTAGAAGATCTTGACCTTTAAGGATATCCCCCTCACCAATGCAAATTTCTGAAATATGATTTTGAGACAGTATAGCCCTGCATTGACGATGGAAGAAGGCAGTGTTCTTATCTCCCGCTTGCAACCAGAGGTTTTGAGACTTCAGCCTAAGATACTCCTCTTCCCATCGAAAAGATTGAGAAGTTTTAAATTGAGCAAGTTGTTCCAGGGCTAATTGAGAATTGGTAACTTCAGGTACTTCCATTCCTAATTGAATTGTAGTTAACTTAGACACTCTTTCTTGCCTGCTGGTTGTAGGAGTAGTAAGAGGTGTTTTGACCCAATTCTTCAACGCATATTTGGTATTCTTCAATTTATGTTCCCAGAAAAAACTAGGGGATCCATCTACATATTGAGACCAAGCTTGAGACACAATGTCCAAAAACCCGTCTCTCTCAATCCAGAGAGGGTTGAATCGGAACGGGATTGGCCCAAGATATTCTTCTTTTTCAAACAACAAAGAAATAGGGTGGTGATATGACGTGAGCTTGGGTAAAATTTTTGATGAGATAATGGATTTCCCATCCATTAATGAGCTGTGAACTAGAAACCGGTTAAGTCGGGCATAAATGTT
The DNA here is from genome assembly GCA_001517045.1 of Pseudotsuga menziesii. Taxonomy (NCBI): domain Eukaryota; kingdom Viridiplantae; phylum Streptophyta; class Pinopsida; order Pinales; family Pinaceae; genus Pseudotsuga; species Pseudotsuga menziesii. The sequence continues at coordinate 206,656 of LPNX010175978.1, read as the reverse complement.
TGAGGCACCCACTCTATTATTGGACCATGTGAAACGCCCAAGCTTGGGTTTTAAGTCTATCAAATCACAGACTTGGATCATCTCCTCCACCGTGTCATGCAGTTGATCCTTGCCTCGTAGACCACCTTTTTTCTCATTCGGGGCTAACGTAATGTTAAGATCGCCTGCTACTATTATATTTACAAGAGAGTTGGACTTTAAAAAGACTGATAATGATTTCCAACATTCTTTTTTTTCAATGTAATTGACTGGAACATAGAGATTAAAGAGGGCCAAAGAGATCTTACTAGAGAAATGATAGAGCTCTGTAAAAATCCAGTGCTGGGTGGAAAACCATATTTTTAAATGAAAAATATCAACACACCATATAGTTGCTAAGCCCCCAAAGGTGCCTCTCGCACTGACAGCTTTTCCAACGTTCAGTTTCCATTTTTTTTTGCTTAAGAGAAGGAGAGTTTCATCCTCTATCTTAGTCTCTTGAAGTAAGAGAATTTCAGAAGAAACCATTCTCATTTAATCTTTGACTGCTTCAACTTTGATTGGGTTCCCCAATCCCCTGCAGTTCCAAGAGATGATCTACATTATTTACCCAAGTGAGAGGGAGTATTTACTCCCTTTGGGGGTCTGGTTCTCTTGCTCCTCCCATACGACATTTCAATGGTGTACTGACTACCTTGCATCTTTAGCCTCTCATCCTCTTCTTCCCGAGCCTCCTTCTTAGACTTCCTGCCATCCTTTTTGGAAAAATTCTCAATGGAATATTCATCAGAAGATCCAGAGCTATCAACCAGTTTCTTCCTAGTAAGATACGCATAAGAAGGGGAAGAATTGGCACCAATTGGAGAAACATGGTTTTGCTGCAAGGGTTCTCCTACCCAAGGAGGTTCTGAAATAGATGGGCCAACTTGTTCCATTGATACTGTATTTACTTCAGATTCAACCTCCTGCCCTTCGAATTGTTGCATTTCACCTTCTTCAAGGATAGCTTCAAAAGAACTAAGAACAACAAAGTGATTGGAAGGGACTTTGGGGTTATCAACAAACTGAGGTATAGGAGGATTCTTCTGAACAACAGAGTCACATTTCACGGTCTTACCTTCTTTTCCTTTCTTTCTAGGGGCCTGATTGGAAGTTCTTGCTTTCTGGACTTGGGTCCACTGGTCATCTTTCTCATTTTCAGGTTTCTCTTCTGAGTTTTTCTTATATTTTCGGGCAAAATGGCCATAAACATGGAAAAATATACATTTGAAAGGAATTTGTTCATAGTCCAACTCCTGGATAAGAGACCATTCTACAACTGTTAACTTGATTACCTCGGGCAGACCTGTCGCCAAATCGACTTCAACACATATTCTTGCACATGAAAATTGATCTTTCCTTTCAGCCCTACCAATGTATTTACAAAGCTTGTTCCCAATGGTTTCAAGGGATTATGAGTTCCAACAGTGTAAAGGAAGATGTGAGAGCTTTACCCAAATAGGGACAGCAGACGAAACATCTTGAGTGGGGTCAAAATCAGGATTCCACTTGTTCAAGTAAAGCCCCTGGGGGCCCATGAAGTATGGACCATTTCTAAAGATAATATCATGGTCCTCTGCAGAGTAAAAAACAAAAACATAATATCCTCTTCCAACAAAGTGATTTCAGATACCTTCAGATTCCTTGATTTGAGAAACCCTTGTGAAATAGGATTGCATGGTCTCTGAGTTTTGTATCTTCACATTCTTCAGCCGGTTCATCAATGCCATCTTTCAGTTGATGTTCTTTCCTTCGAATAGTTTTATCAAATCATCAAACACTTCCTTCAGTGTCTGCAATGATGACACATGGGGGATGGCATTATTCTTAATAGAACCTGCAATGATTCTGTTGGCCTTGACCATGTTCTTCATATGGATAGCCTTAGCCTCATCTCCCTCTAGTTTTGGAACTTCCTTATCGATATATTGATCAAAATCATTTTCTTCAAGGACCAGGGAGATCATGTACTTCCATTCTCATAAGTTGTCAGCACCCCAAACCTTATCCTCAAGCTGGGTATGATCAGTCATTTTGAAATGAGAAATTCAAATGGATATAACAAATATTTAGATCTTACCAATTTGAGGTGTCCGAACTGGTTCCGAAGCTGGCTGACCTAGGGTTTATGAGAGAAGCCCTAATTTTCCAAACTTGGAATTTTGGAATTTTGTCTAGATAGAAAGATGTGCCTCCTTGAGGCGATTTGCTTAGTACGTTCCTTTTCTAAAAGATGAGGTGGGAAGTCCCAGAAACTTAATGCCATAGTTTCTCTCGGCACTAGTGTCTAGGTAAAAAATGAAACTTATTTAAATTTGATTCTACTTCAACCAAAAGATGCACCCTCCTAGGGCGAGTTGGACTAATCCTCTTTTCTTGATGATCTATGGAGAGAAGACCTTGAACTAGGAATCCCTAGTTTCCACTGCTGCATAGTGCCTTGTTTCATAGAGGCTTCGATATCATGTTAGTTTTTCTAATCTTATTCAAATTAATTATGATCTTTATCTGAAAGAATAACAAGCACAACAAGATGCATAAGATAGAGAAGATACATAAGACACAAAGACTTTCCTCGGGGAAACCATAAAGTATAAAACTCCACAAACTTCCTCATAATAGTTTTGTCACTAAGACAATATCACAAGATGGAAAAACCTGAGTATAAGAAGTCTTATGCAGCTCTCTCTCTCTCTCTCCTCATGCAAACTTGGGTGATTGAGTGTGTGTATAAATGAGGGAGGGTGCCTCCCTATTTATACCCTTCAAGTGATTGACCTAAAACATGACCGGGCCGACCTCTTTTGTTAACAAGGCCAACTTCACCTAGGGGGACTTAAAAATACATTTTATTATATTCAACTTGGGGACTACTGCCCCGACTTACAATGAAGGGTTTACCTCAATGACCATAGACAGTAATTACCTCCTGAAAGGAGGAAAACACATCTCCAATGGGGGCACAACAATATACAATAATAATATACATCAAAATATATTCCAAAGCTACAAATACAACAACAATCAAGGCTGCATCTGTGTTAATTTTTGTTACACCTCGAATGTGCATCCAATTTTTTGCCACTTTGGAATTTACTAAAATTCTACAAATTTTGGAGTATAGGCAAATTTTGGAGGAAAGCAAGTGTTGGAACAAATTTCTTATAAAAACCCTTGTTTATCACCTCTCTTGCAACAACAAGATGGGAAACCATTCATCTTATCGCTAGTTTTAGGTTCAGTAGGTCTCTAGGTGGCCATGTGAGGGTTGACGAGGCTATTGGGAAAATCCAACCATTCTATATAATCACGATTGATGTGCAGAGACTTGTGAATAAAGAGATGCAACATGTACTGTGATCAGGTCTGATGTAGTGTTTTTTACTAGAAGCAAAATTTATCTTGTGTACTAAACCATATTGCCTTAATAGACACACCATTACAATTTCTCTTTCACTTGTATGATTGAAGTATTTTTGTCTTTCGTCATATATTTTAGTAATTGACTCAATGTCAGTTCCCTAATGTTCACTTATTATTTACAATTGATGTGACATATATGTTGGGTTTAATTTTTCCAGCCATGGCTATCCAAGAAGTTTGATGACTACCTTATTTTATTATATCATAGCATCGTTATTTTAAAGGTGGTTGAGTTTCTTGTTGCTTACCTTTTAGAGTACCTATGTAGAACTAAATGCAAAATAATCTTGAATAGAGTAAAGCATTTCCAATACTTCAATTAATGCAATCGATGTTAGTTTTATGAGCTATTGATTAGGTTGTACAATGAGGGTGAACTTTTGAAATAAGAAATACTCTGCATAGTCAAACCATATAAAGCAAAGACACATTTAGAGAACACATATAGTAAGCAAAAGTTGATGGTTGTAAGAATATTCAAACATATAGATGAAACATTACTTTTTTCACGAGAGCTAACAACAAAGCATGAAATAGTTCTATAGAAATCAACATCAATACTGTCACAACATCCACGTTACAAAAAACTTAAGTCCAATGGTCTTTTCTTCTTCCTTTCCCTTTAATTTATAGCTTTACAAAATAACTGTCCAAGGACTTTCCATATTCCCTAGGTCAGTTGAGACTTTTTGACTCCCCAAAATATTCAACAATAAAATATTACAATTTCACTTTGACAGAGAAAAAGAAAATAAAATTACATTTTATGATGTTGAAGGGGGATTTCATTGGGACTTCATGTATTATTCCCATACATCACACTCTTAGTCAATAACATTAAGGTGGATTGGCTTAATCAGTCTTAGAGAGACCTCATGATTAGTCATTTGCATTGCCAATGTGCTTATCCCCTTAATGATTATGCTATGGCAACTGGTCGTGAGTTGGGCCTTCTTGTTGGGTGTTCCTACATGGTCACACAAGGCTTCAAGGGTGACCTGGGTCACATTCTTGACTACTTCCATATGTTCAACCTTAATGGTATTGAGTTCAATCAACCGTTTGTCCTTGGATATAAGCTGCTCAAGGGTCCCTGGGGTTGGCATTGCACATGTCTTGAATACTTTCTTGATTGAGGCACAAATACATTGGCATTTTTCGAGTGATGTAGTAATGTCCTTATGGAAAATTTTCCCCACCTTTAAGAAATTGTCCAGGGTGGCATTATCAAGTTGTAGTTTGTCCTTTGATCTCTTGGACATATTGTGTCGACTGGCTGTGTTCACTTTCTAGAAAGTTGCGATAAGCTCCATTTTGGTGTTGATTCCCTTGATCTTGTTAGTAACGTCCCGTAACCTCGCATCTATGTCTCATAGCTTAATTGATGTTCTATGGAGCTTGAAAAATAGATCAGTAAGTTTCTCTTGAGCACATAAATTATCCTCATGTAGTTCAATGGTGTATTTGTGAAACCTTGACATGTCATGTCTTATTTCCTTCGTAGCTTCTACTTCTACGATCAACGTGCTCCTCTCATGTTGTAGACATTGTATTTGGGACATCAAGCCTGCTTTGTCTACTTCCAACTCATCAATTTTCCGTTGCATGGTGTCTTTGTCATTTTGCAGGTTTCTTTTCTCTACCTGCAATGCATCATTTTCGTGGCCCAGTTCTACGCTTGACTCCTAGATTCAAGGAGGTGATCTTCCAACAAGCAAATCCTTTTCTTATCCTACTCTATATCCTACAACAATTTAATTACATTATCTTCTATGAAAATTGCAATGACCACATTGACCTATGCCATTTCTCTGGGAACCTTGTCGATATTCTCAGCTACGATTTCTACTTGGACATTGGCAATCTCGGGATGCGATTTAATGTTGAACCTGTTCTTTGTTTTTTGCATAATTTGTTTCATTTTTGGATTAAACTCATAAGAACTCAACCTAGCTACTGATATTTTAATCGATGGGATATATATTTTAATTCTGAGCTCTCTTATAGGCAATTGTCCTCTAGTTACTGGAATCTCATAGCTATTGGTTGGAAAGTCGATATCTATGTCTTGTAACTCACCCACTTGTGTTCCTCCTTGCTTGGCATTTTTCCTCTCGCTCCTTATTTGCCAAAGCTTCTGCACTGGATTCCTCTTATGATTTTTGTTGTTACTAGAATTTGGCCTCCTGTTCTAATCTATTTATTATGTCAGTGGCCCCCTTTCTTGACTAGGGCTTTGCTCCCAAGGGATTTCTCCGTGACCCATTCTTTATGTGGCTTCTTTGCCAAAAGAATCCTCTTTGGCACCTTTCGAAATATCTTTTACTCTGGTTTCCTCATCGATTTTTTTTGGTTCCTATATTTTATGTATTTTGTCCTCATGTTCTCTCCATTTTATGGTTTCATTGGCTCCCCCGTCTAAACTCGTCTGTTGCTTCGTGGGCCTTTCTCTATGAGTAATTTCTTTTGTGGCTTATTTCCTAGAAGAGTCTTCTTTAGCACCTTGGAAAAGATATTATACACTAGATTCCCTGTTGTCTTTATTGTGTTCCTATAGTTTTTGGACTTTGGCCTCGTGTTCTCTTTTGTTCATGTTTTCATTATCCCCCCCACTTGGAATCGGTTGTTTCTTCCCAAGCCTTTCCCCATGAACCATATCTTATGTGACTTATTGGCTCGAAGAAGTTCCTTTGGAACCGTTCCTTTTAACCATCTTCTTGTCTAGGTATTCCAAGGTAAGTACTCATTTCTATATTTCTTTTATTGGAGCTTGCTCATGTGCGTAAGACCAAGTATATGCGATGACAACGCAATTTTCCGCACCATACCATTACGATCGTTTTTTATTGAACTATGCTTTCCCAAAATGATATATCTGTAAATCACGAGTTAATTTAGGGGCCTCATTCACCTTTCCAAACATGTAAGCTCCAACTAAAACTGGCAAGGGTGGCCATGACACTTTGTTGTTCTTGTTTAATGCATACCCTATACCATTTACAAATGATTTCCGAGGGATTTCACTCAACACTAAATAATTCATAACATAATTGGACATGATGATAGGTGGATTTGATGCCCCATATATGCACAAATAAGTTCCATCCTTAGTGAGGAACCAATCTCCCAGTTGCGTCACCGTGGTGATAGCGTTTTTCGACATGCAGTTTGTCAAGGATCTGTGAACAACCATGTACAAAGGATAAATAAAATGTTCACATATTTGCTTGTAATTGTTGATGTGTTTATGGGCCCACAAAACCTAACAATGCACATTAATAGGACTATCCCTGGGTTTCCAATGCCATCCCATACTTGGAAACAAATTGAATAGACAAATTTCATCCACTAGATATGAAGTCATGAACAATTCTAATTATTGTTTGAAAAATCAGCTTTGAACAATCAACATTTCTTCTTCCAAGCTGTCTGAGATGATCTCTGCCCAGTTAAATATAACACCTCTCATAGCGACCTGATATATAAGAGGGGACCACTCTATCTTGAAATGCGCTGCACCCTATTCCCCATACAATCTACTCAACATGGGGGCGGTCATCCTGTAAGGATGTCTTAGTGATTTGGTATTGTATATTCCACTAGTGTTTTGCTGAAAGTGCTTATCTGGAAACCAATAATATTTGGCAATAGTCACATAGCTCATCTTGATGGACTGCAACCACTCATCTGTCAGTCTTATCTCTGGCTCTAAAAATTTGTAATATGAGCTAATAGTTGTAGGCTTGAAAGAGGTGATGGATACTCCTGCCTTACTATTGATAACACGTTATGTAGCATCTATTAAAGGAATGATCCATTCCATTATCTCTGCACATGGGAACAATTATGGTCTTCCCATGGCCTGGTGAAGCCCTAACCTTCTAATGTTTTTGAACAACGATATCTCCACTAATTTTGCTTTTTGATACTGCTCTGCTTGGACGAATTGGTACATATCCCCCCATTTGAATTCATGGTCGGCTCCTATAATGCATTGTGTATCACTAAATTGCAATATGAGAGTAGGGTATCTGGTCTCTTCATCTTCAAATGATATTACTTGGACACCACTAGGCTCCATCTCGGTCTTTCATTTAGACAGGATTTGCCTCTGGAAGATATCAAATGCAAAATCATTGTCCAGGAAGTATAAATTGTTTAACAATATCAAAGAGGCTCTGTAAATGCAACCAAGTAATGAACTCGACCTTCTTATCTCAATGACCATCTTATCTTATTGTTCTCAACTGGCTCTTAAAAATAGTGCATGGAAAACATGAACAAACTCACGCTTGGAGCAAAGAAAGGCATCACACATATTGTGAGAGGAGAAAAATAAACAAATGAATCAATGACATAGCTTTAGTACACATGGAATAAATTAAATGCATGGAGAAACCAATAAAAGATATTCTTAGTACAAAGAATTCTCTTTCATCTCTCAACCAAATTGAGATATTTACTCATGGGTTTATCTCATGACCAATTACTAAAGTGTTTGCTCTTGAATGAAAGATATTTAATGTTTATATCTCTCTTCTTCATATTAAAAAAATTGTTTATTTAATTACTTTTATTTAATTATAAAAGTGGCCATGCCATAATAAAATAACCTACTTAGAATTATTGATAAATCTCTTTCCTCTATGTTAAAAAAGCGGTTATTTATTTATATTTATGTGATCCTAGAAATAGGCCAAGCCATATTAACATAACTTAGCTTATTTTAGACTTATTAATTACTTAGAACTGAATTAAAGAGTAACAAGTAAAATGTTCATAAAATTACTTATAATAAAATCAGTGTAAATATAAGAAGTATTCAAAATAACATGCCCATGAAGATGACCATACCCCCATATATGCAAATATGTGTCAAGGAATGAGAAACATGTGCTGAAATAGGCCGGATTTGCGACGTGTTTCACCGAAAGAGGCCACAGTTTCAATGACTCTAATCGAAAACTTATGCCAAAAGAGGCTAGGCTGCAGTTGCAATGTGTTTCACCAGAAGATTCTGCATTTCTAACCTCTACATTTGAAAACCTACACTGAAAGAGGTTGCAGTGGCAACGTGTTTCACTGCAAGAGTCCGCATTTTCGACCTCTCCATTCGAAAACCTGCGTTGAAAGAGGTTGTAGCGACGACGTATTTCACTGGAAGAGTCTGTAGATTTGGCATCTCCAACAAAAAACATTCATTGAAAGAGGTCGCAACTGCGGCATGTTTCACTTGAAGATTCCGCAGTTCCAATGTTTCTAATTGTGCCATAGCTTAGAATGATCTTGATGATGGGTGGAGGGTCCACCAGAAACGCTTCGATCACTTCTAAATTTATACACAGTGCAAATCCATAAGCTTACACTCAAAGTTATATTACATACACAAAAATGGCAAGGTTCTTATCATTAATTTTTCAGAAGAAAAAACCACAAGTCACATGTCTTGCTGAAAATACACAGTATTTGAATTACATAAGGCATTGTTTAGTTTGCCACCCATACAAAATACCCCACTTAATGAAAGCCATGATAAAACCATGACATGAGATATATTACAACAATCATAAGAATAATACATCTACACATTGGAGACATAGTTTGTCTTCCATAATTTTCCGAAAGAAAAAAACCATAAGTCACATGTCTTGCTGAAAATACGAAGGATTTGAATTAAAAAAAGTATTGTTTAGTTCGTCACCAATAAAAAAGACCCCACTTAGTGAAATCCATGATAAAAACATGAAATGAGAGAGGTTACAACAATCATAAGAAGAACACATCCACAGATTGGAGACAAACTTTGTCTTCCGTAGCGAAGTTTTGATGGAGTAGACGTTAGTAAGAGGTCTTCTTAGACACCTCCACTTGCAGTTGAAAATGATTTTGATACTTTATCAGAATACATCCAGTTCGGCTCGCCATGGTAATCTGTAGTAAAACATTGAAATTGATTAACAATTTTTTTTGCTTCTCTATGAAGGGGCTTCAAATTGGCTTTTCGAACTCTATAAGTCCCTTTCATCTGGTTAACTATTAATTCAAAGTTGGTGACAACTGCAACATGATTGGCGTTGTGTTTGTTTGCTTCCTTGAGCCCTTCGAAAAGCGCAATATAATACGCTTCATTATTCGTAGTCCTTCTGGAAACACCTCTCTCATTACGAAGAACATGGTTTGGTGCTTTGTTTTGAAGGACATATGCAATAACTGCCTAACCTAGGTTTGGATAACATGACACTTTGATGTGCAATGTCCATTTTTGTACCATTTTGTAACAATCGGTGTTGTTTACGCTTTCAAGGACCTAGTTGCATGAAGAACATTGTTAAATTAGAAAAGAATCATATAAGCAAATTGCAAATTGCAAGATGGAAAGTCCGATCTCCTTGAATGTTTCCAACATATCAAAATATTCCATACATGCAATGGCTATCCAAATAAGTCACATAACATGAGGACACAGGACATGAAGGACACAAAAATATGAGTGTCATACATGGACACGTACGATATGTTCTATATTAATATATATTAAAAATATAGACATATAGATCCAAATTTCGTTAGAAACTAGAACATTTACAAATATTCAAAGGAAATTACTACCTAGGATCAATACACATTTTAGATTATGTCATTCACAAATCACAACAAAACATAAAGATGATAGTGGGAGGCGTCAAAACCATATTTCTCATTATGTGATCAAAATAATAACACACTTCAATTGTCACTACAAACAGAAGAATAATGGGAATTACAAGGAAGTTTGCTTTTTATCTGTGAAAATACATTTTTAATTTTAGAAATAAATTCATGCCCATTCTTTGTTTTCTCGGATCAAAGAATCTTTTATCACTGAATATTTAGCGCAAAATACCCTTTCACACAACAATCACAACATCAAGAATCCCCAAAGCTTCAGATTATGAACATGTATTGAACAACCGCGAAGTTCATACTAGTATAGGGTTGCCCTTCCATTATGGTGCTACAAACTGCTTCTTATACAAATTAAAGTCAACCTTTATAACCACAACAACTAATTTTTATTCATAGTGCATGTGTGTGGCCTCTTTGTTTTGACGATAGATTTTGAATAGAAAAAAGGGTGACGATATTTAGATTTGTTATTCTTGTCTTTATTTGGTGTGAGAAAGGTTCGTTTGTGACCCATGCACCATGCATTTGTATTCTTTCTAACATGGGGCCCCCGGAAATCATCTTCATTTAACATGTTTAGGTCCTTTCCATGACCTAACACAGTGCAACCCCCTCCGTCTTTTCCACCTTCTCCAGTAAATGAAGTCATCTTTCCTACTAGAGACACTTTCTCTCGGTTCTTTGCTACATTCGGAAGAAGATGGATGCAACTTAGATTAAATTCCGAATGCATCCTCTAAATCCTTGGGGGTCTTGTCAAATACTAGCGGGCCTAAAGATGCAGGTGACGTCAATGAAAAGTCAAATCCATCATCTAAACCAAGAGGAGTCCTATCAAAAGCTGGTGGGCCTAAAAGAACATTATTCCTTGTTGTTATCACCTATCTTGTAGTTTCCCCTATGAGATGGATCCAAGATAGATGGTAGAGGGATGGGAAACCAAAGAGGTGAACCAATATGGCCTCGACTCCCAAATGGATGGTTGTCATGCCAATCGAGGCAATCTTCACTTGATGTTGTCTTAGCCCAAGACAACAATAGGGGAGACCCAGATATACTCTCGATAGAAGAGATCAAACCAAGACACCAGATCAAATTAAAGGAAGATGAAGTACGTGTTAAAATTCCATATGCTAAGCTAGATTATCAACATTTAATTTTAGTTTCATAACAAAATCATATAGACAGGATCATTGAAAGAAGCAATATCACAAGAACAACACAGATTTATCCTGGGAAAACCCTAAAGGGAAAAACCCAACAAAAGCTTCCTCAATATAGATGCCCCAAAAAGATAAAAGGTAAAACCAAAAGACTGGTCCTCCTCCTTCTCCAGTGATAGCTCTCTCTCTCTCTCTCTCTAATGTGCTACACAAGTGAGTGTGAGTGTGTTCCAAATGAGGAGCGCCTCACCTCTATTTATATTCTTTCGTTCACTTAATAATTAATTCATTTATGTAGGCTCAAGTAATCCTAATTTAATCTTGTAGGCTCAAGTAACCACAACTGGGGTACTAATGACCCAACTTACAACGGAGAGGACTTCCTCATGAATCTTATTAGTTCTCCCAATTAGAAACATCGGGGTATAAATAAATATAAGTGATTCTCCAGGTAGGAACATCGGGGACCACAAAAAATACATATAGAACATTCTTCGAAGTTACAATATTTCAACACTCCCCCTTAACGAGAAGGGTATTCTACAACAACATCAACAACAACAACAGTAGGAGAGAGAGGACATCATCAACATCATCAGGGTGACACATCTATAAATCATTGGAAGCTTTTCATCTTCTTCATCATATAGTCTTCATCTTTAATCTTCAGCAGCAGCAACACTTTGACCGTTTGATCAACAACATCTTCATCAGCACTTTGACCTTTCGATCAACAACATTATCATTAGCACTTTGACCTTTCGATCAGCAACATCATCATCATATTCTGAAGTTTTGATCAGCATCATCATCATCATCATATTCTGATCTTTCGATCGGCATCATCATCATCACACTCTGATCTTTCAATCAGTAACATCATCATCATACTCTGATATTTCGATCAGTAACACCATAATCATCACACTCTGATCTTTCGATCAGTAACATCATCATCATCACACTTTGATCTTTCGATTAGTAACATCATCATCATCATCACACTCTGATCTTTCGATCAGGAACATAATCATCATCAGCAACAACCTGCAATCCACAGCATGAAGACAAAAGTCCAAGGATGATGCAATCCCACCACATTCTCGACAACCGAAGTCACCGGATTGATTACGGGATAATCGGTCCCTATCACTCTAGGACTATGTCCAAGGATGATGGAATCCTACCACATTCACGGGGATCGAAATCTCCGGATACATTCTGAACAAAAGTTCGGGGATGATGCAATCCCACCACATTCACGGGGACTGAATCCTCCGGATACATTTTGAACAGAAGTTCAGGGATGATGCAATCCCACCACATTCACAGGGACTAAAGCCTCCAGATACATTTTGAACAGAAGTTCAGGGATGATGCAATGCCACCACATTCACGGGGACTGAAGCCTCCGGATACTTTTTGAACAGAAGTTCAAGGATGATGCAATCCCACCACTCTCACGGGGACCGAAGCCTCCGGATACATTTTGAACAGAATTTCAGGGATGATGCAATCCCACCACATTCACGAGGACTGAAGCCTCTAGATACATTTTGAACAGAAGTTCAGGGATGATGCAATCCCACCACATTCTCGAGGACCAAAGTCACCGAATCATTTCTGGACAAATGTCCCGGGATGATACAATCCCTCTTCATTCTCGAGGACCGAAGTCACTGGATCATTTCTGGACAAATGTCCTGGGATGATACAATCCCTCTTCATTCTTGAGGACCGAAGTCACCGGATCACTTCTGGACAAATGTCCCGGGGTGATACAGTCCCACTGCTACATCACTGCTCCCCCCTTTGAGGAAGGTCTTTCTGAACAACACCAAGCTTGTCACAAAAGTATTCAAACTTTACCCGAGACAGAGGCTTCGTCAACACATTAGCAACTTGTTCATCAGTACTCACATACTGGAGCTTTATGGCTCCCTTCTGCATCATATCTCGAATGTAGAAATACTGGATTTCTATGTGCTTCGATCTATCGTGGAACACTGGGTTCTCTGTCATCTTTATACAACTTTGGTTATCGCATAGAATCATGGTAGTATCCAACTCTAGGTTGAATAACCCTGACATCAGCTTCCGAAGCCATATGGCTTCACAACTAGCAGAGCAAGCTGCTATATATTTTGCTTCGGTCGTGCTAAGAGCAACACTGGACTATTTCTTGCTAAACAATGAAATCATAGCATATCCTAGACTATAACATCCACCTGATGTGCTTTTCCTGTCTAAGACACTTCCAGCCCAATCTGCATCTGTGTAGCCATACAATCTATACTCATGGCTTCCATCATAGTATAGACCAAAGTCTATAGTCCCTTTCAGATATCTCATCACATGTTTTGCAGCTACCAGGTGAACCCGTCTAGGTTGAACTAGATATTGACTCAGAGTGTTCACAACAAAACAAATGTCAGGTTTGGTATTTGTTAGGTACAACAATGACCCAATGATCTGTCTGTATTGAGTCACATCCACTAACTCTGATGAGTCATCAGCTAACAACTTCAGGTTGGAATCCATGGGTGTGGCCATGGCTTTGCATTCCAACATATCGAATCTTTTCAATATCTCTACTGCATACTTTCCTTGATTGATAAATATTCCTTCTGAACTTTGCCATACTTCTAGACCTAGGAAATAATGCATTAACCCAAGGTCCTTCATCTCAAATTCTTCGGCAAGTTTATTCTTGCTTTCCATAATCTGTTTCTCATTCCCTGTGAAAAATAAATCATCCACATATAATAATAGTATGATAGGTTCATCTTCTATAACCTTGAAGTAAAGGTTAGGATTGGCTTTACTATTGGCAAAGCCCATGCTTGTCAGGAAACTATCTATTCTTCCATACCAAGCTCTGGGAGCTTGCTTCAGGCCATATAGGGATTTCTTCAACTTGCATATATGAGTTCATTTGTCTTCAACTTCAAATCCTTGTGGCTACTCTATGTATACTTCTTCTTCAATCACACCATTCAGGAAGGCTGTCTTCACATCCATCTGGTGTAAGTCCCACTTCATCATGGATGCAAGTGCCAGGATAGCTCTAATTGAATTATACCGTGATACAGGTGCAAAAGTCTATTCATAATCAATTCCCTCTTTCTGAGAGAAACCTCTGGCCATGAATCTTGCCCTGTACTTTTCGATACTTTCGTCAGCTGCATGTTTTATCTTGTAGATCCATTTAGAGGATACTACACTCTTTCCTTCTGGTTTGGGAACTATATCCCATACATCATTCTTCATTATTGACTAGTATTCTTCAGTCATTACTTCTACCCATTCTTTCTTCTGTACCGCTTCTTCGTAGTTTGTAGGTTCTTGATCTACAAGATCACACATCAAAGCTACATAGTTGGAAAAAGTCTTAGGCTTCTTACTTACCCTTGTGGAGCCTTCAGGAGCTCCATATCTTTCTGCTTCTTGTATAATCTCTCTTGCCCAAGTAGGTTTTATCTTTCATGATATCTCCATCATAGGAGGTTCTTGTGGTTCTGCCATGTCATGTTCTTCAGGAGCTTCATCTTCAGGGAGACATGTAGTTTCTTCATTTTTGGGAGTTGCCTCTTCCTCATACACTTCTTCATGTTGGCACTTCTTGGATCTCTTGAGGGATTCCTCTTCATCGAATGTCACATCTCGACTGATTTCCATGTGATGGAATCCAGGAATGTAAATTCTGAATGCTTTGGATACTTCATAGTATCCAACAAATATCCCTTTTTCTTGGAAGGGTTTAACTTGGTTCTTTTCTCTTTTGGTATATGAATATATACTGGACAACCAAATATTTTGACGTGACTTACCTCAGGCTTCTTTCCTGTGAACATCTCTTCTGGAGTCTTGAATCCAAAAGCATTGTGAGGTATTCTATTATGTACATACACAACAGTTCTTGTTGCTTCTACCCATAGATGCATTGGAAGATATTGATCATATATCATTGTCTTCACTGCCTCCATGATGGTTATGTTCTTTCTTTCCGCAACCCCATTCTGTTGAGGATTGTAGGTAGTAGTTAGTTCCCTCTTGATTTCGGCATCTTTGCAAAGGATTCAAAATATTTTGAGGTATACTCTCCACCATTGTCTGACCAGAGTGTCTTTATTTTCTTGTCTGAAAGATTCTCTATCAAGGCTTTGAATTCTTTGAATTTCTCAAACACTTCACTCTTTGCTTTCAAGAAGTATATCCAAGTCTTTCTTGAATATTCATCAATAAATGTGATATAATATTCAAAGTCACTTAAGGATGTGGAAGAAATTGGACCACACACATCTGAATGAATCAATTCCACCGTACCTTTTGTTTTTGTTTCGCTCTTCGGAAATGGATTCTTGATGTTCTTTCCTTTCGCACATCCTTTGCAAATACCTTCATGCTTGATCTTCATGTCTGGTAATCCCGTCACTACTTTGTTCACATGAGGTAGAGCCTTGTAATTAATGTGGGCAAGCCTTCTATGCCATAGCTCACTAGGGTTAGTGGACTCATGAACAAAGGTTGTTTATGAGTGCCCCTTGAGTTTATACAGGCCTCCTTTGACTTCTTCACCAATAACAACTGCATCTTCGATTTTCTTTCCTTTGGGCCTGATGAGTACTTGGCCATATATGAAGGCAACTCTGAATCCTTTCTTATATAAGGCTGAGATAGAAAGTAGATTCTTCTTTAGACCTGGTACATACAATAATTCCTTCATCTTTAGGGGATTTCCTGAATCAAGCTTGTAGCTTGCTTCACCAACTCCTTTGATCGGATATTGATAGTCATCTCCTAGGGATACTTTCTGAGGAGAGCTCTTTTCTTCATGTTTGGACAGAGTTTTCTTTTGTCTCGTCATGTGCTTTGAAGCACCACTATCAATAATCCAAGTGTCTTCTCCAGGTGTTACAGACCCAGAGAGAGCAGATAATAGTACATACTCTTCTGCATCTTCTTCTCTTGCTTGTTTTCTTGGAGGTCCTTCCTCTTATTCTTCTTCATCCTCATCTTCAACTAGATGAGCATGGTGTCTTTTTCTGTTGTTGATCCTCTTCTTATATTCTTGTTTCTTCATAGGACAATTTTTGGCAATGTGTCCTAGCTTGTCACAATGGAAACATTGAAAACCAGAGTAGTCCTTATTTGATAGACTTTCTCTTGATCTTTAGAATATTCTGGGAGGTTGATGCTCCTTGTGGTTTCCCTTCTTGAAGTTGGGTTGATTTATTCTTCTCTTGGTATGAGTGGCTAGGGCTTGATCATCCTCTTTTAGTAAGGCTTCTCTATTTGCCACTCTAGTCTCCTCTTAGATGCAGTCTTCCCATACCACATCAAACTTCATGCTTTCCTTTCTGGCACACATCATTTGAATGAATGATTCCCATGGTCTAGTGAGGCCATTAAGAGCAGTCATAACCATCCCATCTTCATCAATTTTATCTCTAATAGCTTCTAGTTGTTCTTTGATCTGAGAAACCCTTGTGAAGTAGTCTTGGATGGATTTTCCATGACTCATCTTGGTGCTCTTCAGTTGAGCTCTTAGATTCATCTTTCTGTTGTTTTTTCTTCCCTCATACATTCTAGATAGGGCATCATACATTTCTTTTGGATTCTTCTTGGATGACACTTGAGGGATCAAGTGATCCTTGATAGAGTCAACAATAATCCTTTGTTCCCTAATCATATCCTTCTTGTGCTTCTCCTTGGCTTGAGCTTCTTCAGGTTCTGCAACTTCCTCTTTGATATACTTATCAAGATCATTCTCTTGGAGAATGAGATCAATCCTGTATTTCCATGCTCAAAACTTCTCTATGCCTTCTAGCTTGTCCTCAAGCTTAGTTCTTGGGGCCATCTTGTCAGAAAATCACAAAAAATTGAAATTCTGCGGAATGAGAAACTGAACTTACCAGGAGATGTGCTTGAATGAGGTGAGTTGACTGGTGTGCTTGGTTTCTGGAGATCTCAAGTCTTCACCTTCCAAATCAGACCTGCAAGATTCAGCTTCTGCAACTTCCAGCTGTTTTCTGGTTCAACAGTTTTCTGGTGCAGCTGTCAAACTAGGGTTTGACTTTCCTGGAGACTCACTCACCCAAAAACCTCAATTCCAGGCTCAATAGATGCGCTCTGGGAGGGTGCAACTTTCTATGCAAGCAGTTTTCCGAAAATAAATTTTTTCTTGAAACCCTAATTTCTTCTGCAGAGAGGGAGAGGGCTATTTCACCTTGTGAAAGTTGTCCTATTCAAGATAGCTCTGATACCATGTTAAAATTGCATATGTTAAGCTATATTATCAACATTTAATTTCAATTTCATAACAAAAGCATATAGACAGGATCACTGAAAAGAAACGGTATCACAAGAACAACATAGATTTATCCTGGGAAAACCCTAAAGGGAAAAACCCAGCAAAATCTTCCTCAATATAGATGCCCCAAAAAGATAAAAGGTAAAACCAAAAGACTGATCCTCCTCCTTCTCCAGCTACAACTCTCTCTCTCTTTTTAATGCACTAGACAAGTGAGTGTGAGTGTGTTCCAAATGAGGAGCGCCTCACCTCTATTTATATTCTTTCGGTCACTTAATAATTAATTCAGTTATGTAGGCTCGAGTAATCCTAATTTAATCTTGTAGGCTCGAGTAACCACAACTGGGGTACTAATGACCCGACTTACAATGGAGAGTACTTCCTCATGACTCTTATTAGTTATCCCAATTAGAAACATCGGGGTATAAATAAATACAAGTGGTTCTCTCGGTAGGAACATCGAGGAACACAAAAAATACATATAGAATATTCTTCAAAGTTACAATATTTCAACAGTACGTAAGGTGTGAGGTGAAGTAAACCCTAGATCTATGGAAGAAGTCACAAGGTGAATTATGGTTTGGATCAAGAAGCTTATGGGGTATGAATATGATCCAAGGTTGAAATACAAGTGGCTTATGAGTTTTATAACTAGATCCAGAATCAAGGTACCAGCAAATGATGAAAATATCCACTGCCTTAGGAATCGTGTCAAAATGCAGGGAGGTTAAGGACAAGATTGGGGGTATCTAGTACCAATGGATAGAATTAATGAAATTTATGACAGTATCAAAGTACCCAAGCCTCAGAGATAAGATCAAAACACAAGAAAAAATGGCCAAGTGAGGAGTTGCTCTAGTGTTGAGATATTAGTGCCTTGGGATTTGGGCCTAGTGGAGTCACCCAAGCATGACGCCTAGGAGAACCCACTTAGGGTTTGACCCAATCTACAATACCAAGAAATGGTTTTCCAATTGATCAAGCGGTTTGATCCATAGAATTTTTCGATTACTTTAAACTAGGGTTTTGACAATAAAACAAAGGTGCCAATGGATTGGAACCAAGAAAATAAGAACTAACCTTTGGATCTTACCTGGATAACCTTTGGATCTATGCTGTCCCAATCAATTTGAGAAGATTTGGATGAAGACTCTATGCAAATCTATTTTCCCAAGGAAGCCAATGCGCCCTCTCTCATGCACAACAAACGTCAGCAATATCAGATTTGATGCATCAAGAGAAATGGACAAATGCTACAGAAAAATAACAAGATGAAACCATAGATCACAATGATACTAATGATAACCCCCTGATATAAGCGATGCCAAACAAGAGACTTGAGGAATCCCTGCAAAAACTCCCAAGTGAAGTCACTCTCCTGTAGACAAAACAAAGTTTCCACGAAAAATATAGATCTCACCACAAATACCCAAATGCTAGGATGAAATAGACTTTCCAATCACCATCGAAGAACACCAGATGCAAAGGAGACCCAATAATTTCCACAAAAGAGTTTTCTATTATCAAGATTCTAAGTGCCAAAGACCCCTTTACAATGAGAAGCTCTCCTCTTTAAATAGGATGGAGAGATACCAAAATCCTGAACACCTTTGAAATGGATGGCTAAGATTAAAAAATCAAAATTTTCTAATCAACAGTTGAGACGAGCTCAACATAAAGTACATGGATCAATATAGTAATATAACATATCAATGGATAAAAGTGCCTTAGGAGAGGGGATCCCACTCAATGTGACAAAATAAACATCAATAAAGCTCATGGTGGGTTCAGGGGGTACTGACTAACACCCCTAATGTGTCCCCATGGCACAATATAAATAAGATAAAACTCTAAGTGCAAAATAATGCCTCTCTGAGAAAACCATGAGCCTCCAAAAGCTCCAAAAATCATAAAATATGTCGGAGAGATGGGTGTGGGTCCATATAAATGCTGAAACTACTGGAGAAGGGGTGGAAGACATCACAGTCATCATAAAAAATCATCCCATGCCATTTCCTTGCCTCACTAGCCCAAATCGAATTCTTCAGTAGCCATTTTTATCATTTTTAATTTGCCTTGGGAACTGTGAACCTGCCCAAACAGCCTCCTAGAGTGCTTGTGTTGTCCAACGGATCCCACCAAGCTCTCTGGGAGGGGGGTATAATGGTAAAAAAAAGTGGGTGGACCACCCCCTCCTCATACAACTCCCTAGGTGAACTGGTCAAATCATCCTTCTGCTCTGACAAGCCATTTAACATGGCAAAATTGCACCAGAATGGTATACTGAGACAAATCATCACTGCAACTACCCAGAACTGAAAATAATCTGTCTCATTGGACTCAGGGCACCCAAATCCATCTAAGGTGTATACTCATACACCCTACAGATCTTTGCATGATCACGTACAATGTCTGATATGCCCAGACAGATAAAATAATAATAATATGTAAATGGTCAAATAATCAATAATATGACCCAGGCTAACATTAATATGCTACAAGTGTTTAGAGGTTAAGACATGCTCTACATATCATTCAAGTAACAATTATAACAAGTAGTAATAATTTCATTAGTGATCTATCAACCAAATATATAGAGTTTGTTAATTATTAATTATGACTCAGACCAAACTTTCAAGACCATACTCACTTCATAGTTGTAATCATTTTGCTAGTGAAGAATGAAGGCTAAAAATCAAAAGGCTAGGCTAAAGGGTGACTACCAACTTGACACTATGACACTTTGGATATGGAAAGGGGATACTCACTCTAGCATATGTCAGACAAGCAACAACACGGGGGATGGTAGTGTCTTACAAATGGGTAAGTTACATTCAAAGGTGCTTATTCACCTTGACAAATGCCCACAATCCAAATCAAATACAAGTGAGGCCAACAATATTTAGATATTAGTTTTAAGAACCATTTCTTGTNGCCTTGATCCATGCATTTGTTACACGGATTTTTATTTATTAAGGCTTCATGCTCCATGCGTGTTTAAAAACACTTGTTACATGGGTTTTACATTTCACACTTCACATTTACACTTCAAAGCTAATTTCATTAGGCTTGCCTTGCATTCATGCATGTTCAGAAACACTTCTTTTCATGAATGGGCTTTTGACAAGATATGTATTTCATTTCCATATACATTGTATTGATGGCAGCGCTATTTGTTTCAGGTTTAGCCAACACAACATAGGAAACTTAGAGCCGAGACACAAATAAACAGGGAAGCTTATCCAACAAAGAGGCTATAGTGGGGAAAGGTCCTCCATGCCACAAGTCAAGTAGTAGGTCAGGATATAAAAATAATTGGAAGGTAATGGATGGGTGGAGATAGTGAACAATGAGACCAACACTAGCAAGCCAAAGTATGGTAGGAATGATGACCTCTATTCTCCCTAAGGAGGGTAAGAACCAATGAGTATGGGTCAAGATCTTCTAGGTCTAAGTAGGGACATACATATATAATATCAATACAACTAGGTCCACATATTTATATGATTGCCAGATCATGACACTAGATGTTAAGACATGTCACAGGAATGAGTATAAAAACAATAATAACCATAACACAATATAATATCTATTGAGCCATATACATGTAAATAACCAAGCTGAACTAACATCTGTCCACTGAGAAACTACTGCTGCAACTTTGGGCAATACTGACTGCTCTGTAAATGGCTAAATGGCTATATCAGTCCTCAATCTGAGTGTCCTGAGACTCAGTCATGGCATGGGAAAGTACTATAGTGCATCATCAAATAGTGATCCATCATAGATTCTCATCTCAACATCTCATATGTAAGGGAACTGGCTGAAAAAGTGTACTGGAATTTGAAAAATAAAATATGGTAGCCTGACTACTATATATGCGATAACTGTTTTCTTGTTCTAAAATGGTGTGTTGTCAAAACATTGAATGCTACCATAGTAAGCAATTTTTTATTTTCGTGGTCGACCACATTTGTACTCTTTCCATACACTGCACCATCAACATCTTCACGAACTATATATGTTTGATGTGTTCCTTCTTCTTTTTCAATACAATCATTTAGATCCAATGAAATGAGTTGCCAAAAAATATATTTTCTCCCTGCCATTACAAGGAAATAATGTGAATATAGAATTTTCATTGAGTCTTTCTATTAAGTAACAAAACTTGTAGCGGTTTATAAAACCTACAAAGAGTGTCTCTTCATCAGACATTACTTCACCCTCCAGACAATCTGTAAAGCCACCTAAATTTCGTTGTTGCATCCAAAGAATGTTTAGAAAAGGTTATTTGTTCAAATACCATGCAAAGTTGGTTCTATATCCAATCAAAGAAACATAGCATATTAGAATAGGAAATGCAAAACATTACCAACGGTGATTCATTGAAGACTTTATGTAATATAAACCAATATTTATCATGTGTACTTTTCTTACATGTAATCTTATTTAGTGCATTTTTTTCCTTTGACTATGCATCATATTCGTAAATGATTCTCTGCACACGCTCCAACACATTCACACTCAACTCCTCTACACACTTCACCCCCTATAACAAGAAAAAAAATAAGAATCATATGGATAAAACAATATGTTCCATCAATGTCCTTAAAAAGGACATCAATAAAGAAAAAAAAACTTACTGCTTTTTGGACCTCTTTCTGAATAGCAGTGGTTTCAATAGTCTTCTGATTCTTCTTGAAACTATATTTGACGTCATAATTTTTTCGCTTACGGTGTTTTTCCAATTTTGATCTTGATCTTAGCTTCTACTTACAGACTCACGGGGCACCAACTTGGAATGTTATGGGTTCCCATGCATGTACTTCCTCTCTGTGTTTATTAAACGTGCGACACTTAGTGCTTCGCAAACCATTGCATATATCTGCCAAACAATAAAATAAGTTGTGCCCATTATTGTCCTTGATTACTCTATAGGTCAAGTGTTCCTGAAATAACACCAATAATTTTTAATCCATGTTTTGCATTGCATCACTAATAAGACTAGATTACCGGCCTTGTGAAAAAAAAATCATTGTTTAGATAGAAAGAACACTTGTAATATGGCCCTCTTATTGAAATATATGATTTGTATCTAAAGTCTTTAGCTGAACAAAACCCTATAAAAATAACAAGTAGCACATGGTCATAATTCTAAATAAGGAACAATGGCAGAGTTCTTCCATGACAAAGTTTTAGCCAGGGCAAAGTTCCAAGCATAATTACGATCGGGAGAGATCGAGCTGGGGTAGAGTTCCAACTAGGGCAGAGTTCGAACCGCGACATAGTTTTAACTTGGCCAGGGTTCCAACCAGGGTAGAGTTCTAGTCGCGGTAAAGTTCTGGTCGAGGTAGAGTTCAAACTAGAGCGGAGTTCAAGCTGAGGCGGAGTCCCTACGACGACAGAGTTCCAGTTGGGGTAGAGTTCCAACCGCGACATAGTTCTAACTGGGGTAGAGTTCCATTCGGGGCAAATTTCCAGTTGGGGCAGAGTTCCAGTTGAGGTAGAAATCTTACCAGTCAGATTTCCTACTGTGGCAAAGTTCCAACTAGGCTAGAGTTGGAACCGCGACATAGTTCCAAGTGGGACAGAGTTCTAGCCAAGGATCAACTCCAGCTGGGGCTCAATTCATGTCGAGGTAGAGTTCCAGTCGGGACAACGTTCTAGCCTCGGTGGAGTTCCAGTCATGGCACAATTGACTTCCTTATACTTAGACTTAGCTTGCATATCATATAAGATCAGACTTAACATCACTTCCCCACTCTCTCTTTCAATATATGTGGTCCACACGTGCCCCATGCAATAACTAGAAGTTTTATCATCACCCTATAAGGAAGGTTCAAGCCAATGTTGCATATATTGTCTTGGGGGAAGTATTGAGGAGGGTCCATCGTATAACTTCTTGATGGCATCGACAAAAAATATCGGAATATCTCGAAAAATGTTGCAAGACATAAAAAAATACATAAATACTCAATTTTTTTCAAGTTTCTAAACATCTAAAGCAACAACAACAACAAATAGACACATTGCTACATAAATATGATGCTACAACCAATAAATCACTTCAAATGTTGAAAATCACATTAAATGCTAAAAATAAATGTATCTCACAAGATGAATCATCATGAGGCATGTAGATAAATTACTCAATTAGCTTTCCAATATCAATCAAATAATTATAAGTTTGTCGCAATTCCTTTTACCGTCTGAAAAATAGAGAAGCCATACAAACCTAAACATGGGAATGATGGATAGGAAACTATCATCCTCAATAAATGTTAAAAACAATGCAATTGGCAAAACAATGTGATTATATGCAAATTTATCATCACGTATAAGTAGGGTTCAAAGCAATGTTCAAAATTATAATAAATAATTTATAAACTTAACATTATCAAATTTAAAAAATAATTGAAGTAAAAGCTAACTATTATAGAGTCAAAGCATTATCCATTACAATATAACATGCCTACGACAGGGATAATAAGTAAGAATCGAGATAATGGTAGAAAAAACAATCTCTTTGCTCAATCTCATCACCCTCATTGACTGAGGCATCATCTGATAGACTTCTTTGGGAGTGCCGAGATAAATTACTCAATTAGCTTGCCAATATCAAACAATTCCTTTTACCATCTCAAAAATAAACCCAATCATGGGAATGATGGATAGGAAACTATCATCCTCAATAAATGTTAAAACCAAGGAAATAGACAAAACATTGTGATTATATGCAAATTTAAAATTGCCAAAAAATAATACTGAAAATAAAATCATAATCTATAGGGAAACAGTAGTAATAAAAAATATAGTGGGCATAAACCTAATTAATTCATATATGATTACTTACTTGATGGGAAAAACCTTCCTTATACTTAGACTTAACTTTTATATCAGATCTTTCCTCTTAGAGGCAAGTCAATAGATGGAAAAAAATATTGACCCTTACCTGAGGGTATGAACATACCTAAGAGAGAGAGAGAGAGAGAGATAAAGTGTTGAAGGATAGGGTTAGACAATTACAACATAAGATGCAACTTAAAGGGGGTATGTCACATCCAATACTAGCCCCCAAACATCAACCAAGAAAACCAACAGACCTTAATTACCTCTTCAAGATGCCTTTACAATGAAGGCTAGGCTTATCTTTATAGACACTCAATAACCTCCCAGAAGGTTCTCCTTCTAATCCTTCGCTGAAATTAGGATTACTCCAATAAGGTCAAGACTTCATACCTTTTTGGGAAAAAATATAATTCAATATTAGGACGTCCTTACAAGTTTAGGGGAGGGTTTTATATAAGACATGACAAAGGGTAGGATACCACACTCAATGGGGGTGCTTTCACACAGGGATAACAAAAGAGGGGTGAACACAAGGTTAAGCCAACACAGGACTAACCACAAGTCAACAACAAGGCTAACTACAAGGAGGAAAAAACATCACTTCCAACTTTCTCTCTCAATGTATGTGGTCCACATGTGTCCCATGCAATAAATGGATGTATTTTCATCACCATATTACGAATGTTCAAACCAATATTGCAGATATTGTCTTGGGGAAAGGAAGTAAGCTAATTCCCCAATGGAATGCACCACAAGGTGATGTTCCTTGTCATGGAGCTCTAGTGACGACGATGCTCTAACGACAACAATCAGTTTTTCCCTCCGTCAATGATGTCCTTATTACTCCAACACCAGTGACCTGCTTCCAGTAACTAGTCCTGCCAACGATTTTCGAGTCCGACAACAATGAATCAACATAAACATTAAATTGATGTCGTTGCCGAATCCATGCACTGCCACTTGTGGATCGAGCCATCCCATCACCAGCCCAAGCACAGATGAGGAGTTAATGCATGTTCAATCGGGCACCATCAACCCAGTCTGACAACAAAATGGTTCATTGTCCTTTTTCCACCTGCATCCCTACAGCTGGTTGTGCCCAATTTTGCCACCCATTGGTGCAGTTCGCACAAAGTGTTTCTGACCGCTTGCAAGGAGCATTGCACCATATAGGGGTTCAGTTGTTGCATTGCTTCTAGGTTAACCATTTAAACTCTCATTCAAATTCTTGGTTCTTATTTCAAATTCAGAGAAATAAATAAATGAATGGTGCTTAATGATAGGGTAGGACACCACACTCAAGGGGGGCACTTGCACGAAGAGTAGGATACCACACTCAAGGGGGGTGCTTGCACATAGGGATAACAAAAGAGGGGTCACCACAAGGTTAAGCCAACACAAGACTAACCACAAGTGAACAATAGGGCTAACTGCAAAGAGGCAAAAACAATGCTTCCAACTCTCTCTCTCAATGTTTACGGTCCACATGTCTCCCGTCCAATAACTGGAAGTTTCATCATCAATGTATAAGGAAGGTTCAAACCAATGTTGCATATATTGTCTTAGGGGAAGTATCGGTGAGGGTCTAGCATATAAATTATCGGTGGTATCGAAATAAAATATCAGGATATCTCAAAAAATGTCACAAGACCTAAAAAAAGACAGAAATACTCATTTTTTCAAGTTTTTAAAGATCTAAAGGAACAACAACAACAACAAATAGACACATTTCTACATAAATATCATGATACAACTAATAAATAAGATGTAAATTGGTCACATATCGTTGCTAGACTGGAAATTTTGAAACAAACATGTTCGTGATAGGATGATACAAAATCACATAAAATGTTGAAAATAAATGTATCTCCCGAGATGAATCATCATGAGGCATGTATATACTAAATAGTACATAATACAACGAAAATGACAGATCATAGGAATCCAAATCATCGATTCCCTCTACCCATTTAACGGCTAAAGGGCACTACTCTTCCTCTAGAAGTAGTAGGTGTGTGGAGGAAACTATTATCCTCGATAAATGTTAAAACTAGGGATATTGGCAAAACATTGTGATTAAATGCAAATTTGAAATTGCAAAAAAATAATACAGAAAATAAATTCAAGATTTACATGACAACAATAGTAATATAAATTCTAGTTAATATAACAAAACTAATTCAGATCTGATAACTTGCTTGATGGAAAGAACCTTCCTTATACTTAGACTTAACTTTCATAATAGATTTTTCCTCTCAAAGGCAAGTCAATAGATGGAACAAAAGACTGACCCTTGCTTGAGGGTATGAACATACATGAGAGAGAGAGAGAGAGAGAGATAGAGAGAGAGAGAGAGAGAGAGCACAAGTATAGGGTTACATAGTCACATTAGAAGATACATCATCTTAGTTAGGGTATGACACATCCAATATATCCCCCCAAACATGAACCAAGACAACGAACAAGTCGTACAAGTCCAAGAGCCCAAACTAATTGAACGCCCAATCATAATGTGTCTTGAAACAGTAGGCACTATCCAAATAAGGGTACTAATACCCTTGAACAACAAAGTTAAAAAACATACCTCAATAACCTCTCTAAGATGCCTTTACAATGAAGGTTAGCCTTATATTTATAACCACTCAATGACCTCCCAGAAGGTTCTCCTTCTAATCCTTCGTTGAAATTAGGATTACTTGAATAAGGTCAAGACTTCATACCTTTTGGAAAAAAAATATAATTCAATATTAGGACGTCCTTATAGATTTAGGGGAGGGTTTCATATAGGACACGACGAAGGGAAAGATACATGTCATGTCCCCAATTAAATAATTTTCAAATAAATAGTTAAGTTGGCCTATCTAATTCCTAAGGGTTATGTGGAAAAATCAAACTATTGATATTTAACCCCAAGGCCTATAGTTTGAAATGTAAATTCGAACTCATATTTGTGGAAGGTGGAATATGGGTCAATAAATGATGGAATAAAGATTAAATGCTCCAAAGTGAAGTGACAATGGGTCCTAGTTGGCCACGGGGGCACACAAGTGGATGTGTGGGGTCCACATGAGGGAATATTGCTCATTTACACATGACATCATCCTCAAATTCGAATTTGGAGGAATGAATTACTTCCAAGGTGGTGTATGAAGAGTCATAATCTAAATTTAGGCAATGACAAGATTCTATGACAACTATGATAGTCTTTGTGATAATTATGACAACTCTATGACACATTATGACACCTTATGACACTTATGACAGATTCTCTTACAACTATGGAATATTCTATGGCATATATGACATGTAAGAACTAAAAATAGATTCAATAGGGCACATGAGATGTGACTGGGGCCTAAGGAATCTTCATGAAAGGTTCCAAGTCAATTTTCATGAAGGGAGAGCAAGCAAAGTCAAGACATGTGTCACTTAGGTTAATGTAATGACCGAGATTAACACTAATTCAAGTTAATGAACCAATGGGAAGGTAATTTGGGTTTATTGGAGGGAAATAAGGCCAAGGAGGTTATTAAAAGAGGAGAAAGTCAAAATCGGGCAGCTTTTGGTCATTTGTGATTTTTCCTTTGGCATTTTTGGAGAGCTTTGCTTGTCCATTGCACGATGGGTGTTTACTCTCCTTGCTTGTGAACCAATTTCAAAGGTGCAAGCTCCTTATACAAGTTGGTTGATGGAGAGGCCACTCAAATCTCTCATTGGAGCTAAATGAAGGTGTTTGTTTTTAGATTGAATTCCTCCAACAATTCGAGATCTTCTTCCATTCCTATTCATTCCATCTCTCTCATCTTCTCCTCTTCATTCTCAACATCTCATGTTGGTGGCGCACTTGGAGGTGTGTGATATTTGTTTAAGGAGTATATTGGATACCATTGATGTTCCAGATTATGTATGACTTTGTATATTTCTACACACGTGAAATCAATCTCAAATCCCAAGGAGTGTTATTTGTAAAATGGCAAATTTTTTATGTAATAGAGCCATTTTCCCTATGTATTTGGTACTCGATATTGAAGTGGATTTGTATAAGTAGTCCTCTATTATTTTTCAGCTATTTGAAAATCCATTTATGTATATAAAGTGGACCATGCATTTTATTTAGGCCCTTGGGGCATTTTCTCAAGTCTCATAGTAAGTTTCATTGTCTTTTCCTCAATTCCATCGATGTAATAACCTTGTTTCAAACTTATTGATTTGTGGGAGAAATACAAAGTTGGAGGACCTATAAAATATTATATTTTGGTGTCCATTAATGTACCATAACCAATCCAAGTCACTTTTCTAAAATTTGGAGGGCCATACTACATTTGGAGAGCCAAAAGTGTCATCTACCCTTGAGGGTTTTAACATCGATTTTCCTAGTGTTTTTGTCCTTATTTCCCTAGGGTCAAAATAATTTTGCAGAAGTATTTGGAAAGTGTACGGGAATTAAAAAAATTAATTATTATTTCATAATACCCATTAATCCATTCCATACATAATTTTAAGTCATTTGGGTGCATTTGGATAATCTTGGGTTTCACTAGTCCAAAGCTCGAAATTGGCCAAAATTGTGCAAACTTGAATGACATGTCAAAATGAGTTTTTTGATTCAACCATTGAGTATATGAGTTATTTTAGGATGTTTTAAATCCCATAGGGTCCTTCCATAAGAAATTTGGAAAGGTTTAGTGGTGTTTGTAACCAAATTAAGAAAGACTAGCTTACTATTTTTTCCTAGTTTCAAAACTAGAGAAAGTATTGAAAGATGATGTATGTGAAATGTTTGTAAAAGGGCCTGAACCAAACCATATTAATAAGCCAAATAATTAAGTTTTTAAAACCTATTAGAAACCAATATCACTTCCCTTGATCTTCCCCAGTTGTCTCATAACCATGGAGTTAGTGTGAAATCCATTGTCAATGAGGGTGTTGAGAAAGAATGCTTTTAATGTCAAAGTTTTGAAGCCTCTTTGAAATATTTTGGATAGTGTGCCCAGTTTCTCCAAAAATACACATTACAGTTGTATCAGAGAATGGTCCTTGAACCTGTGTAGTGGATCATCAATTGAAGAGAAGAAATTGCAACAATGGCTTGGTGAGATGATGATGAAGATTCCTTTTGTAAATATGTGGAAGATGAATGTGAATGGTATGAGGAAGAGGTGCCATCATATAGTACTTAATCTTAATTCACACTTAGGGATGATGGATACTCATGTGAGAAAATCTATGAAGAATATCCATGTATGTTCAGTTTAGCAGATGGTCAAATGTATAATGGGAAGAAGCCAAAAGAACCTCTTAAGTATTTCCTAGACTATTGTGCATTGAATGATGAATGCTTGAAGACCATATATTTTTTATCATACTGTAGTGCTGGAATAGGATGCTTGTTCTTAAACCCTTGGGAGAGGTCTAGTAAAGAAAATATTGCACAATGGTGAATGAAGTGTGCAAGAAGGTGGGGACTAGATGTTTTCCACCCAGATCTAAGATTGACGAGGAGGGTATGGATGTTCATGCTTAGCCTTCCCTAGTCAGAGAAAGTAGTCATGAGACACCTAGTTATTCAAGTGGTAAAAAAGAAGAAGATTTCCATGAAGAGGTTCGAAAGTCACCCCAAGTTGACTATGAAATAAGCAAGCACACAATTCTTACTGATGTGGGTTGTGCAAACCAAAGAATACATATTGATGGGTGCTCACACCTCTATGCCGGTGACATAGAGATCACTTTTGAAGATGTTGTTGCAAGCCAAAGTTATCATGAGCATGAAAATGAATTTGTTGTATCAAATAATGAAGAACCAAGATCAACTTCCCCATCACCACTTGAGCTTCAAGAAGTTGATCAAATCAAGGAGAAAGAATAAGAGGAGGTTCCTCAACAAGAACCTATTTTTATTGAAGGGTCATTGAGGATGGATGAAGAGAAGATTCAAGAGGCCCTAAAGACTCCCCATGGCACACATGTTTTGGTATTGAAAATTTGTTGGAGCATGGAGGATATCGAGAAAATTCAAAAGGCAATATCCAACATCAAAGGTAATTTTTGTTTTCTTTTCTTTCTGATAAAGATTATTTAATTGAGGTTGTTGGT
This sequence comes from Pseudotsuga menziesii, assembly GCA_001517045.1. NCBI lineage: Eukaryota > Viridiplantae > Streptophyta > Pinopsida > Pinales > Pinaceae > Pseudotsuga > Pseudotsuga menziesii. The sequence continues at coordinate 176,128 of LPNX010175978.1, read as the reverse complement.
TTGTATCATGGACTAACCATGAATAATGTAGAAGATAATGACAAGCTCTCAAATGTGTCGGATTCCACAAAAAATGCACTCCAAAAATATATTGTGCATATTAAGCAACTTCAAGAGAGGTTGCAAGGGTCCTTTACACCCTCCTACATATCAAACAATAATTCAATGGTTGAAAGCATTTATGTTACAAAGGAGGAACTTAATGTGATGGTGGAACATGAGGTACATGTTGATATCCACGTGCTTGAAGAGACTATACTCAAACAAGAACGAAACTAAGCACTTTTTCTTGTTCATAGGGATTATAAGTTGCCTCCTGGTGAAAGTTGCAGAGCCTTGGAGGAGGCACATGATCTCACAACAATTGGACCATCAATTAATGGAGAAGATGCATTTAAAAGTTTGGTGGGTAAGTTTAGTTCACAATTCTTCACTACCTAACACCAACTGGGGATGAAAATTGGGTGAAACGTTTCTTTTTGTTGGTGCCACCCGAGGAGCAAGAGGCTCCCACATTTGTTTGTGATGAATTGATTAAAGCACCAAATCCCTTCCATATGTGGCATAGGAATTCACTTGCGTCCTTTGATGCCTCCCTCATCAACTTGAACCATTTGAGTGGAACCAATGGAAGAGAGTTGAGCCATTGGAGTTGTGAACTTGGGGACACCTTAAGCTTTCATTTTGGACCTTTTAGTTGGAGTGCTTGTTCATCCATTGATTAGGTGAGTAGACACATGTTGGATTTGAACACCCACAAGGGTGAAATTATTTCTTGCATTTGCAGAGACCTCATAAACACACTATTTTTCTTTTTCAAGTAGTTCCATGGGCATCCATTGTTCTTTGATGATGCCTTCTTATGTCATTTGAGCATGATTTCTAATGATGTGCACTTTCATGCCTTTTTGAAGAGAATCAATTTTATTTGGATTTACATTCCAGAGTTGCATTCTTTTTGGGAGAGTTGCACATAAATTTTGTTTTGTAGTGGGAGTGATAAGTTTCCACCAATGTATTATGATTTTTCCATCCCTCTTGATGATGTACTCTTCTTGTTGATCATGACGTTTGGAAGGATGCATGCAAGGTAGTGGGATCCATGAATTCTCTTGCCTGATGGTATGTGTTGGAGAGCACTCCTATTTGTTGGAGTGCAATACAAGCAATGGGACCCTATGATCAATTTTTTTGTTGTTGGTCTCATTGGTTTCAATTTTTGGGGTAGCAAGAAGTATGGGGATTGAGTCACCACTTGGGAAGGTGATTGTAATAATAGTAGTGCAACAACAAGCATGGTGGTTCCTCTTTGAAACTTTCTTGGACTCTTGAAAACTCAGTTGCAACTTCAAAGAATTATATAGTGAGCAAAAAAGGGTTGAAAATATAGAAAATGTTTCCACATATGAAGGAGGTAAAGATTATTTGTGTGTGTTTATTTTATTTTATTTTTTATGGATTTGATTAATCCTTTTGGTGTTAGTGGTGATGTCACATGATATATCAATATGCAAAGATCCACATATCTTTACTTTTGGAAATGCACAATTGTAGTACATGAGCGCCACTACTCAAATTGCAGCTAAGGTTTGAAGCAAATTTTTGGAAGGAAAGAAGGTTGCAGCGTACCCATACCCCATTATCATGTGGAATTAAAAATTTCATCGAGAACCTTTACTGTTCATCAAAACATAGGGCATGTACGCAACCACTTCTCGACATTTCCCACACTGTCACGCTCGCTCTCGTCTTCCATTGATCAGATCGACGATCTGCGAGGAAATATCTCAGGGGAGATCGGACGGTGGAGAGAAATAGCAACAGAAACCAACAATCACAAAGGGTTTCGCATCCAGAATCAAATCAATGGCTCAGAATCATCCCGCAAAAATCGACGGCATGGAAAACTTGAGTTGCGGAATCAGGAAATATGGAAATCGCGATACCACGATCCTGCATTCTGCATTCCGCATTCCCGCTTCCCGCATGCGGAAATGACCGTTGCGAAAATCAAAATCTGCATAGCCTCATTCCGCATCCCACAACCCACATCTCGTAGGTTGCGGAAAGGTGTGTTGCGGAACGAAAACTGCGGAAAGCCATAATCCACAAAAGACATCTATGCATCCCGCATCCCACAATTGTAGAAAGGAAATTGAGGAGGTCCAAATCTGCCAAAGGATGTTTTCTGCATTCCGCATCCCGCCCGTGGAATAAACCATTGCAGAAGAAGGTTTCTACTTGAAATTCGACCTGCTAATCAAATTTTTTGAGCAGACTTGGCCATCCAGGACAACATCAATCCGACATTCTAATCCTGCAACTTAGTTTAACAATGCATTAAAGGAAACATACATAGATGCATATAATTGCAGTTATTCAAAGGAATAATTCATCAATTCAACACAACCAACATGTTCATAATATTCCATCAAGAAATTACAATGCAAGAAATAGAATTGCAGAGATTAACATAGACAAGAACACTTATCTTGAGAAGAACTTGTCCTGCAACCAACTATGTCATTGCAATGTTCCATCCAACCATAGGCTAGTGCGCTCATCAATCTCTCAGCAACACTGCCACCCCCGAGATGGGCATGATTTCCTCAAGGAATAAGGGATCACTAGTAGACTCATACTTAGCCAAGGGTGCAACAAAACTCAACCAAGCCAACACAGTTGGGTTTATTAGGATGCAATGGAAAACAAACCAATAGATGGGTTTCACAGGCCACTCAGCCAAACCATCTCACAGTTGGGTTTCACACATTGTTCACAGTCAAGCCAACATTCACCTTAGGGACCAGTCAAGCCAAAATATGGGTTTATCAAACTGTACACAGCAAGCCATCTCACTGCTGGGTTTACTAGGCTTCCTAGCCAAGCCAACATTCACAGTTGGGTTTATCAAACTGTCCAGTGAAAGGTTACTTACAAGTTCAAACTATCCAAGCCAACATTCACAGTTGGGTTTATCAAAATGTCTAGTGAAAGGTTACTTACAAGTTCAAACGCAACAAGACACAACCAAGCCAACATATGGGTTTATAAGGCTACCAGCCAAGCCATATTTCTAGTTGGGTTAATCAAGCTTCTAAGGCAATGGGCAGGAAGAACTGCTAAGTTAGTGAGATCATCTACAGAGCTAAGAACACCTTCACAAGACCTATCTGGCCTGGCTTCCCCACTTCCTACACACCCAACACAAGGAAGTGTCCCCTTCTCTGCTCCACAGTCCCTCAGGCTACACCTTCCCTTCCAATGCTCTTCAGGATGTGCATAGAAGGTTTACTAGCCACTCTTGTCTTACTATGAGGTTCCACACTAGGTTTATCAAGCATATTCTACGTCTCTCCCACTCCTAAGTCTCACATATAGTTCATACCCAAACCAGGGTGCACAACAAAGAAACTGCAGGGAGACTCCACAACACAGGATTTACTTTGGAACATCAGTAACAGGGTCTCATACACTTTGTAGTACAAGATTAACGCTGAAACACAACAACCACAGTCTCGCTAAGGGAAAACAATTACAAAACGCAAAGGATACCCACACCGGAAGAACTCAGCTGCCCCTCCCCAAAACGTGTATCCACCAAAGACGTGGACGCATGGGGTAAAAAATGGCATATCGTTCTGGTGTTTTCTTGTCCATGCAAGCAAAACACGACATTCGAAACTTGGTGCTCTATCCAATTCGAATTTTCCCATACTCTTCCCCTTCCATGCAATAACTACCTCAACCACATTCTGACAGAAATAAATGGTTGGGAAGGAAGACAAGAAAAAGGGTAGTTGACAGTTTTGATGGGTTTTCCCATGACACATGGCCTTTTCCCCAAAATGGCTCAAGGTTAACATCCCCCCCCTTATTCTTAGGAAAATCATGCCCCCGTCTCATTATTTGTTGCATTGACATAACTGGATGTGGGTTTTTCATTAATTTACATATTTACATGATGTTTACAAACATGCTTGACTTAACACAAAAACCAACGGCATCTACCATGATCGCCTATATTCCAAAAATTAATCAATGACAGGGCCTTGGCCTTGAGCTCCATGCCATGATTCCATATAATATTTACATCATATACATTAATGCAAACAGGATCAAAACCGGGGTGTTACAAAGGTTCTTCAAAATCCATGTTTGAGATTGCTCGAGGATAAGCAATATTGGGTGGGGAGGACTGTCATGTCCCCAATTAAATAATTTTCAAATAAACAGTTAAGTTGGCCTATCCAATTCCCAAGGGTTATGTGGAAAAATCAAACTATTGATATTTAACCCCAATGCCTATAGTTTCACATGTAATTTTGAACTCATATTTGTGGAGGGTGGAAAATGGGTCAATAAATGATGTAATAAAAATTAAATGCTCCAAAATGAAGTGGCAATGGGTCCTAGTTGGCCATGGGAGTGCATAAGTGGACGTGTGGGGTCCACATGAGGGAATATTCCTCATTTATACATGGCATCATCCTCAAATTCGAATTTGGAGGAAGGAGTTACTTCCAAGGTGGAGGGTGAAGAGTCATAGGCTAAATTTAGGAAATGAAAAGATTCTATGACAACTGTGATAGCCATTATGACAACTTTATGACACCTTATAATAGATTCTCTTACAACTATAACATATTCTATGACATCTATGACATGAATATCTAAGAATAGACCCAAGAGGGTGCATGGAGTGTGTGTGGGTCCAAGGAAGATTCATGAAAGGTTCCAAGTTGAATTTCATGAAGGGAGAGCAAGCAAAGTCAATACAAGTGTCACTTGGGTTAATGTAATGATTTAGATTAACACTAATTCATGTTAATGAACCAATGAGAAGGTAATTCGAATTTATTGGAGGGAAACGAGGCCAAGGAAGTTATTAAAATATGAGAAAGTCGAAATAGGCCAGCTTTTGGTCATTTGTGATTTTTCCTTTGGCATTTTTGGAGAGCTTTGTTTGTCCATTGCATGGTGGGTGTTTACTCTCCATGCTTGTGAACTAATTTCGAATGTGCAAGATCCCTATCCAAGTTTGTTGATGGAGAGGGCACTCATACCTCTCATTGGAGCTAAATGAAGGTGTTTGTTTGCAGATTGAATTCCTCCCATAGTTTGAGATCTTATTCGATTCCTTTTCATTCCATCTCTCTCATCTTCTCCTCTTCATTCTCAATGTCTCATGTTGGTGGCGCACTTGGAGGTGTGTGATATTTGTTCAATGAGTATATTGGATGCCATTGATGTTGTAGATTATGTATGGATCTGTATATTTTTGCACATGTGAAATCAATTTCAAATATCAAGGAGTGTTATTTATAAAATGCTAAAACTTCTATGTAATAGAGCCATTTTCCCTATGTATTTGGTACTCGATATTGAAGTGCATTTGTATCAAATTTCTATAATTATTTCTTTGTTATTTTTCAGTTGTTTGAGCATCCATTTTATTAAAATAGCAACAACAAGGAATGTCTTCCTGCATGCATGTATCCTTGCATGCAGAAGACTTAAATCAGGACACCAATTGTATTTAATTTACTTTTCCTAAGTTTACTTTGGAAAATAAATTAAAATAATTTTTATAAAGTGAAATTGAAATCAAGGTTTTTGCTTTTTGATAAAGTTATAAAAGAAAGTTTAATTCGTGATTAAGACACACACTTGTATTCCAATAGAGACAGCATACAGACAGGGAGAGAAAGTCAGACACAGGATTTATCTAGGAAGACGGAGGAGCGAGCAAACAGGATCACCGAGCTGGTAGGAAGGACAAAGCCCACATGGATCAATAGACAACAACTGCAGATGGAGGCCATATAGACAATACATTTTCTGTACAACACATGTATATCCGTACAGATCCAGATGTGTGGGAGGCCGTACACTCACATAGGAGTTTGCTGGGGTTTAGCTTGGATTTTCCTGGTGATTTTGCTAGGGTGTTGCATTTTCCATATTTGGGTGAATTTGCAGTGATTGTAAACGTTCCATATTTTCTCATAATAAAATCTATATTTGACTGTTGCATCGGTTTTCCCATCTTTNATAGTGTCAATATTGTGATGTGATGTTGTGATTTATTTCTCAGTTTTATATTTCGCTGCATACTGTAAAAGATATTCATGTGTGGTTATCAATAGAGATTTTGAATGCACTATTTAGCCCTAGTTTGAATATTAGAGGAAAATTCACATGGTATCAGAGATTTGGTGAGCTAAAGCTGAGAGATTCGCAACAACGGTGATATACCGGGGGAAGATCTATGGGAAGACACAAACCTAGACTTCTAGATCTAGGGTTTGATAGGTAACACTTCACTATTGTCGTGCAGTTGAGAGTTGAGGATACTCTCCAAGGGGCACAAAACTTTCCTACATGGAAAGAAAGGATGACAAGGATCCTAGACGTCAGGATGCAGAGGAGCACATTGAATCCACAAAAGTTGCAGCCACAAATACGGTAGATATGATAGCTTGGAAGAAGATTGATTCCAGATCCATGTTGATTGTCATGGATGGAGTGAAGGACCATGCAGTCCCTCACCTTTCTGGTAAGAAGACTGTAACATAAATGTGGATGGATTTGGATAGTCTATACCAAAGAAGGAACGAGAACCGGAAGATGGTGCTACAAGTGAGGATGCACAACACTGAGATGCCCAAGGGAGAGGGAGTGGTTACTTATATCATATGGATCACACAGATTAGGGATGAGCTTGGAGATTTTGGCTCTAAGATAGTGGATGAGGAGCTAGTTCAGATACCCCTCAATGGCTTCTCTGAGACATGGGACACCTTTTGTGGCTAGGGAGAAGCTCCCTGATTAGCAGAGAGTATGGGAGAATTTGTGCAGGAGATGACCCACATGGGTCAAGGATTAGGCTCATCCAGTAGTGCCCCATAGATTGTGGATGAGGAGGCTCTAGCCCTTACAGGGAAGAGCAAGAGTAAGATAAAGAGGAAGAAGGATGGTAAGAAGAACCTTGACATGTCAAAGGTCAAGTGTTTTATCTGCCACAAGTAGGGACACTTTTCCTCCTAGTTCCCAGATAGGAAGAAGAAGAGTAACACTCAGATGTTTGGATTTGCAAAGGTGGATGAGTTCAACAGGAACTTTGATGAGTAGTTCTGCTTGATAGCTTGCATGACAAGCACCACAGGGATTAGTATATGGTACATCGACAATGGAGCATCTAGTCACATGAGTGGACAGAAGATATTCTTCATAGACTTGTAGGAGGGTGAAATAGGGATCCACGTTGAGCTGGGTGATGATGCGTGGTATCAGGCGCAGGGAGTTCGCACTATTTCATTTGAGAGAGAGTCTGGCAAACCCCTCGGTTTTGCTGACGTGTTATATGTTCCATGATTGACCAAGAACCTCATATCTTTCTCCACTCTGTAGGATAGGGGATATCAGGTGTAATTTTGAGACCATAGACTATATATTAGGCCCAAGGGGTCAGATAGGAGCTTTGATCAAGTGATTGGCAGAAGGAGTGGGGAAGTGTATAGACTACACTTTGCACCTGCAAAGGCTCTAGTCAGCAGCAGTCAGGGTGAGTTGTGGCATAGGAGAATGGCACGCTTACACCATGGAGTGTTGAGGCACTTGAGACAAGCTATCATTAGAGTTCCTCAGGTACAGGAAGAGAAGGATAACCACTACAAGGTTTGTGATTTGGGGAAGAACACCAGGAAGCCTTTCCCATAGAGGGAGCACAAGACTAAGGAGCCCTTGGATTTGGTGCATTCGGATGTATGTAGACCTATGAGTGTCCATTCTTCATGTGGTTAAAGTTACTACGTAACCTTCATTGAGGACTATTCCAGGAAGACTTGGATCTATTTCATGAAGGCCAAATTAAGTCTTTGAGAGGTTCTGGGAGTTCAAGACTCTCATGGAGAACCAAATAAGAAAGAATATTCGGGTGTTGAGGACATACAATGGGGGTGAGTACACCTCCAATGAGTTCATGGAGTATTGTTCGACATAGGGGATAAAAAAAGAGCACACTGTGCCCCATACCCCCCAACAGACTGGAGTTGTAGAGAAGAAGAACATGACTATGGTAGGAGCATCCAAGGCCATGCTATTTGATCAGGGATTACCACTATTCGTTTGGGCTGAGGCATACAGAAATGAACTGTACATTCAGAACAGGTGTCTCGACACAGCTTTGGGGAGGAAGACACCCAAGGAGGTCTTCACAAACACCAGGCCAAGTGTGAGTCACATTCGCATGTTTGGCAGTGTCTACTATTGTCATGTTCATGCTAACACTAGGAAGAAGCTAGACCCTTCTCGAGAGAAGGGGATGCTTGTTGGTTATAGAGAAACTTCGAAGGAATACATAGTTTACATTCCTGCTCGCAAGAGGATCACTGTGAGCATGGAAGTCCAGTTTGATGAGGACACGACCTTGCAGAGTTTTATGGACTTACAAGCAGAGAAACAACCAACATAGGATTCGGGGGTTAAGTTGGAAGAGCGTGATGTACAGGTACAGGTACAAACGCAAGGCATAGGTTCTCATAGTCAGAGGGAGTCAGGTGGACATGATCCTTTAGTCATTGACTTGGAGGATGAGCTGCAGAAGGAGACATATATCCAACAACCATAGCAGGTAGACACTAGTCCAAGACCTAAGTGGTCCAGGTCCACAGTTCAGGATTCTAGGTAGGTGGATCCTCCACAGATCTCCATGAAATGGAGAAAACCACTAGTGAGACTCAATTATATGGCACTAATGATAGAGTTGATTAACTCTGAACCTTCCATATTTGAGGAGGCTACACAACATGATGTGTGGAAGGAGGCTATGGTTGAGGAGTATGACTCCATTATGAAAAACCAGGTATGGGAGGTTGTGCCAAGACCTAAAGGCAAGAAGTTGGTTGGATATAGATGGATCTACAAGGTGAAGCATGTAGCAGATGGAAGCGTGGAGAAATACAATGTGTGCTTCATGAAAAAGGGGTTTTCAAAGAAGGAGGGTATTGACTATGAGGAGACCTTCACCCTTGTTTCCAGGTATTCTTCCATTCAGACCATTATCTCACTAGCAACTGAGATGGGTTGGCGAGCCCATCAGATGGATGTCAATACTGGCTTCTTCAATGGAGTGATAGAGGAGGAGGTATATATTGATCATCCAAAGGGGTTTGATGTGGAGAACATGGAGACGCATGTATGCAGACTGCATCGAGATCTTTATGGGATCAAGCAGGCACCTCGAGCATGGTACTCAATGATAGAAAACTATCTAAAAGAGATGAGATTTCAGCGAAGTGAGGCTGACCACAACCTGTACTTCTTGACAGGTCAGGTGCTTCTCATATTGATCCTATATGTGGATGATCTCTTTCTTACAGGAGATGAGGGATTGACTAGAGACTGCAAGTTCAACCTTGTAGTGGAGTTTGAGATGAAAGACCTTGGTATGATGCATTACTTTCTAGGCTTGGAGGTTTGGCAGAGAGATGTATGATTTTTCATTGGAAAGGGGAAGTATGCAATAGAGATCTTGAAGAGATTCAAGATGGAGGACTGCAAGCCTATGGCCATACCTCTAGTTTCCAACCGAAGGAAGATTGATGCATCAGGGTCAGACAGATTTGATCCTACCTTGTATTGTCAGCTTATCAGATCGCTTATGTATCTGGTCAACACATGACTAGACATTAAATTTGCAGTCAAATCTTTGAGTCAGTTCATGGTGGACCCTCATGTTGTCACCAGACTTGTAGTTGCCCCTATGAGATGGATCTAAGATGGATGGTAGAGGGATGAGCAACCAAAGAGGTGGAACCAAGACAACCTCAACTCCCAAATGGATGGTTGTCATGCCAATCGAGGAAATCTTCACTTGATGTTATCTTAGCCCTAGACAACAATGGGGGAGACCCAGATCTACTCCTGACAGGAGAGACCAAACCAAGATACCAGATCAAATCAATGGAAGATGAAGTACGTAAGGTGTAAGGTGAAATAAACCCTATATCTATGGATGAAGTCACAAGGTGAGTTATGTGACGGATCAAGAGGTTTATGAGGTATGAAATTGATCGAAGGTTTAAATACAAGTGACTTATGAGTTGTACTACTAGATCCAGAATCAAGGTACCAACAAATGATGAAAATATCCTCTGCCTTGGGAATCGTGTCTAATGTAGGGAGGTTAAGAACTAGATCGGGGCTATCTAGTACCAATGGATAGACTTGACGAAAGGTATGATAGTGTAAAAGTACCCAAGCCTCAGGGATATGATCAAAACAAAGGAAAAATTGGCCAAATGGGTGGTTGCGCTAGGGTTAAGAGATCAATGCCTTGGGAATTGGTCCCAATGGATTCACCTAAGCCTGACGCTTAGGAAGACCCACTTAGGGTTTGACCCGATCTACAATTCCTAGAAATGGTTTTCCAAAAGATCAAGCGGTTTGATCCATATAATTTTTTTATTATTTTAACTGAGGGTTTTGAAGGTAAAATAAAGGTGCCAATGGATTGGAACCAAGAAAAGAAGAACTAACCTGTATATCTTACCTGGATAACCTTGTAGATTCCTTGATGATGATGATCTATGCCGTCCCGATCAATTTGAGAAGAATTGGATGAATACTCTATGCAAATCGTTTCTCCCAAGGGAGTTAATGCACCCTCCCTCCTGCACAACAAACGTCAACCATATCATATTTGATGCATCAAGAGAAATGGAAAAATGCTACAGAAAAATAACAAGATGAAACCATAGATCACAATGATACTAATGATAACCCCCCGATACAAGTGATGCCAAACAAGCGAGTTGAGGAAGCCCTGCAAAAATGCCCAAGTGAAGTTGCCCTCCTGTAGACAAAACAAAGTTTCCACGAATATATAGATCTCACCAGAAATACCCAAATGCTAGGAAGCAATAGACTTTCCAATCACCATCGAAGAACACCAGATGCAAAGGAGACCCAAGAATTTCCACAAAAGAGTTTTTCTATTATCAAGATTCCAAGAGCTAAAGACCTCTTTACAATGATAAGCTCTCTCCTTTAAATAGGATGGAGAGATACCAAAATCCTAACCACCTTTTGGATGGATGGCTAAGATTAAAATATCAAAATGTTCTAATCAACGATTGAGATGATCTCAACACAAAGTACATGGATCAATATAATAATATAACACATCAATGGACAAAATCGCCCTAGGAGAGGGGATGCCACTCAATATGACAAAATAAACATGAATAAAGCTCATGGTGGGTCCAGGGGGTAGTGACTAATAGCCATAGTGTGTCCCCATGGCACAATATAAATAAAATATAACTCTAAGTGCAAAATAGTGCCTCTTTGGGAAAATCGTGAGAAAATCCTCGAGAAAATCATAAAACATGTCGGAGAGATAGGTGTAGGTCCTTCTGAATGTTGAAACTGCTGGATAAGGGGAAGAAGACATCACACTCATCATCAAAACTTGTCCCATGCCATTTCCATGCTTCAATAGCCCAAATCAAATTCTTCAGTAGCCATTTTTACCATTTTTAATTTGCTTTGGGAACTGTGAACTTGCCCAAACTGCCACCTGGGGTGCCTACGTTGTACAAATGAGCCCACCAAGATCTATGGGAGGGGGGTATAATGGTAAAAAAAAGTGGTCGAACCACCCCCTCCTCATACAACGTCCTAGGTGAACTAATCAAATCATCCTTCTGCTCTGACATGCCATTTAACATGGCGAAACTGCACCATAATGGTATAATGAGTCAAATCACCACTGTAACTGCCTGAAACTGAAAAAAAAAACTTTCTCATTGGACTCAGGGAGCCCAAATCCATCTAAGGTGTATACTCATACACACTATAGATCTTTGCATGATCATGTACAATATCTGATATGCCCAGACATATAAAATAATAATAATATGTAAATGATCAAATAATCAATAATATGACCCAAGCTAACATCAATCTGCTGCAAGTGTTCAGAGGTTAATACATGCTCTACAAATAATTCAAGTAACAATTATAACAAGTAGTAATCATTCCACTAGCGATCTACCAACCAAATATATAGAGTTTTGTTAATTAATTATGACTTGGACCAGACTTTCAAGACGATACTTACTTCATAGTTGTGATCAATTTTCTAGTGAAGGATGAAGGATAAAAATAAAAAGGCTAGGCTAAAGGGTGACTACCCACTTGACACTGTGACACTTTGGATATGGAAAGGGGATACACACTCTAGCATATGCTGGACAAGCAATAACACGAGCAATGGAAGTGTCTTACAAATGTGTAAGTTACGTTTAGAGGTGCTTCTTCACCTTGACAAATGCTCACAATCCAAATCAAACACAAGTGAGTTCAGAAATCTTTAGGTATAACTTTTAAGAACCATTTCTATTTGGGCCTTCGATTTTCCATAGCCTTGATCCATGCATTTGTCACAAGGATTTTTATTTATTAAGGCTTCATGCTCCATGCATGTTTAAAAACACTTGTTACATGGGTTTTACATTTCACATTTACACTTCAAAGGAAATTTCATTAATCTTGTCTTGCATTCATGTATGTTCAGAAACACTTCTTTTCATGAATGGGCTTTTCATAAGATGGTCATTTCATTTCCATATACATTGTATTGATGGCAGCGCTATTTGTTTTAGGTTTAGTCAACACAACCTAGGCAACTCAGAGCCGAGACACAAATAGACATGGAAGCTTATCCAACAAAGAGGCTATAGTGGGGAAAAGTCCTCCATGACACAAGTCAAGTAGTAGGTCGGGATATAAACATATCTGGAAGGTAATGGATGGGTGGAGATAGTGAAAAATGAGACCAACACTAGCAAGCCAAAGTATGGTGGGAATGATCACCTCTATTCTCCATAAGGAGGGAAAAACCAATGAGTATGAGTCACAAACTTATAGGTCTAAGTGGGGACATACATATATAATATCAATACAACCAGGTCCACATATTTATATGATTGATGGATCATGACACCAAATGCTAAGACATGTCACAAGAATGAGTATAAAAGCAATAATAACCACAACACAAGATAATATATGTTGAGTCATATACATGTAAATAACCAATATGAACCAACATTTGTCCATTGAAAAACTGTTGCTGCAACTCTGGGAAATACTGACTGCTCTGTAAATGGCTAAATGGCTACATCAGTCCTCAAATCTGAGTGTCCTGAGACTCAGTCATGGCAAAGAAAGTACTATAGACCATCATCAAATAGTGATCCATCATAGATGCTCATCTCAACATCTCATATGTAAGGGAATTGGCTGAAAAAAGTGCACCGTAATCTGAAAAATAGAATATGGTATCCCAGCTACTATATATGTGATAACACCTCAGAGAGTGCATTGGACGACTGCGAAGCACATAATTTGCTACATTAGAGGTACATTGGAGTATGGATTGGTTTATGAGCGCATGGGGAGTGTACAGTTAGCAGGATCCATGGATGTTGACTGGGCAGGATGTGTAGAGGCTAGGAAGAGTACTTCAGGTTGATGTTTCAACAATGGATCAGGGATTGTCTCTTGGTTGAGCCTGGATGAGAAGTCAGTTGCATTGAGCTAGGCAAAGGCTGAGCACATGGCAGCCAACATGGCTGCTTTGTGAGGGTATGTGGGATTGTTTTCAGGTTATTTTTAGGACTGTTTGAGTATGAGATAGAGGCTACAGTAGTTCATTGTGACATCAGAGTGGAATCAGAGTATCTGAGAATCCAATGTTCCATGACTAGAGCAAACACATAGACATCAAATACCACTTCTTGAGAGATTATGTTCAGAGAGGAACCATCCGGTTGGAGTACATACGAATAAATGGGAAGGTGGTGGACATTTTCACCTAGGCACTTTGCAGACACAGTTTTGTGAAGTTCAGGGATAAGATGGGGTTGTTATCAAATCCCTTCCTCGTTGAGAGGGAGTGTAAAAATAGCAACAACAAGGAATGTCTTCCTGCATGCATGTGTCCTTGCATGCAGAAGACTTAAATCAGGACACCGATTGTATTTAATTTACTTTTCCTAAGTTTTCTTTAGAAAATAAATTAAAATACTTTTTATAAAGTGAAAGTGAAATTAGGGTTTTTGCTTTTCATAAAGTTATAAAATAAATGTCAATTGGTGATTAGGACACACACTTGTATTCCGACAGAGACATGATACAGATAGGGAGAGAAATTTAGAAAGAGGATTTAGCTGGGAAGACGGAGGAGCGAGCAAACAGGATCACCGAGTTGCCAGGAAGGATAGAGCATGCAGGGATTGACATGCAAGAACTACAGAGGGAGGTTGTATAGATTCCGTACACCAATCGTACAACTGTATGGATCCACACGTGTGGGAGGCTGTACAACTGGGTTGTACACTCACACAGGATGGTGCTGGGACTTAGTTGGGATTTGCCCAGTGATTCTGCTGGGGTGCTGCATTCGCCAGATTTGGGTGAATTTGCAGTGATTGTAAACGTTCCATATTTTCTCATAATAAAATCTATATCTGACTGCTGCACTGGTTTTCCCATCTTGGGTTTTTTTGGGGGTTTCCATACCCAAAATAATAGTGTCAATATTGTGATGTGATGTTGTGATTTATTTCTCAGTTTTATATTCCGCTGCATACTGCAAAAGATATTCATGTGTGATTATCAGTAGAGATTTTGAATGCACTGTTTAGCCCTAGTTTGAATATTAAAGGAAAATTTGCACATTTATGTACTGAAAGTAGACCATACATTTTATGTAGGTTCTTGGGGCATTTTCTCTAGTTTTATAGCAAGTTTCATTGTTTTTGCTCAATTCCATCAATGTAATAACCTTGTTTCAAACTTATTGATTTGTGGGAGCAATAAAAAGTTGGAGGACTTGTAAACTATTGTATTTTCATGTCTATTGATGTCTCATAACTAATCCAAGTCACTGTTTTGAAATTTGGGAGGTTCGTATAACATTTGGAGAGCCAAAAGTGCCATCTACCCTTGGGGGTTTTAACATCGATTTTTCTAGTGTTTTTCTCCTTCTTTCCCTATGGTCAAAAGTAAGTTGCAGCAGTATTTGGAAAGTGTATGAGCATTCATCAAAGAATTATGATCTCCTAAGACCCCTCAAGCCCTTCCATACAGAATTTGAAGTCATTTGTGTGGATTTGGATCATTTTAAGTTTCATTTGTCCAAAGCTCAAAATTGGCCAAAATTGTACAAACTTGAATAACATGTCAACATGAGTTTTTTGATTCAACCATTGATTGTATGAGGTATGTTATCATGTTTTAAATCCCATAGTTTCCTTCCATAATAAGTTTGAAATGGTTTGGTGGTGTTTGGAACTAAACCAAGAAAGACTAGTTTACTACTTTTTCCTAGTTTCAAACTAGAGAAAGTATTGAAGGAGGATGCATGTGAAGTGTTTATAAAAATAAGTTAGCCACACCATATTAAGAAGCGACATATATAAGTTTTTCAAGACTATCAGAACCTATTATCACTTCCCTTGAGCTTCCCCAGTTGTCTCATAACCATGGAGTCAGTGTGAAATCCATCGTCAATGAGGGTGTTGAAAAAAATGATTTCAATGTGAAAGTTTTGAAGCCTCTTTGAAATATTTTGGATAGTGTGCCAAGTTTATCCAAAAAGTAACATTACAATACCACACTCAAGGGGGGTGCTTGCATGTTGGGCTAACAAAAGAGGGGTCGCCACAAGGTAAATCCAACATGACGCTAACCACAAGTCAACAAGAGGGCTAACTGTAGGGAGTAGAAAAAAACCCTTCTAACTCTCTCTCTCTCTCTCAACATATGTGGTCAACATGTGTCCCATCCAATAGATGGAGGTTGTATCATCACGTATAAGGAAGGTTCAAAGAAATGATGCATATATTGTCTCAGGGAAAGTATCTACGAGGATCCAACATATTACTTCTTGGTGGTATCGGTAGAAAATATCAAAATATCTCAGAAAATGTTGCAAGACCTCCAAAAAAATACTCGTTTTTTTTCTTCAAATTTTTATACATTTGAATCAACAACAACATCAAATAGACACATTGCTACGTAAATATGATGATACAACTAATAAATAAGATGACAAGGGGTCACATATTGTTACTCAATTGAAAATTTTGAAACATGTTCCTGATAGGATGATACAAAATCACATCAAATGCAGAAAATAAATCCATCTCACAAGATGATTCATCATTAGGCATGTAGAAACTAAATAGTACATAATATAATGAAAATGACAAATCATAGGAATCTGAATCATTGATTCCCTAAAACCCTTTTATGGCTAAAAGGAACCACTCTTCCTATGGAAATTATAGATGTGTGGAGGAAACTATTATCCTCGATAAATGTTAAAACCAGAGCTATTGAAAAAATATTGCGGTTAAACACAAATTTAAAATTGCAAAAAAGCAATACTGAAAATAAAATCACAGCCTATAGGACATTAGTAGTAATAAAAAATCTAGTTGACAGAAACAAAACTAATTCAGATACGAGAACTTACTTTATGGGAAGAACCTTCCTTATACTCAGACTTAACTTGCAGACCAGTTCTTTCTTCTCAGAGGCAAGTCAATAGATTGAACAAAAGACTGACCCTTATCCGAGGGTATGAACATACCTCAGAGAGAGAGAGATACAAAGTTCTCAAGGATAGGGTTACACAATTACAACAGAAGTACAACAATTTAATGAGGGTACAAAACATCCAAGACCAAGCCCCAAACATCAACCAAGACAACTAACAAGTCGTACAAGTCCAAGAACCCAAAACAATTGATCGCCCAATCATAATGTGCCTTGAAACTATAGACACCATGCAAATAAGAGTATTAAAACCATTGAACAACAAAGTTAAAAAACAAACCTCAATTACCTCTTCAATATTCCTTTACAATGAAGGCTAGGCTTATATTTATAGCCACTCAATGACCTCCCAAAAGGCAATCCTTTTAATCATTCGCTGAAATTAGGATTACTCCAATAATGTCAAGACTTCATACCTTTTGGGAAAAAATATAATTCAATATTAGGACGTTCCATGCAATAACTGGAAGTTTTATCATAACGTATAAGGAAGGTTCAAAGCAATGATGCATATATTGTCTCGGGGAAAGTATCGGTGAAGCTCCAACATATAACTTCTAGATGGTATCAGCAAAAAATATCGGAATATCTCGAAAATGTTGCAAGACCTCAAAAAAATTCAAAAATACTCATTTTTTTCAATTTTATATACATCTAAAGCACCAACAACATCAAATAGACACATTGCTACAAAAATATGATGATACAACTAATAAATAAGATGTCAAATGGTCACATATCGTTATTAAATTGAAAGTTTTGAAACATGATCATGATAAGATTATACAAAATCACATCAAATGCATAAAATAAATGTATCTCACGAGATGGATAATCATGAGGCATGTAGATACTAAATAATACATAATATAATGAAATGGCTGATCATAGGAATTTGAATCATCGATTCCATCTAACTCTTTTATAGCTAAAAGGCACCACTCTTCCTCTAGAAACAACAAGTTTGTGGCAGAAACTATTATCCTCGTCAAAAGTTAAAGCCAAAGTTATTAACAAAACATTGTGATTAAATGCAAACTTAAAATTGCAAAATACTAAAAATAAATGCATAATTTACATGACAACAATAGTATTATAAATTCCCGTTGACATAAAAAAAACTAATTTAGATCTGATAACTTGCTTGATGGGAAGAACCTTCCTTATACTCAGACTTAACTTTCAGATCAGATCTTGCCTCTCGGAGGCAAGTCAATAGATGGAACAAAATACTGACACTTGCTTGAGGGTATGGACATACATGAGAGAGAGAGAGAGAGAGAGAGAGAGAGAGAGAGAGCACAAGGACAAGGTTACACAATTAGATCAGAAGATATAATAGCTTAGCAATTGTACAACACATCCAAGATTAGTCCCAAACATCAACCAAGACAACCGACAAGCTATACAAGTCCAAGAACCCAAAACAATTGAACGCCCAATCATAATGTGCTTTGAAACTGTAGACACCATCCAAATAAGAGTACTAAAAACCGTTGAACAACCATGTTAAAAAAACCTCAATAACCTATCCAAGATGCCTTTACAATGAATGCTAGGCTTATCTTTATATCCAGTTAATGACCTCCCAGAAGGTTCTCCTTCTAATCCTTTGTTGAAATTAGGATTACTCCAATAAGGTCAAGATTTCATACCTTTTAGTAAAACATATAATTCAATATTAGGACATCGTTACAACTTTAGGGGAGTGTTCGATATAAGAGATGACGAAGGGAAGGATACCACACTCAAGGGTGGCGCTTGCACGTCGAGCTAACAAAAGAAGGGTCACCAAAAGATTAAGCCAACACAAGACTAATAAGAAGTTAACAAGAGTGATAATTGCAGGGAGCAAAAAACAATCCTTCTAACACTGTTGGCCCAAGGAAGATATAGGCATAATTCGACCATAATTATGTTCGGGAATATGAAGAGTCTGGTCGCATGATGGAGGAAGAAGCATTGCGACAAAAGAAACCATGGGAGAAGAGTTCGCGATGGAAGAGAAGAGTTCGTGACCAAAAAGGACAACCACAACGAAAAGAACCATGGTAGAAGAAGGGTACAATGGTCGAAAATGATAGCTTGATTGATCGTGGGTAAGAATTCAGTTAGAATAGCACATGCATTGGCAATAAATCATCTTTGTAATTTTTAACCGATAGTGCCTACTGTTAGTATAACTAAATGTATGAAAATAGGAATGGCAACCTGTTGGCTAATCGGTTGATTATGACATGTAAGAGCCTATAAAAGAGAGAACCCAAACTGTGTGCGGGTTGGTCTCTAGGTCTCAACCGAATTTTGTCTTAGAAGAGTTGTAGAGTTGTAGAGAAGAGAGTTGATCCAGGTTGTGTGCGGATTGAAAATAGAGTGAAGGAGAAGAAACTTCAGAGATCAAAGAATAGAGGGCATGAGAGGAGAGAAGTCTGTATGAGGTATGAATAGACTGACTAACATTTGTTTATGAATGAGTTCTTAGATGCATGTGTCACACTTTTGATAGATAGAATTTGTGCTAAAGCTTTATATCACTATTGTAATCTCTGTCGAAGGACAAGTAGAGTAATATCTTGAATGAGCACAATAAGAATAAGAAACACAACCCTTGGTTTCATTCAAGCAAGCTTGTAAGGTGCCATGAAAGAAGAAATCCCCACTCAAATGCAGAAACCTGGTTCTAGCAGTTACCATAGAGATATCTCGGGTGAGACTGCATTTGTGTCACATATGTTGCCGACTGATCCCTTCTTTGTCGGGCCAATATCTTGGGCTTTGTTGACAGAAAACCAAGGTTATGTACTTGGGTCGAAGGAGGAAATGCCAACAAATGGTTCCGTTACCAGGACCATGAATCATTTTGTGAGGTATATGTTTTGGTACCCGACGAAGACGGAAATTCAAGAGTGGGTGGATTTTAAGGCATTAGAGTTTACATAGGAAGAAAGTGAAGTATCACGGTTGAATCCAAAAAAGTGGTTGGAACAGTATATTTATACCGATATTCACAAGATATTATTTTGTGATTTACCTATCTTGTTGTATGAGTGGTTGTTGAAGGTAGCAACCCAGCAAAAAAAATTCCAAGAAGGAGAACCGAGAGAGTGGAGTCCTCAACTGATTCAACAACTGCAGTATTAGCAACCCTATATTTAGGGTTGTCGATTTCGGGGTAAACAATATTTTGAAGGGCTACATCACTGAGTTTACTGTCGACATAATAACATCATGTAGCAAGGTAGAAATAATTTTTTTCCAAGGACCTAGAGGAAGATACTTGACATTTTTAAGAATTTAGATAAATATGCTTGTATGTTAAAAAAGGATCCTGAGAATGGAATCCGACAAGTAAAGAGCTCTATTTGAAGACCTTGGATATGTAATAAATGACGTGTAAGAAAATTGTAGTAGAATAAGCTAGGATTTTCCCTGGTGATAATAAAACTGAACTAGAAGGTGGACGTCTAAGAAGTGGAAGAAGATTTTGGTTGGGAAAGAGAAGAAGATCTGTGATTAGAAGAGGAATTTGCAGTACGACTAGAGGAGTACCAACCTATCTCTAAAAGGGAAGAAGAAGAAGAAGTCCCAGATCTAAAGTACGAATACAACACACCTACAACCCCGTGTACGTCTCTGGAGGTAAGGTACAAAAACTCATCTCCTATTGGGTTTGTCAATACAAGTAATAATAACTGTGGGAATAGTGGACAAGGGAGTCTTGCTAGACACACTTTTTATCCATTAGTACCAAGGACCAATATAATGGATGGGAATGATATTAAGTTGTTGATATTCAACGTAAATGGGTTAGAAGACTAAGAGAAACACTGGTTTCTATGTGTAGCCATGTGGACCGTGTGATAGGTACAAGATGAGGCCATAAAGAGGGATCAAATAATCATAACCCTGAGGGGTCATGCATTGGATTGGTATATGGATTTCTATGTGATTTCGATAGGAGTCACACACAAAACACTCGACCAAATTCGAGTAGGACTAATAGATGAATTTAGAAAGCCCAAATATGAATCTCAGTGTATTACATATATTAAAGATATTAAGAAATTGTCTATGGAGTCTGTCTAGGATTTCTACCAGAGATTTAAGACATTGATGGCTAAATTAAGATCCTAGATGTTAGACACACAACACAAAGAGTGGTTCATTGTAGCGTTGTTACCACACATCTAGATTCCCTTGATGCAACAAAATATTGTGTTGTAGACTGAAGCTTTGGAGCTTTCCATGAAGTTGGAATCCTTGCTTGTAGGAGAGACCGGTGTAGGGATGATGAAAATTCATTCACAACTAGCCAACCTTATGTTGCAACTATAACATTTAAAAAAAGGAAAATATATCCAAGAGGAAATGTGGTGTACCAGATGTAGAACAGAGGGACACCATAAGGATAAATGCCCAACACTCATTAATTATGTTGCATCGGGAGAGCTGAACGTGATAAATACAGAAAGCCATCATTCAAAAGAGTGTTTGTACTTACATAAGATTGTAAGTGCAACATCTATTTTATATTGTAAATTTTGTAAATCAGTAGGCCATGATGAGAAGGACTGCAAAGCGTTTCAGCTGTTGCAGGAGAAAATGATGGACACCTATTTATTGAAGAATAAAGATCAAATACAAGCTGAGCGAGATCAAGCTCAATACCCACAAGCTTAGTATCCTCATCCCTAGTATCCACAGAATCAATACCCACAAGAACAAAACCTTCAACAAAGGGGGGTTGGAAATTTTAGAGGTCGAGAACAAGGAGGAGGATTTGGTCATAGAAGAGGCCAAATTATATGTTATAATTGTGGACAACCAGGACATTTTTATAGGGACTGTGTTCGTAGTTTATTGTTAGGTGGCAGGCTAGAAATGTGGGATATCTGAACCCTCTAGAGAATCCTAGCCCGAACCCCATCTAGAATATCCAGAAGATTTATGCTGAGCTGAAGGAACCACATATAGCTGTCATAACAACAGGAGGTGCTGTGAATGGAGCAAACTTAGAAACATGGCATTAAAAACCATAAGTGTGACCAATAACACAAAAGAAAGTGCCATTCGACATCCAAAAAGAGAAGGAAGTATTTTTAGACACATGACCAGGATTCGTCGACAAGAATCAATCATCGACATCTGTTGGTACATTACCTGGAAGACCGATAATGGATATTCGTGAGAGGTTTGACCAACTGTTCCGAAATCAACTGATAGGAAAGGTTAGTAAGCTTAAATAGTTTTTCAAAAGTTGCTTATTCGCTAATACAAGATAAAGATTATGTCGCAGAATTGATAGTTCTCATAGAAGAACCTCAAGAAGACATGCAACTAGAAGAAAGGATTAACCATGTGGGAAAAAGATTAAAGATTGGTCACAAGTTAAGGCTGACTACCCAGATAGGAGACTATGATATGGACTATATTGATTACTAAGTGGCAGGTTAGAAATGTGGGATATCCAAACCCTCTATAGAATCCCAACCCGAACCCCAACCAGAATATCCAGAAGATTTCTACTAAGCTGAAGGAACCACATATAGCTGTCATAACAACAGGAGGTGCTGTGAATGGAGCAAACGATGAAACATAGCATGAACAACCATAAGTGTGGCCAATAGCACAAAAGAAAGTGGTGCCACACGTGACCAGGATTCGTCGACAAGAATCAAGCATCGACATGTATTGCTACACTACCTGGAAGACAAATAATGGATATTCCTGAGAGGTTTGACGAACTGTTCCGAAATCAACTGATAGGAAAGGTTAGTAAGCTTAAAGATTTTTTCAAAAGTTGCTTATTCGCTAATACAAGATAAAGATTCTATCGCAAAATTCACAATTCTCATAGAAGAAACTCAAGAAGACGTGCAACTAGACGAAAGGATCAACCATGTGAGAAAAATATTAAAGATTGGTCACGAGTTAAGGATGACTGCCCAGATAGGAGACTATGATATGGACTATATTATCCTAGACTTGGGCTATGATCTTAACATTATGACAATACAAACATGGGAAATCATGGTGAAATTGTAAAAAGAGTGGTCTCATGTCCAACTCAGATTAGAAAATAAGTCGAAAGTCCTACATGTCGGTCAACTGACTCAAGTTCCTGTTAAGGTAGAAGGCCTGAGAATATATGCTAACTTTGAAGTAATTGACATTGTTGATGACACAAATCCGTATCCTGCACTTTTGGGGATAGACCGAGTGATTGATAATTAGACCATCATCAATTTTAAGAAATGAATCTTAACATTTGAAGATTCAAAGCTAAGGGTGGTCGCACCAATTGATCCGCTAGAATGTCAGAAATACATCGATCCAGTAAATAGTCAAGGACAAGGCGATTATCTGGACCATATTTATAACATCACGTCTGCAAGGGACGATTATGTAAATTCAACGACTGACGAAAATCTTAGTTGGTGGAGTATTAGTTACTATACATTGGATTCCGGTGAAGCATTGAAAAAATGGCTGAATCAGATGCATGACGTGTACATGAGAAGGGGCGTAAGAATTACACGGTCTGTGCGATGGGTAGGAATTGAAGTAAGTGATCTACCCACATATGAAGGTTTACATAACCTTGCATCTTTTCTGACAAAATTTGAAGAAAAAGTCACAGAACATCAGTGCTTGCCCCCTTTAGACTTTGCACTGAAATCTACACCCGCCAGATGGTGGGTTGCACATAAAGAATCCATCTCGAAATGACCATATAATCGAAGGTTGTTGGAAATAAGATTAAGAGAAGAGATCAACTATACTGGTCAAAAGTATACAATATTGAATAATCCTGTCAACCATATTGAGTATTGTCGTGTGACATGGGAGGCATGTCTATGACATGAATGGGTTCATCAGTTCATACACACATTAGACATGAAACCAAGGAACTGGTATAGATCACTTGCACTGAGATGAGGGACTGTTGAACGTGATGAATTAGCCACTAGCTTCACACAGATTTAAGTTTGACGATGATCATCCATTGATTGATGCTGCATTGCAAGTAATCAAGGTAAGGATATTTGAAGATATACTTGTCGCAATGACAAACTTCAATTAGCACAACAGAACAATCCATCACTGGATGGAGTGCTATAATGTGATGGGAGAACTTGATGATGATGTCCTACTCGACATAAACATACCAGAGTCTGAAGGTATGCACATAGTGGAAGGATTTGGTATTTCTAGTGATCAATTTTTGAATCCACTTAAAGTCAAGAAAGTAAAAATTGTCTCCACGGAGAATCCAAAATTTGCTAGTATTGGAGATTACTAGGATGAAGAAACAGTTGCAAAGATTACAGACTTATTGCATGATTTTCATGATTTGTTCCCTACAAAATTCATAGAAATGAAAGGAATTGTTGGAGAGCTTGGAGAAATGAAAATACCATTAAAGCCCAGCGTAAAACTTGTCAAGCAACGACCATACCGACTGAACCCGCGATATAAAGAAAAAGTCAAGACATAATTGGATCGAATGCTGGATGCAGGTATCATAGATACTGTTGACGAATCAGAATGGATTAGTCCAATAGTAGTGCAAGATAAGAAGGCTACGGGTGAAGTAAGGATTTGTGTCGACCTAAGGAAATTGAACGACGCTTATTTACATGGGCCATTTCGAACTCCAATTATGGATGAGGTATTAGAAAGTGTTAGGGGTCAAGAATTTTATTCATTCACTGATGGGTTCTCTGGCTACCATCAGATCATAATCGCAAAGTAAGATTGACACAAGACAACCTTTGCAATGGAGTGGGGTTGTTTCCATTACACGACAATGCCCTTTGGACTAAAAAATGCTCGTGCTATCTTTTCTAGGATAGTAGTGGCTACCTTCAAATATTTTATTCATAAATTTATTGAGGTCTAATTCAAATATTGGACGGTATTTGGGATCATTAAGGATCATATTGAGAGCCTTGGAATGATGCTGGAAAAATGTCGTCGGTATCAGATTTCGCTGAACTTAAAGAAATGTAATATTTGTGCTCCTTTTGGAATTCGGTTAGGCCACATGGTTTGTCGCAATGGAATCTTGGTTGACACTACTAAAATTGCAATCATCGTCGACCTACCACCACCTACCTGTTAAATTTGTGAACCATTAATCTACATGCAAATATGAAAGTTGTAGGAAGGGAATTATGCAGTGGAATAATCAAAGAGAATGTACTGAATAGGAAATTCATGCCACAAATTTCAGATAAATCGGGAAAGAATTGCTTAGATAATCACAACATTAATCTTCATTCATCAATCAATAATACAATTATTATAAAATAAATAGAATTCGAATGTTGAAGATATGATTCAAATCTATTAGTTCTAACTATCTAATTAGCTAACTCAGTGTGTCTAAATCATTGCTAGAGCTCACTAGTCTAACTACGGATGTCTAAATCAGTTATCTGATGACATAGGTGGGAAAAAGGTGCCACTCCCCCTTCATGTATGAAAAACTGATGCTAGGATAACTGAAAGTGATCTAACTGATTGTAACTGGAGGTTAACTCAACATAGCTGCTTACCTACCACTGCTTACCTACCACAACCAACTGATGGACGCTGCTGTTGGCACTCAAAGTGCACTCCTATAATGTAGGGATTGCTCCCAGAGGCACATAAAACTCATGCATGTACATGCAGTAAGTGGCAGCTAACCTCTAGGTGTGTCCTCCATACTTTAGTACAGTAATAATAACTTCCCAAGTTAGGAAAAATGACCAAATAGACTATATTTGACAAAGGAGGATTAACTAATACTAACACCCCCCCTTAATTCTAACTTTGGACTACTTGGGTCCTGAAAACTAGGCCAAAATTCACCCATACAATCTAAATGACATAAAATACTGCTTAATAAAATAAGGAAAATGGGGAAAATCTCATGGGAAACCCCCCCTCAAAATAAGCGGAAATCAGGAAACAAGCTATACTACTTAAGAGAAATTTTTTCTCTTTGAGCAAAAACTTGTGAAAAAAATTGCTGCAATTTGCTACTCTGTGGAGCAGCCATGCAGAATCATGGTTATTTTGTGCATAAGCATCCTGCGACTGTGCATGTGAAACTTTCCATATTCTTTCGATCCGTTGAATGTTGCTTTTGTCTCTTCTTTCTGGAGGAGGAATGGAACAATCTATTTTGTTCATCAGTGGGCCAAATTGAGGATCAATATTCATCATCAAGTAGCATCTCTCGGGAAGTTTGTTGCACCACTCTATAGGTAGCAAAGCTGTGTGAGAGAGTGCAACATGTTCATTATGATAATGGGAACTTGTTCTTCTTCTATCATCTAGATCCCCAACAACATTCCCATCTGCTTCAATGAGCTTTTCATCCCATTTAGGCTTCTGATTTAGAATAGGAGCTGGATCTAGATCTAGATCATCTTGAGGTACAATTTCAATATCAAGATCATGCTGATCTTGTTCCTCATCTTCTGAAACTGAAATATTAGACAAAATATCATTACCTGCAAATGGAGATGAAAGAGAGTTTTTACCTTCCCTTTTGAATGGTTGTTGAGATTGTTCTAGAGCCGAGTATGATAGAAAATGTGAGAATTCGTATGACTTGGAGGCATGGTTTACAACACCCTTCGCTATAATCTTCCCAGTTGAGATATCTGAGATCTCCATTGAGTCTGGACCAAATACAACTTGCTTTGGCGATCCATTATGTGTAATATGATAAACATATAACAAATTTGTTGCAAGATAGGGTACATAGAGTACATTCTTGAACTCTCCATGTTGTATTTTAATAGAACCTCTCCCAACAACTACATATGTGAATTATCCTCCATATGACTGCTAGGTCCTCGTGAGAGATCCAGAGTAGTGAAGGATTCTTTGGAGGAAACCATGTGATTGGATGCTCCTAAATCAATCATATAGGTCTTTGACTGAGTGAATCCTTCTTTCAAAGCATGGTACCTCTCATATTCTTCAGTCTGGTCTCCAAATTCAGACATCTCTACACCTTGTGGAATGGAGATATTGTTCTGTTTAAAGAGTTTTGTAAACTGGTCAATGGTCTTATTCATGCACCGACTCTCAGGATGAAAGCCTCTCATACAGTAGGGACACCTAGTCTTCTCGAATTTCTTCTTTTTATTGGAACCTGAGGCTCCATTGGAAGATCTCTAATTCTCCTTTAGCTTCAATTCAGTGTTTTTGGCCTCCTTTCCTTTATGATTCCCTCTTGCTTGCATATTGTTTGAGTCTCTAGAAAATAGTGCTTGATTCTTGGAGGTTTGAATCACTCCCATTTGAACCAATTTATCTTGCTCTTGTATCAAGGACTCAACAAAAGCACATAGAGAAGGCATATTCCAATTAGGAATATAAGTTCTTTCGGAATGCAATGTAGAGACAAAGACTGAGTACTCTAAGCCAATCTTTCTCAGCACTGAAAACACAAGTTGCTCATCTTTCCTCTCTAATCTACATTGTTTTCATTGCAAAACTAGTGCTTTGTACTTTGTAAAGAATTGTTGAATAGTTTCGAAACTACTAGGCTGTAGTGCCATGAGCTCATTCTCTAGAATATTCCCTCGAAGCTCATCTTGTTTTCCAAACAATTTTTCAAGATTATCCCAAGCTTCCTTTAGAGTCCTTAGTCCCTCATGATGGAACAAAAGATCTCGGGAGATGTGAGTGCACATGAATCCGAAGGCTTCATCAACTGATTCAAAAACTTGTTCTTCTCAACATATTGTTGGGGCTCACCTTATCTGCCCATTGTCATCCTAAATAGTCCTATCTTGCGGAAGGATACCTGCATATCTGCCCTCAAATAAGTGTAATTAAAGGGTGGTAGGATTCTAGACATGAGAGTGGAAGAATTCTCCATCTTTTTGTATGCTGGTAAGTCAATTCCTCAAGTAGCTACGTAGATACCTGCAAAGAACACTGCAAAACCAATTCAATTCACAATCATATGTCAGTGCAAGCCTTTCAACCTCGACATGTGCACTTTCTCAAATTCAATCACACCTGGAGAGACTTCTCTGGACATAATCGAGAGGGAGCAATGCTATGATTCCATAATTTATGTGGAAACTCAGCTATTTTCGATGCACAATGGAGATTGGGCAAGACTTGCTGTTATCATGAACAAGGCTCTGATACCATGTTAAATTTGTGAACCATTGATCTACAGGAAAATATGAAAGTTGTAGGAAGGGAATTATGTAGTGGAATAATCAAAGAGTATATACATTGAACAGGAAATTACAATCCTTCGTCTTTCCACCATCCCTTCATTGGGATGGTAGGGAAAATTGTGATGGATGGTGATCCTTCTCCTCTCAAGCGAGGGAGAACATCTANTCTTGACCCTAGAGGACAAACGGTAAAAACCTTTGCTTGGGTATTGGGACACAAGACCAATAACGAGGCTGAGTGGTTGGCGATTCTACAAGGATTGGAAATGCTAGACAAAAGAATCATTTCAAGTCTGCTAGTATTTGGGAACTCGCAACATGTTATCCTCAAGATGATAAATGGCTACTCAGTAGGCTCCATCAAATGCAAAAGGATTTATAATAGGATCACTCAGCTTCCACTTCCTTCTAGCATTTCCTACTATCATATCCTAAGGGCGAATAACGCTAAGGCAGATTCTTTGGCAAATTTAGGTGCCTCTCTCCCTCAAGGTTTCATTTCTCTGAATGACGAAGAGGTTAGCACTAAACCTATTCCCTAATATTCTTCAAAGGCCTTCTTCCCCAATGCTAAATCATGACATTGGGTCAATTATTAAGCTTTGGTCTTTTGTTTTGGAGATTGCGTTGATTCTTGGTAGCCCATGCATAAACCATTGGGACGCGTGGTATTTACCACCCTCCCTCCTTAATGCCCTGTCCACTCCATTTATGGTTGTCCTCCTCAGACATCAACCCATGCTCAACTCCCATGCTCCTGCCCATCTTCTCGTATGTGCTATGGTTGTCTCGTGGGTTCTTATCCTCCGTCCCCCTCCATCTTTGTTCATTCAGGATTTTGAGTTCCCCCCGGTGACGAGGTGCAATCTTCTCTGTAGATTTCTCTCGAGATCTTTGTTGGGTGGTTGATATCCATGACCCTGTCGAGTTTCCTACATTTTAGTATCCCTGGGCCTCTGTATTTTGTAGATGCTATGACTCTGCCCTCTATTGGTGCTTATCCATCTATGTGTCTTGATGCTGGTGGGATTGGGTGCCACATTCTATCTGCATGCCCCAACTCTGCATTTTCTTCCTTTAAATCCTCTTTTTGTCTGTGCTCGGTTGTTGGTGAGCTTGGGTGTTGTTTCTCCTCTCTACATCTTGGAGACGTTGCGGGCAGGCCCTCCCTTTTGTTTGTCGCTCCCATCCAGAGATTAGAGCTTCCTATTGAGCGCGCTCTCTTTTCTTCAGGGATTTTACGTTGCAAAAGTCCTCAGCTTGAGTTTAGGCAGAGTTCACGCAGTAAAATACCCCCTTCTGTGTTTGGTATGGAGCACATAGGAATGCACCCAGTCCAATGAAGTGTCAAGGAAGGTTTTGATGATTTGAAGGTAAATATTTAGCGTCTGGTAGATTTCATGGCTGTTGGAGTCATTGACAGTAGGGAGATTGCAAAGGAGGTCAAGCAGTTAGTGGATGATGCTCGTTATGTCTCCTACCAGACCAGCTGTCATGATGCAAGAATTGATGATCATGACATGGAAATGAAAGAGATGATGGGAAATATTGACTGTATTCAGGAAGATCTTCAGAACTTGGTGCAGTTGAATCAGGGAAGTCATGCTCAAGACAATCCAGGAGCAACCGCTCAGAGAATCGAAGAAGACGTAGTCACCCAACCTGTGGGGCTTCTAGGCAAACCTAAATGATCTCTAGTTAGTTCATGTTTTTTTGTGTTATCCTAAATCAATAGTTTATTCGAATATATACTACTACTGTGAATATTCTTAATAGTAACTACTTTATCGGCTCTAGAAGGCCCTCTCTATGGCCATTTTTTTGTTTCAGTTTCTACCTTCCTTCTAGAATCTTCTTACCGCTATAATTTTGTACTGAATGGCTGTGCAAAATCCCTTTAATATATACTTTTCTCAGTTTTTGTTAAAAAAAACTAGGAAATTCATGCCAAAATTTTTAGATAAATTGGACAAGAATTGCTTAGATAATCACAACATTAATCTTCATTCATTAATCAATAATACAATGATTATACAATAAATAGATTTCGAATGCTAAACATAGGATTCAAATCTATCTATTCTAATTGACTGATTAGATAACTTAGTGTGTCTAAATCACTGTCAGGGCTCATTAGTCTAAATCTGGATGTCTAAACCAGTATACAATTGATTAACTTATGCGGCAGGTGAGAAAAAGGTGCCACTCTCCATTCATGCATGCAAAACTGACACTAGGCTAACTGAAAGTTATTTATCTGATTGTAACTGGAGGTTAACTCAACATAACTGCTAACCTACCACAACCAATTGATGGAGGCTACTAGTGGCACTCAGAGTGGGCTACTATAATGTAGGGATTTCTCCCAGAGGCACATAAACTCATGCATGCACATGTAGTAAGTGGCAGATAACCTCTAGGTGTGTCCCCCATACTCTAGTACAATAATAATAACTCCCCAAGTTAGGAAAAATGACCAAATAGACTATATTGGGCAAAGGAGGATTAATTAATCCTAACACTACCACAATGAAGCAACTCAGAACAACATTAGGACATATAGGATACTTTCGAAAATTTATCAAAGGATATGCGTAGGTGACTGCTCCGATGGAGAACTTATTGAAGAAAGATGTTAAGTTCCAGTGGACGTAAAATTGCCAAGAAAGTCTGGACACCTTAAGGAATACGATGGTTACAACACCCATACTTGTATTTCCATACTGGAAAAAAGGAATTTCATTTACATGTCGACACACCATTGTTGCACTTGGCGTCGTACTAGCACAACTTGGTGAAGGATTGATTAATCATCCTAATGCCTTCGCCAACAGGAAATTATCAATAACATAGAAGAACTATAGCACAACAGAAAGAGAGGGACTATCTAGGGAATATGCTCTGCAGAAATTTCGACACTACTTGCTAGGTGTACATTTCAAAATGTACACATATCATTCAACGTTGAAATACTTGGTCAATAATCCAGTATTGGGGGGAAGATTTGTCAGTGGATTCTCCTTTTTTAGGAATTTAACTTTGAATTCATTATTAAATTGGGTCGATTGAATTTAGGGCCAGGACATCTCTCGAGGATTGAGAGTGGCGAAGAACCTAGTAATCTCGATGATAATATCCTTGAAGCACAATTATTTGCGATAACAATGTTTGATGATCATTATAGAGACATCATATAATTTTTGAGTAAGGGCTATGCCCCAGTTGAATTTACTACTTGAAAAAGGATACAGTTAGTTGTGCGAGCTGCAGATTTCCAGCTAATCGCTATAAAATTATATAAAATGGGCCCTAATGAGATTCTTTGTCACTGTGTATTCAAACATGAGCGACAAATGATACTGGATGAAGCGCATGCTGGTGTCATGGGAGGCCATTATGCTGTAAAATATACAGTGTAAAAGATATTGCAAGTAGGATTGTGGTGGCCCACCATACATGCGGATGCTCGACAATACTTTCGCAGTTGTGATGTCTGCCAAAGAACTGGAAAACCGTCGTGATGAGATGAAATGCCACTAGTACTTCAAGTAACTTTGCAGGAATTGGACAAATGGGGTGTTGATTTTGTGGGACCTATTAATCCAACAAGGAACATAACACATGTAAGATATATTATTATTGCGATCGATTACTTGACCAGATGGGCTGAAGGCGCACTGGTAAGCGATTGTACTTATGGGATTGTTGCCAAGTACATGTTCGACAATGTTGTGACTCAATTTAGATGCCTGAAGATTTTGATAAGTGACCAAGGTACACATTTTTTCAATTAGTTGATTGAAGAATTAACTGAAGAATTCCAGATCTAGCATAGAAAGACGATGCCATATCACCCTCAAGCGAATGGTGTTGTTGAAGCATTCAACAAGATCCTAGAAAATGTGTTGACAAATATTTGCAATGTTTAAAGAGACAACTGGGACCAGAAAATCCCTGCAGTTTTGTGGGCATACCGCACAACTTGCAAGAAGTTGATAGCTCGAACTCCATTTTTCCTGGTGTATGGACAAGAGGCTGTGATGCCAATGGAATATATTGTACCCAACTTAAGTATTGATGCGATTATAGAGATGACAGATGTTGGTGCTGTCGAGGAAAGATTGTCGTAGCTAATACAGTTGTAAGAGGAACATTTTGTTATCGGTTATCATCAAAACGTTGAGAAGGAATGACATAAAGTATGGCATGTTTGCCACATCAAGAATAAGCGATTTCAAGTTTGAGGACTTGTTCTTTTGTATGATAGCAAATTTTTAAAGAATCAGGAAAAGCAGAAAACACACTGGATAGGATTGTATATTGTAATTCATATCATTGACGGAGACGGAGTGCAACTACACAAGTTATATGGAACACCAGTTAAAGGATTGGTGAATAGAAGTCTCCTAAATCCCTATTGGGATAGTCGGGACTTGGTCGACTGATAATAAAAAAAAAGAGAAAGAGAAAGAGAAGAGAAAAGAGAAAATAAAAGAAAAAGACAAAACCCTATGAGTAAATTTTTTTTATTTGATCACACGCTACTAATCTATTGCAAGGTAAAAGTGTATAAAAGGGGTGGGGAGGCCGGGGGCACAATTGACTATCTGTTTGTCACAAATGAAAAAGGGTGGCAAAGACAACTTGTCTGTCACAATCAAAGAAATATGTTGAAAGTTGAATACAGATCACATAAAAAGAAGAGTTGTCACAAGATGAACAAACATCATAGAAATGAAAGCTAGGCATAATTAATTAAAAAATGCGAGCAATTTTGATAGCGTGCTTTTTGGTCACTTACGCCATTATTGCACAATAACTACCACTTATGTGATAGGTGAATGATGGTTTTCGTATGATGATTCAAATGATCAGCCCATGTGACGGATATCACTGCCACCTTTCCATTCATTGTCCGCGCGTGTTAAGGACTAACTGATTCAATGGGTAGATGTTATCACCTTCACACCAAATTTTCAGTTCATTCTACTGCATTCGAGTGAGATATTTCCCTCTGCAGCTACAAGAGTCAAAGTGAGTTTTTCACAGAGTACGGTTATTTCCATTTCCAGTACAAGCATAGTTGCAGAATCCAGTGTCGCAACTGCATCACCCACACTCATTATGGAAGAGATTATCATATATTTTCCACTAGAAGTCGCGGTTGCAAGGAAGATGCCGCATAGTCCAGTAATTCCTTCGTTGAGGTTGAGACTAGACCGACCCGGTCTGTCAACAGGGAAGCAATTTGGTAACATGAGGAAGAAAGCACCAACAACATCACTACAAGAAGAAGAAGAAGAAACAATAAAAATTAGGATACTAGATGATACTCCACCAAAACCACCTGATGTACTGAAGAGAAGAATCACCAAAATGCAAAGTATCCATTGGTAAATTCAGTCATTCCGAAAAAGACTTCAAGTAATGGTAAATAATGATGAGATCCTACAACGTCACCTTCAACCTTACAAGAAGCACACCATATATTTGGTGATGTCAATGAGATTTAAAAGAATCTCAATATATATTTGGTGATGTTGACGAACTTTTCTATCGTCAGTCCTCACATTCTAAAGAAGTAACCTTTCAAACATAAAGTAGGAAGGAAAATAGTAACAAAGGATGCGAAGAAGATCAAAGAGGCGGAGGCACTGTGTGCCAAGGAAGTCGAGAAAGTTTCTCATATGTGGGAAGCATTGATCGTCGATGAAGAATTAGATAAATTCACATAGCAGTTGCACACTGCTGAGACAAATGTGACCCAAATGAAGAATGAGGTGAAGAAACTGCCCTTAACAGAGAAAATGGCTAAGGTTGTTGATATAATAAAAGTACAACAACAAGTCGCAACATTGAGAACACAACAATAGAATCCCGCTGACAGGATCATAGAATTACAGGGAGACATAAAGAGTTACATGCATTATTCAACCTGTACACCAGAAAGTGTGACAAGAAGTACAATCAGCAGGACTTACAACATTGTAACACATCAGTTCTGACCTTGTGGAGAATTTGAAGAAGAAGGAAAAAAAAGTATAGGAGGAGGCTGCATAGATAGTGAAAATATTCCAATATCTTCAAATTAAGGTCATCACAACAAAAGTTTTAGACTATGGTGGCTCAAGAAGAGCCACAAGTGAGTGTTGGGGGCTTGTTATCCCTAGGAAAAGATAGGTAGAATTTGACTAGATTTATGCTCAAGAATATGAAGGGTTTAGTTGCACGACAGAGGAAGCTGCGACAAAGGAAGAAGAGTTGTGACAGAAGTAGCCGCAGGAGAAGAGTCCACGATGAAAGAGAAGATTTGACGACCAAAAAGGGAAACCACGACAGAAGAAGGACATAACACTTAAAAAGGACAACTCAATTGATCATGGGTAAAAAGTCAGTTAGAAAATGTTGAAATATTGTAACTTCGAAGAATATTCTATATGTATTTCTTTATGGTCCCCGATGGTCCTACCGGGAGAACCACTTGTATTACTTTGTACCCCGATGATCCTAATTGGAAGAACTGATAAGAGTCATGAGGCAGTCCCCTCTAATTGTAAAGGTGGGTCATTAGCACCCCAGTGTGGTTACTTGAGCCTACATGTGTAACTCGAGCCTACATGATTAACTCGAGCCTACATGACAGATGAGTTAACTTAAGTGAACGGATGAATATAAATAGAGGTGTAGTGCTCCTCATTTATGACACACACTCTCACTTGTGTAGTGCATTAGTGGAGAAGAGAAGTAGCTGGAGAAGGAGGAGGATCAGGATTTGATCTCCTTGCTTGTTTTATCTTTTATCTTTTTGGGGCATCTATATTGAGGAAGCTTTTGTTGGGTTTTTCCCTTTAGGGTTTTTCTAGGATAAATCTTTGTGTTCCTTTTGTATGGTTGTGCTTGTCTATCTTTTAGTGATCTTGTTTATATGCTTCTGTTATGAAAAATGAAATGAAATACCGATGTCTTAGCTAAGCATATGAAAATTTAACATGGTATCAGAGCCACCTTGAAAAGAAGACATTGTGCAGCTACAGAATCTAGGGCTTCTTACTTTTTGGTTCTCTCTCCACAATCGATCAACAAAAGAAGGCTAGGCTGACTCTCCATTGAAGGGCGCATCTTTCTGTCGAAGCGGAATTCGATTCCGAGCATTTTCAGTTTTCCATGTGGAAAATTAGGGCTTCTTACAGAAGAAGAATTTTTGAGTGAGCCCAGCATAGGATTTCTCTCCTCTTCAAAATCGAAGTTTATAGGGCTGGATCAAGATTTTTGGTTGGGTGAAACTCCGGGAAAGTCAAACCCTAGTTTGACCCGGAGCTAAAAAAACCCTAAATACTAAAACTACTAAGTTTTGGTATATTCGCTATATCCCAATATTGGTGAAGGTTCAAGAGCTGAAAATTGTAGAGACCGAAGATAAAATCCTGATGCACACTATGTCCAAACTTGAGCCTCCGATTCACTATATTATAGGAGATATGATCCCTCCAAGTTAGGGTTCCAGCCTCATCCAGAATTCATCCCTAAACATGACACCTAGGGAAAATTGCTATAGCTTGGGATATAGAGGTCCAAATGGATTTCCTGAAGATTTTCTAGAAAGATAATGGACTTTAATTTCTGTGGTCCGAATTTCAGAACCTGAAGATGAACCAGTAACACATGGCATGCCGTACAACTTCACTGTTCTGAACAGTCCTGTAACGGGTCACCTTGGGAAAATGATCATAAATCAAAATTGGTGAAACCAAATCTGATTAAACCTGTGGTTTTGGATCAAGGACATGCGATGTTAACTTAGTGAGAAATTTTAGACACAGAGAAGCATTAATTTCAGAGATATCACAGAAACTGTAACAGACATTTCTACAGAAGAAATTGGAAAACTAGGGCTTCCTATTCTAGTAGCTTCCCTCCACTATTTTCAGAAAAGGAGTACATTGGACAACTGCATTTGAAGAGATCTATCTTTCTATCCAATCAGATCTGAAAGATTCCAAGTTTTGAAAATTAGGGTTTCTCTGACAAACCATAGATCAGCCAGCTCCGGAAGCAGGACGGACACCTCAAATCGGTAAGATCTAGTCTTTTGCTATTTGCATTTGAGGTTCTCATTTCAAAGTGATCTATCACATCAGCTTGATGATAAGCTTGGTGAAGTTGAAAAATTCCAAGCATGAAAGTATTTGATCTCTCTGAAGAAAATGAATTGGACACCTACATGAGTAGAGAGGTTCCGGTTCTAGAGGGAGATGAGCCTCAGAGCCTTACACAAGAAGAACTTGATCAAGGCCAAGAAGATCACTGTTGATTCAATCACGGATCAACTTGTACCACAAGTGTCTTCCCTAAAGACACCGAAGATGTTTGATTTCTTGATCAAGCTATTTGAAGACAAGAACATAATTCAGAAGATGGATTTGAGAAAACAGTTGAAGAATGTGAAGATCCAGAATGCATAACATCTTGAAGCAGTAGAAGAAGAAGCAGAGAATACAGAAGTGGTGATAGCCACCTTGAATGGCCTCCCATGATCATGGGATTCATTCATGCGAGGAATGTGTGCCAAAAGAAAGTGATTACTTTTAGTTGACTTTGGGAAGAAGAAGAAGCTCGTCTCATAAGAAGAGAAGAAAAAAGATGGGAGTAAATTGAAGATCAAGCTATCGCCATTCAAAGAAGTTCCCTCAAGCGATGAGGAATATGAAGAACTCATTTCTTGACGAACCTCTTATCCATCTTATCATTTGGATAAGAAATGATGATAAAGCAGAACGATCAAGATGGAGTCTACCCATGAAACAAATAAAAGATAAGTATTCAATTGTCAATTCATGATATTGTTTTACATTTGATTATATTCAGTTGATGTGTTATGCATGATAGATTGTTTGCATTAATGACTGTATTCTACTAATATGCATGTGATGGGTAAGTAGCTCATGGTGCTATACAACTCTCCATTGCTACTTATCAAACCTCTTTTCTGACATATTGGATTAGTCTAGAAAGTTTCTGTGAGATATGGATGAATGTTGTATTGGCTAAACAGTTGCATGGTGCATAAGAATTTGTCGTTATGCATATGATTTATGAAATAGTTCTAACCATGCAACTGGTGCATTTGAATTGTAGGAAAGGTCCTGTACAACCTCCTACAAGAAAAGAAGGATGAGACTTGTTCCAAAGAACAAGTGATGACAATTCAATAAACATGAATCTGAAGCTCCCAGGGTCAGAGACACCATGACGGAAGAAAGAGATTCAAAGAGCTGTAGGTCCACCTCGAAGGATGAAGACTACCATGGGTATGAGAGATAACTCAAGATGAAGAAAAGAATTCTATGAAAGAAGCTATGATCAAAGAATAACAATTGATCATGGGGAATGATGTATACAATATGATTTCGAGACATAAAGGAAAGTATGTAGTATCCTCCATATGGACATACAAGAACAAGTGTACAAAGCAAGGTTTGTGATTTGCCTCAGAAAGAATAGACTATGACATGACATAGTCTATTGACCAGTATATATCAAGCATAGAATCACCTATACAGAATGAAGAAGGAAGATAATACTCCACTTCAGGGGGAGTGACTATAGAAGATATCTGAGTTCGACACGGTACGACATGATGGACAACTTCCTGATGGATCGAGACTTTACCAAGAGTAAAGTGGGTTCCAACCTTCAAAGTTGAATGTAGAAGACTAGGATATGTTGATGATCTGACAAGACGAACTCATGAAAGATGTTATGATGATGTTTGGGATATAGTACTCAAACCAGAAAGCAAGCATGTGGTATCTTACAAATGGATTTGCAAGATAAAATATGTCGCTGATAGAAGTAAGGAAAGACTTGTGGCTAGAGGTTTCTATAAGAAAGAGGGAATTAATTTTGAAGAGACACTTACTCCAGGAAGCAAGGTACACTTCCTTCAGAACTATGATGGTAGCTGCTTCCATGATGAAGTAAAGACAATCCTTCCTTAATGGTATGATTGGGGAAGAGTTTTACATCGAAAGGATTTGAAGTTGAAGATAGATGGACTCATATATGTAAGTTGAAGAAGGCCCTCTATGGCATGCAGCAAGCTCCCAGAGCTTGGTATGGAAGGGTAGACAGTTTCCTATCAATTATGGGCTTTACCAAGAGTAAAGTTGATCCTAACCTTTATCTCAAGGTTGTAGAAGATGAACTTGTCATCCTGTTATTATATGTGGATGACTTATTCTTGACAGGGAAGGAGAAACAGATCATGGAAAGCAAGAAGAAACTAGCAGAAGAATTTGAGATGAAAGACCTTGGGTTAATGCACTATTTCCTAGGTCTGGAAATATGACAAAGTTCAGAAGAAATCTTTCTCAACCAAGGAAAGTATGCGGTAGAGATATTGAAGAGATTCAATATGTGTTGGAGACATTTACCATCATACCCACTCTTTCGGTCAAATTGGCCTAGTTAAACCACTATCCTAAGTTTAATTGACATCAGTGGAGCATTAATTACCATCCTCCCAGTCACTCCCACGCCTACCTACAGTCAAGGAGGCTAACTGGAGCACTCCATGGGTGTTCTGTGTGACATTAATGCACCTAATTGCTAACTGGTGGTTACTTTCAGTTCAACCATTCAGTTACAGTCAGTTAAGGTGCCTCCATTCATTAAATATATTATTTAATAATTATTTAATGATTATTTATTATTATTTAATGAACTGGAGTCAACAAGGCGCCTCCACCAACTTCTGATGGTCAGTTCAGCTTCATTTAACCTCATCAGGGTTCATTGGAGTCATGCAGGACTAGCACTTGATGGTTGGATTGCTATGACATGTGTTTGATCTCCTTCAGTTGAGATTCAGTCATTTATTGCACTCCGACTTCAGTTAGGGTTTGGTGAGTCAATTAGGGTTTTGGTCAAGTGGTTAACTGAGTGAGATTGCATGGCAAAGAGTCAGTTAAGCTAGACTCACTCATTGAATTCGAATTGTCCCTTAGGTATTCGAATTCTTCATGGAGTTAAGCCATTGCTCAGCATGGAAATTGTAACCTATTATTGTTTATAAAATATACAGAGAGGAAACCTATTCTGGTTCCAGTTATTTCCAATTCATGAGTATTTGTTAATAATTCTTTAATGATTTTGATTCCTAGTTCCTAGATCATGTGCAAGAATTAATATGGTATCAGAGCTTCCGGCGGGACGAAGAACAATCTCTCAAAAACAAGATTTTTGACAGATTTTTCCATGAGAAGTGAACAATAGCTCAAAATTCTAGCACTGCACCAGAAGCCAAGGCTTACCACTCAATATCCCAAGTAAAGAACTTGTTGATCAAGATTGCTTGATTGACTATGTTGGGTGTGATGAAAGCCTAGAATGTGCAGGCTGTCCAACCTTATTTTGCCATTTCTGTTTTGATTTTCAGGTTTCTACAAGTGAAGCATTCGCTACAACATCTCCAGATGGCCTCCTCAGTACCTCTGTTGAATCCATACAATTTCCACACATGGAAAAGTAAAATGGAGCTTCAGCTATATTCCAAAGGACTCTTTAGAATCGCCATGGACACTGAAGTTGAGCCCGGATCAGCCATAGAAAAATCAAGATTCTTGAACAAGAAGGATGAAGCCTTCGGTTTCTTGTGCCTCTCTATTTCCGATGACCTTCTCTTCCATCTTACGGATCTGAAGAATCTCTGTATGGAAAGCATGATGACATGAGAGTTTATCAACTCGAAAATTAACTCATGTCTCTCCAACCTTCCAATTTCGAGACTCTGAATGATTTCTTTACAAAGTTCATGCATACTGTTTTTCTCTTGAAGCAATGCAAAGTGGAGAAGGAAGATGATCAGCTCATCCTAGCCATCCTCTCCAAACTCGGGGCTGATTATTCAGTTTTTGTTTCTACATTCCGTGCGGGGAAGCTCACAACTCCCGGATGGAAGATGCCTACACTCGATGCCTTCATTGAGTCCCTAACTAGTGAACATGACAAGCTTGTCCAGATGGGGATCATTCGATCTTCCTGTGATCAAGCCCTCCATGTCTCGGGGCCCAAAGATACGAAGGGTAAAGGAAAGCAGCAGAAAAATCAGAAAACTAAATTTGATGCTCCAAATCCTAGATTTGAAAATCAGCAACATGATGGATCTTCCGGCTCAAGGAAGAACAAAGGAAAAGGGCACAATGGGAAAGAAAAAGTCACGTGTTCTTACTACGGGAAGGGTTTTCACCCTGAACATGCCTGCATGAAGAAAAAGCTT
>LPNX010175978.1:101678-135144 GCA_001517045.1 Pseudotsuga menziesii | reverse complement strand
AACTCATGGAAATGAGGTTAGTAGGCTGTGGCATGAAAGGTTTGGCCATCTTAATTTCAAATATTTGCAGCAATTACAGAAAAACTCCATGGTTGAAGGCCTTCTAGTCATCAAGGCAACCACGGGAGTCTGCAAGGGCTGTGTGATTGGAAAACACCCTGAGCACAAGTTCGATCGGGGGAAGGCAAACCGAGCTACAAGAATATTGGGGCTGATACATTCTGATATTAGTGGTCCAATGCCTATCACATCCATGAATGGATCAAGGTACCTCCTTACCTTTATTGATGTTTTTTCAAGGTATACATGGGTTTTCTTTCTAAAAAAGAAATCAGAAGTATGTGAGAAATTTTCTGAATTGAAGGCCTTGATCGAAAATGCCTCTGGGCTTAAGATCGAGATCTTGAGATCTGATAATGGAGGGGAGTATGTCAGTAATGAGTTGCTGTACATTTTCTCCCAAAGTGGTATTCAGGTCCAACATTCAATTCCCTACACTCCCCAGCAGAATGGAGTAGCGGAAAGGAAGAACCGGTCTCTCAAAGAGATGACCACCTGTATGTTGGAGTCAAAGAAGCCTGCTGCAAATTTGTGGGCTGAAGCCATGCATGCTGCAGCATACACTCAGAACAGGGTGCCACATTCATCAGTGAAAGGAAAGACTCCTTTCAAAGCATACTTTGGACACAAGCCAGATGTGTCGAACCTACGGATGTTTGGGTCCACTGCATGGGCCCGGATTCCGCTTGATAAAAGAAGGGCTTTGCAACCGCAGAGCATAGAATGTATTTTTATTGGATATCCTGATGAATCTAAAGGATTCAAGCTGCTGGATATAAATACCAAACAGATCATCATCGAGAGAAGTGTCAAGTTTGATGAGCCTCTTCAGGAGGTGGAACTAATGGAGGAGAAAACTGCTGAAATTCCTTCCTATTCCACTGAATATTTGGATGATGAAATTGGGGGTGATGACCCTGATTTGGATCCTCTAATTTCTGATATCAGTGTGCAGCAAACATCAGATACTGAATCAGAACCTGAAGTGCAAAATCATCTTCCTACATGGGCCCGACAGACACTCTCCTCCGCAGGAGACAACATTGGAAATCCGAATGATCCAAGGAGAACCCGGTCTGATTTCCAAAGAGCAGGTATTGCACTCTCTTGTTCTGATAATTTGCTGTCCGAAACTTGCTATTTGATGATTAGTTCAGATCCAAAATCCTACTACCATGCTCGGAAGGATCCGAGATGGCAAGTTGCCATGGATGAAGAGATGAATTCTCTTCAGAAAAACACTACTTGGGAACTAGTTCCTCTTCCTCCGGGAAGGAAATTGGTTCAATGCAAGTGGGTGTTTCAGACAAAGGTTGCTGATGATGGAAGCACCTGCAAATATAAGGCAAGGCTGGTAGAAAAATGTTTCTCTCAGGTCCAAGGAGTGTACTACCATGAGACCTTTGCACCGGTTGCAAAAATGGACTCCATCCGCCTTGTTTTGGCTATTTCCGCATCCAAGCACTGGGAGGTGCATCACATGGATGTTAAGTCAGTCTTTCTGCATGGATATCTTCATGAGGAGATATACATGAAGCATCCTAAGGGCTACATCACTGATCCATCTTTGGTTTGCAAGCTAAAGAAGTCACTATACGGGTTAAAACAGGCCCCAAGAGAGTGGTATTCCAAGATGGATGCCTTCCTTCTCTCGCAAAAATTTCAGAGATATAGATAAGATCCAAATGTGTATTTACAGCAGCATGATGGTCATATAATTATCATTATTTTATATGTTGATGATTTACTGATCACAGGTAGCACAATTGCCTCCATTTCAGCCATCAAAACTGCTCTCCACAATGCCTTTGAAGTGAGTGATTTGGGGCTTCTAAAACAATTTTTGGGGCTCAAAATCGAGCAAAATTCTGATGGGATTATGGTCACTCAGTCAAAATACATTTCAGACCTGTTAGTCAAGTTTAACATGGCTGAATGTAGGCCTGCACCATTCCCTTTCCTTTCAGGGATCAGCCTTGAAGAAGGAAAAAACACACCTCCCATGGACTGCACTATCTATCGACAGCTGATTGGTAGCTTGTTGTACTTGACACATTCTAGGCCTGATATTTGTTATGACGTGAATGCTGTATCAAGATACATGCAGCAACCTCATGATCTTCATTGGAAGGCAGCCAAGAGGATCCTCCAGTACATTCAGGGAACCAGGACCTACGACATTCACTATGCTGCAGACTCTGAGCTAGAGCTGGTTGGGTACACAGATTCCGATTGGGCGGGTGATTCTATTGATCGAAAGTCAACTTCCGGATATGTATTCATGTTTGGTGGTGGCCCTATTTGTTGGTCAAGCAAAAAGCAGGCTTCCATGGCACTATCTTCAGCAGAGGCTGAGTATCGAGGAGCGGTGAATGCTTGCATCCAAGCAGTTTGGTTGCAAGGCATTCTTTCAGAGTTTGATGTTGGTAGTAATTTGTCCACTATCCTCTTTTGTGACAACCAGAGTGCTATTAAGATATCCACGGATCCAGTTACCAGGCAAAGGACCAAACATGTAGAGATTCACATGCACTACATCAGGGAGCTAGTGCATGACAGGACCATCATTCTGCAATACTGCCCGACTGATGAGCAGATTGCAGACATCTTCACCAAGAGCTTTTCAGAAAAGAAGTTCACTTACCTCTGTTCACTATTGGGGGTGAGTTCATCAGGGTGATCCAGACTAATTTCAGTGTTCAGCTTGAGGGGGGGTTTTTTCCCACTGGGTTTTCCCTCTTTTCCTCACTTAGTTTGTTTTGAGCATTGTTTCAGTTTCAGCATTGTATAGGGTGACCTATGGCCTTAGTTTCCAGGGCCCTAGCATTTTTATGCATCTATGTTTTCTAACTCTTCCTGAGTATAGCTTAAGGGGGGGTGTTGGAGACATTTACCATCATACACACTCTTTCGGTCAAATTGGCCTAGTTAAATCACTATCCTAAGTTTAATTGACATCAGTGGAGCATTAATTACCATCATCCCAGTCACTCCCACGCCTACCTACAGTCAAGGAGGCTAACTTAGCCTTCTCCTACAGTCAAGGAGGCTAACTGGAGCACTCCAAGGGTGATCTGTGTGACATTAATGCACCTAATTGCTAACTGGTGGTTACTTTCAGCTCAACCATTCAGTTACAGTCAGTTAAGGCGCCTCCATTCATTAAATATATTATTTAATGATTATTTATTATTATTTAATGAACTGGAGTCAACAAGGCGCCTCCACCAACTTCTGATGGCCAGTTCAGCTTCAGTTAACCTCATCAGGGTTCATTGGAGTCATGCAGGACTAGCACTTGATGGTTGGATTGCTATGACATGTGTTTGATCTCCTTCAGTTGAGATTCAGTCATTTATTGCACTCTGACTTCAGTTAAGGTTTGGTGAGTCAATTAGGGTTTTGGTAAGTGGTTAACTGAGTGAGATTGCATGGCAAAGAGTCAGTTA
Organism: Pseudotsuga menziesii; assembly: GCA_001517045.1. Lineage (NCBI taxonomy): Eukaryota > Viridiplantae > Streptophyta > Pinopsida > Pinales > Pinaceae > Pseudotsuga > Pseudotsuga menziesii. The sequence continues at coordinate 131,635 of LPNX010175978.1, read as the reverse complement.
AGCTAGACTCACTCATTGAATTCGAATTGTCCCTTAGGTATTCGAATTCTTCATGGAGTTAAGCCATTGCTCAACATGGAAATTGTAACCTATTATTGTTTATAAAATATACAGAGAGGAAACCTATTATGGTTCCAGTTATTTCCAATTCATGAGTATTTGTTAATAATTCTTTGATGATTTTGATTCCTAGTTCCTAGATCATGTGCAAGAATTAATAATATGTTGGAATGCAAATCCGTGGCCACACCCATGGACTCCAACCTGAAGCTGTTAGCTGATGACTCATCAGAGTTAGTGGATGTGACTCATTACAGATAGATCATTGGGTCATTAATGTACTGAACAAATTCAAGACTAGACATTTGTTTTGCTGTGAACACCTTAAGTCAATATCTTTTTCAACCAAGACGAGTTCACCAAGTAACCGCAAAACATGTGATGAGATATCTGAAAGGGACTATAGAATTTGTTCTATACTATGGTGGTAGCCATGAGTATAGATTGTATGGCTACACAGATGCATATTGGGCTGGAAGTATCTCAGACAGGAAAAGCACATTAGGTATATGCTTTTGTTTGGGGTCTGCTATGAGTTCATGGTTTAGTAGGAAACATTCCAGTGTTTCTCGTTGCACGGCTGAAGCAAAATACATAGCAGATTGCTCTGCTAAGTTGTGAAGTCATATGGCTTCGGAAGCTGATATCAGGTCTCTTTGACCCGAAGATGGATACTACAATGATTCTATGTGATAACCGGATTTGTGATGACAGAGAACCCTGTGTTCCGATTGTAACACATAAAAATTCGGTATTTCTACATACGAGATAAGATGTAGATGATTATGTTTCAGTATTCCCATACTAAAGATATAGATGATGTTTCAGTATTTACATACTGTAGATGCAGATGATGATGATTCCGTATTTCTATACTAAAGATGTAGATGATGATGGTTTGAATGATGATGTACTGATGAAGCCTCTGTCTCGGGTAAAGTTCGAACACTTTCGAGACAATATTGGTGTTGTTCGAAAAGACCTTACTCGAAAGGGGGAGTAGTGATATTGCAATGGGATTGTATCATCCCTGGGCACTTGCCCTAAAGTGATTCAGAGACCTCGGTCCTCGAGAATGAAGAGGGATTGTATCATCCCAGGACATCTGTCCAAAAGTGATCTGGTGACCTCGGTCCTCGAGAATGAAGAGGGATTGTATCATCCTGGGACATCTGTCCAAAATAGATCCGGTGACTTCGGTCTTTGTGAATGTGGTGGGATTGCATCATCCCTGAACTTCGGTTCAAAATGTATCAGGAGGTCTCGACCCCCATGAATGTGGTGGGATTGCATCATCCCTGAACTTCGGTTCAAAATGTATCCGGAGGTCTCAGCCCCTATGAATGTGGTGGGATTGCATCATCCTTGAACTTCGGTTCAAAATGTATCCGAAGGTCTCGGCCCCCGTGAAAGTGGTGGATTGTATCATCCCTGAACCTCGGTTCAAAATGTATCCGGAGGTCTCGGCCCCCGTGAAAGTGGTAGGATTGCATCATCCCTGAACTTCGGTTCAAAATGTATCCGGAGGTCTCGGCCCCCGTGAAAGTGGTAGGATTGCATCATCCCTGAACTTCGGTTCAAAATGGATCCAGAGGTCTCGACCCCCGTGAAAGTGGTGGATTGCATCATCCTTGAACCTTGGTTCAAAATGTATCCGGAGGTCTCGGCCCCCGTGAAAGTGGTAGGATTGTATCATCCTTGAACTTTGGTTCAGAACGGATCTGGTGACTTCGGTACTCAAGAACGTGTGTTGATCCCATAATTCCTAGAGGAAGGATTGTCTGAGTTCCACATATGTGTTGATCCCGTAATTCCGAAAGGAAGGATCATTAGTAACTCCGTAAAGACCTAAATCCCGTAATTCCGAAAGGAAGGATCATTGAATTGATCCCGTAATTCCAATAGGAAGGATTGTCTGAGTTCCACAGATGTGTTGATCCCGTAATTCCAATAGGAAGGATTGTCTGAGTTCCACATATGTGTTGATCCCGTAATTCCGAAAGAAAGGATTGCTAGTAACTCTGTAAAGACCTAAATCCTGTAATTCCGAAAGGAAGGATCATTGGATTGATCCCATAATTCCAATAGGAAGGATTGTCTGAGTTCCACAGATGTGTTGATCCCGTAAATCCAATAGGAAGGATTGTCTGAGTTCCACAAATGTGTTGATCCCGTAATTCCGAAAGGAAGGATCGTTAGTTACTCCGTAAAGACCTAAATCCCGTAATTCCGAAAGGAAGGATCGTTAGTTACTCCGTAAAGACCTAAATCCCGTAATTCCGAAAGGAAGGATCATTAGTAACTCTGTAAAGACCTAAATCCCATAATTCTGAAAGGAAGGATCATTGGTAACTCCGTGAAGACCTAAATCCTGTAATTCTGAAAGGAAGGATCATGTTGATGTTTTTATGATGATGATGACGTACTGATTGAAAGCTCAGAATATGATGATGATGCTGTTGCTGATGATGATGATGTTCTTTGATCGAAAGATCAGAATATGATGATGATGATGTTTCTCTGATTGAAAGATCAGAAGTTGCTGCTGATGATGATGTTCTCTGATTGAAAGATTAGAATATGATGATGATGCTATTGTTGACGATGATGATGTTCTTTGATCGAAAGATCAGAATATGATGATGATGATGTTTCTCTGATCGAAAGATCAGAAGTTGCTGATGATGATGTTCTCTGATTGACATATCAGAATATGATGATGATGATGTTTCTCTGATCGAAAGATTAGAAGTTGTTGATGATGATGTTCTCTGATCGAAAAATCAGAATATGATGATGATGATGTTTTCTGATCGGAAGATCAGAAGTTGCTTATGATTATGATGTTGTCGATGATGATGATGTTTTTAGATCGAAAGATCAGAATGTGATGATGATGAGATCCTGATGATGATGATGTCGTATTATCTAAGTATGATGATGATGACGTACTGATCGAAAGATCAGAATATGATGATGAGTTGATGTTAGAGTATGATGATGTTCGGTTGATGATGTTTTTGATCGAAAGATCAGAGGCTGATGATAATGATGATTCTGATTGAAAGATCAGAATGTGATGATGATGATGATGTTGATGTTTTGATGATGTTTCTGATCAAAAGATCAGAGTATGATGATGATGTTGTTGCTAATCGAAAGGCCAAAGTGTTGAAGAAGATGTTGCTGATCGAAAGGTCAACGTGTTGAAGATGATGTTGCTAATCGAAAGGTCAAAGTGCTGAAGAAGATGTTGCTGATCGAAGTGGTCAAAGTACTAATGATGCTGAAGACTAAAGATTGAAGATGAAGACTACATGATTTTGAAAAGCTTCCAATGATTTATAGATGTATTACCTTGATGATGTTGATGATGTCCTCTATCTCTCTCCTATTATTGTTGTTGTTGATGTTGTTATAGAATACCCTTCTCGTTAAGGGGGAGTGTTGAAATATTGTAACTTCGAAGAATATTCTATATGTATTTCTTTGTGGTCCCCGATGGTCCTATCGGGAGAACCACTTGTATTACTTTGTACCTCGATGCTCCTAATCAGAAGAACTAATAAGAGTCATGAGGCAGTCCCCTCTAATTGTAAAGGTGGGTCATTATCACCCCAGTGTGGTTACTTGAGCCTACATGTGTAACTTGAGCCTACATGACTAACTCAAGCCTACATGACAGATGAGTTAACTTAAGTGAACGGATGAATATAAATAGAGGTGTAGTGCTCCTCATTTATGACACACACTCTCACTTGTGTAGTGCATTAGTGGAGAAGAGAAGTAGCTGGAGAAGGAGGAGGATTAGGCTTTGATCTCCTTGCTGGTTTTATCTTTTATCTTTTTGGGGCATCTATATTGAGGAAGCTTTTACTGGGTTTTTCCCTTTAGGGTTTTCCCAGGATAAATCTTTGTGTTCCTTTTGTATGGTCGTGCTTGTCTATCTTTCAGTGATCCTGTTTATATGCTTTTGTTATGAAAAATGAAATGAAATACTGATGTCTTAGCTAAGCATATGAAAATTTAAGACAACTCGATTGATCATGGGTAAAAAGTCAGTTAGAATAACACATGCTCTAGGAATAAAACATCTTTGTAATTTTATGTATATAGTGCCTATTCTCATTATAGTTGAATGTACGAAAATAGGAATGACAGCCTATTGGATAACATAATAGATTCGGTTGATTATGACATGTAGGAGCCTATAAAAGAGAGAACCCAAGCTGTGTGCGGGTTGGTCTCTAGGTCTCGTCCGACTTTTGTTTTAGACGAGTTGTAGACTTTAAAAGTTGTAGAGTTGTAGAGAAGAGAGTCGATCCAGGATATATATCGACAGTAGAGTGAAGGAGAGGAAACTTCATAGATCAAAGAATAGAGGACACGAGAGGAGAGAAGTCTATATAGATTGTAGAGAAGATCTAGAATAGAATCTGCAGTTGAGTGTGTAGACGAAATGTGATACATATTTCTCATGCCAGATGAAGAGAGCCTTGTGGTTTTTTCCAGATTAGTTTCCACGTTAAATGGTGTCTCAATGTGTATTTGATGAATATGTCTATGTTGAATGATTGTATGTTGTGAAGGAGTAGGTCTAAATAGATTGGCTAGCATTTGTTTATGAATGCGTTCTTAGATACATGTGTCGCATTGTTGATAGATAGAATCTTTGCTAAAGATTTATATCATTGTTGTAATATATGTCGGTGGACAAGTAGAGTAATATCTTGAATGAACACAATAAGAATAAAAAATACACCCCTCGATTCAGTCGATTAAGCTAGAAAGGTGTCGTGAAAGAAGAAATCCCCACCCTACTGCAAAAACTTGGTTCTGGAAATTACCCATAGAGATATCTCAGGTAAGACTGCATCTGCATCACATGTGCTTCTGATTGATCCCTGCTCTTTCGGGCCAATATCTTGGGATTTGTTGATAGACAACCAAGGGTCTAAACCTAGGTCGAAGGAGGAAACACCAACAAACTCTCTCTCTCTCTCTCAATGTATGTGGTCCACTTGTGTCCCATGCAATAACTGAAAGTTTTATCATAATGTATAAGGAATGTTCAAAGCAATGATGCATATATTGTCTCAGGGAAAGTATCAGTGAGGCTCTAGCATCATATAACTTCTTGGTGGTATCGACAGAAAATATCGAAATATCTCGGAAAATGTTGAAAGATCTAAAAAAAAAAAACTCATTTTTTTTCTTCAAAATTTTAAACATATGAAGCAACAATAACATGAAATAGACACATTTTGACGTAAATACAAGGATACAACTAATAAATAATATGTCAAGTGGTCATGTATCGTTACTAAACTAAACATTTTGAAACATGTTCCTGATAGGATGATATAAAGTCACATCAAATGGTCAAAATAAATGTATCTCATGAGATGAATAATCATGAGGCATGTAGATATTAAATAGTACATAATACAACAAAAATGACATATCATAGGAATCAGAATCATCAATTCCCTCTACCCCTTTTACGGCTAAAGGGAACCTCTCTTCCTCTGGAAGCAGTAGGTGTGTGAAGGTTCTCGGGGTGATCATGGAGTGGAAGCTCTAGTTTAGCCCATATATTTATTGCACCACCATAGCAAAATCATCAAACAACAAGAACCACTAACTACACTATAATAAAGAAGTATTTGAGCGTAGGACTAGAGCCACAATTCTAAACAAATATCACTGACCATAAAAAGAGTTGTGGAAGGAAAGTATCCCATGCTCACATTGATGTTATTATTGGACATGTGTTACATGTTATTTAGGGGCATGTCATTTTCAAACTGCAATGTAATGAAGGGGTGCAATCCAATTCTAGACACATATTCTATAAACGTTAGGTTTAATGTTGTTGGGGAGACTAACACAAATATATTATGCTTTTAACTATGGTCATATACAATATATTTTAAAAATAAGGACAAAGCTAAATTCCGAAGAAAAATAACTACATGCAAATCTAAATTGGTATCAAATAAAATTGAACCTTTAAGCCATAGATCCTATGAATAACATAGTCTTGATAAGGAACCCAATTCCATACGTTGACATAAAGGATTAATTGAAACATTTTCCTACATTCAAACATGCTTGATAGTAGGGTGGCCCGATTGAAAGATAACATGTTCACTATAAAGGAGTTCCCAGAACAATGATCCCATTGAATCCCTATCTGTTGGAATGCTATGCACAACGAATGCATTAGCTATGTGGCTTGAATCCCAACAGGTGGTTTGAATCCATGCGAGCTATAGAATTGAGCGCCAAATAGATCCCTGTTTTCATGGATGCATTGAATGCAAGACGTCGATGCATGGTGGTGTCACCGGATGTGAGTTCCTGAAACAACGATCCCACCCCTGTCGTCGGGAGTGGTTTCCAGAGTCAGAAAGTATTGCTAGGACCGGTTGCCAAAAGCAGGTCATTGACACCAAAGGAATAGGGACGCCCTTGCCAAAGGACAAAACCAATCATCATTGTCGGAGTGTCTCTCTTGGTGGTCCATGATGCAGAATGTCACCTCATGGTGCATTTCATGTGGAGTTAGCTTACTTCGAGGAGTAATTCCAGAACAATTATAATAATCCTCTAGTGATGCACCGTGGCTTGGATGAAAAATACGATGCAAAATCACATTTTTCTAGCATGGCCCAATGCCTTTGAGACTTCTACTGATAAGCCAATGGCTTCAGAAAATTATAAAATTCACTAGATTGATTCAAACCATAACAATCCATTTCATAGGGTTTCAACGAGGGGTCTCAAGAAAATAGAGTTCCAAGAAACACTTAGAAAACTCACTCTAAATCTAATGATGGATCATGGTTCCTCTTTGAATTATGATCTTCTTATGGTTCCATAATGCCCCAATGATTTTGGGGGGATAACAAAAATATATTAGGATTTTAATTAGGATCATATACAATTTCTTTTAAGAAATAAAGGAAAAGCTAAATTCCAAATAAAAATAACTACAGACAAAGGTAAATTGGTATCAAATCAAATTGAACCTCTTCAACCATAGATCCTATGAACAACATGGTTTTCATAAAGAACTCAATTCCCTACCTAGACACCAAGGCTCAATTGAAATATTTTCCTACATTGAAAAAGGCTTGCTAGTAGGGTGGCCCGATTGAAAAATAATATGTGCACTATAAAGGAGTTTGTTGATAGAGCTTTCGAGACCTTAATACTGAGCATGTTTTCTTAAAAGAGGGCCAATTCAATAACTAGAACAAAATCTCCCTAACCATCTAACATAATAAGGTTAATTTTCTCCAATAAGGATCTTGAGAATATAAAACTAAGTATATTAGATAATATTTGTACCTAACTTACCTAAAATTTTGGAAGCCACATAGCTGGTTGTGAATGACTCCAACAAGGTATTCAACATTGCAATATTTGATAGCTATTCAATATTACGATATTTGATAGTTATAGTATTATATTTTTAGTAATTCTATTGCTTATGCAAGTACCAAGATGGATGCATTTATTATATTGTTTCCTGAGACTATACCCATTGACTCCCATTGTTATCCTCTCACTTGTTGTGTCCATTATTTTGACAAAATTTAATTTAAATGTCCAAGGACAACCATGATTGTCTAGTTCAAATCCTCACATCCATAAAAAGGTGCCCATCCTCCACACCAAACCTTCAACCATGCCAACCATTACAACCCAATATCGATGCAAGCAATCCCTAGGACAAGGCCTATGAAATAATCCAGGAAATAATCCCATGTAAACAATCCATTGTCCTTGATGGGAAAGGCTAAGGAGAAATACCCCAAAACCTAATGCACAATGGACACAAAATGTGTTATGTGAAACTACACTAATAACCTAGGAATCACACCTCAACACCCTACTTGTGACTACCTCAACAACTTACATGTAATTAACCTTTGAGCACCTACAACTAAGTAGTCCCAAGACCATCATGGACACCAAAACCCTAAAACAATGCATAACACACCATAAAGTCAACTAATCGGCAATAGTTATGATAACCAAATTGATTTTAGAACATGATAAATTACTTGTTTAATTGTTAATGTAACGTCCTCGACCCGACCGACGAAGAGGACGCTACCATGGCCTCAACCATCCGGGCAACCAGCCCCATGAACATGTGAATTGATAAAATGTTGAAACAAAATTGCATTGAAGTAGAATATACACAGATACAATTATTTTTCATACACAACGGAAGCAACATACATTCATACAAGCATTCAACATGTTCACCATATTCATTAATAGTAAAATGATTGTAGGAGTAAAATAGACAAGATTACTTATCTTATGAATAACTCGTTCTACAACTAGCTACGTCGCTGCAACGTTCCACCCAACCATAGGCTAGCATGCTCCTAAATCTCTCAACAATGCTGCCACCCCCGAGCTGGGCATGATTCCCTAAGGAATAAGGAACAAGCAAGCTTACACATAGCCAAGGATACACAAAACACAGCCAAGCCAACACATTTAGGTTTATCAGGCCATCAAGGAGTTGGGAAAGGCTAAATGCTAAGCTGGTGAGCTCATTACAGAGCTAGGAACACCTACACAAGAACTAGCCTGACTTCTAAGACACCCACACACACCCAACACAAGGAATCAGTCCCTTCTCTGCTAGACAGTCCCTCAGGCCCTGAATTCCCTTCCAGTGCTATTCAGGGGTTGTGGAGAAGAAAGCCAGCCCTCTAGCTCTGTCTATGTGGTTTCCAAACACACAAGGTTTATCAAGCAAACCAAGCCCCCATCCCTGCTCCCTACACAGTCTGAAGACCAACCATTGCACGCATGTAATCATTCAGCAGTTGCAGCTTAAATAGGGAAACAAATCCTAAGTCGTTCTTGGCCCTATCGTGGCCCAAATGACTCCCAAGCAAATTACAACAGTCCCAAAACGTATCAGTAAACACAGCTCACGACATGGGGAAACAACAGTCCGTCCCGGGCCACGAAGTCGCCGGGAAAACTTACATAGACCACACTAGGAAAGAAAATACAGTCTCCCAACCTGTGTGTGAGGGAAACTTGCACCAGACCCCAAAATACAGAGGGAAAAACATATGCACGAGCCACAAATTGGCAGGGAAAACTTACACACAGTCCCTGAGCATAAAAATGGTTCTCCACAGGAAAATCGTGGGTGATAGTGACCGAATGGCTCCCAGCTTGCTGCGTGAGTAACAACAATGCAAAACCCAGTGTGTGAGAGAATATTCGCACCAATCCCAAATACGGATTGAAACACACTCGATTTCTCTGTGTGGAAAATGTGAATGATAGTGGAGACGACTCCTCTCTCCTAGCTGCGTGAATCCAAAACAGGAAAGAAACCTATGCGTGGGAACAATCAGACTACCGCCCCTGCGTGAGGATGAACAGACAAGGGAAAGAGTGGCGTACTGGAGAGGATGGAATGAGGGCATAGTCATTCTCTTGCCCATTTTGAGGTTCAATCCGCTAATGGAGTGTGCGTGTGGGAAAGGACTGATAGTACTGCCACACTCCACTCCCAGCCATAACTGCCCCAACTAACAGCAGCAGTTTTCAATGGTGGTAGTTGGGTAAGACAAGGGAAGGTGACACATGGCTTTTTCCCCATTGCCCAAGGTTTGACATCCCCCACCCTTATCCTTGTGAGAATCATGCCCCTTCTCAATTTAGTTGCCACGAACATAGCTGGTCGGGGTTCATTTTAATTAAAGATGCATATTTACATGATGACAAAACTTAATATATGTTGTATACGAACTTAGACCATTGGCAACGATTCCGTTCGCCGAAACATAACACAATTAAATCGATGGCGGAGCTTTTTCCTTTAGCTCCACAACATGATTCATTACAATATATACATCATGTACATTTAATGCAACGGGGTCAAAACCGGGGTGTTACAGTTAAATTAATATATGGTGAAATTGTTAGGTTTAACTGTTAATTCACCATATATAGGACAACCTTCATATAATAATTGTTAATTTTTTTACATGAAAAATTACTTTAAAACTGTAATTAACATTCCGACTCCCTCAAGATACCGTGAAATTTCTAATCTCTTCATACAACCTTATTACTCTATTATAAACCAGCTGCATATTATATAGTGGGCGACCAATCGTTAAGCACAAAGTCTGGAGACCTATCATTAAGCACCATTACGAACTTGATATAACAATCACAAAATTGAATGAATAACATGAACACAAGTTTAAATGGGTACCTGGATGTAGCACAGTAGTTGAAACCTTGTCTGGTGCAATGCTCCTTGTAGGCAGTACAAAACACTCTGCGCGGAATGCACCAGCCGGCAGTGGAATTGGGCACAACCAGCTTCAAGGAGGTGGGAGGAGGAGAAATACGATGACCCATTTGCCTCTCGAACTGGGTTGATGGCGCTCGATTGAACATGCATTAGCGAGAATAACTCCTCGTTTGAGAGTTTAAGTTTAAATCGGTACCCTTAGGAGCTGAAACCTTATCTCGTGCAACACTCCTTTTGAGCAGTTTGAAACACTTTACACCAACGTTTTGCAGAATTGGGTGAAATGAGTTGCATGGATGTGGGAGGACGAGGTGGCAAAGAGATGTAGGGATGCGAGAGGAGAAAGACGAATCCCCACGATGCTCTCAGACTGGGTTGATGGCACCCAAATCAACAGGCATTAACTCATCTCCCTGCTCAAGGTGGCGATGGGATGACATGATCTGTAGGTGGCCCCTGTGTGGATTTGACGACGACTTCGATTTAATTCTTATGTCGAGTCACTATTGCCAGATTCGAAAAATGTTGGCAGGAACGGTTGCAAGAAGCAGTTTGTCGACGTTTGAGGAATAGGGACGTCATTGTCGGAGGAAAAAAGCGGTTGTCGTTATCAAAGTGTTTCCGTCCCGGAGGTCCACGTCAAGGAACATCACCTTGTGGTGCATTCCATTGGGGAATTAGCTTACTTCGCTTTTAAGTTTAAAAATGGAAGAAGTACAAAAAGTATGAAGGGTACACTTAACATATCACTATATGTGTTGTGAGTGAATGTAGAGAAGGGAAATATCATTCCAACTCCTTTTTTTACTAGATAATGATAAATTTCCTTGTTGAATAGGTGAAAAAATACTTAAGACTGTTCATGATAATAATGCAAGGGACTAGTTCCCATGAACAAGAGCTAACAATGTAAAGATGGCAGCCAAACTACAATTATGTTGGGAAATATGCGTGATAAGATGAGCATAATGTATATTCTTGTTTTAATGTGTTTCTTTATTACTAGCAATTGCACCTTGGGGAGCAATAAAATAATGTTTTATTAAAGGGGAAGGTAGAGGAAAAATAGACTATTGGAAGGAGAACCACAAACTTAAAGTGAAAACGTGAGAGTTGATACAATATTCTCAAAACATTAGAATATTCATATTATTCACATTAAAGGAGAACCAATGCTTTCAGTGGCCCATGACGATTTCACCATCACCATGTTTGCATCATTAGTTCTCTTCGTATCTCTCCTTATATATATTTTTCTCCAAGAGAGGCTCTCCATTTATAGGACTAGGGTTTGGTTTGAGTTGTGGTTTTATCTTTTTTATAGGATTTACTTTTATGCTCCGACTTGTATTAATATCATGGTACTAAAAAGTCCCATTGGCCTACTTTTGTGGTCATTTGTTGGACATTAATAAAAATATCTTATCTTATTATCTTATATAAAATTCAATCCAATAAACCCATAGTGAAGCTTCCCTTGACCTTGAGAGTAGGTCTAAAACATGGGAAGTTAGCACCAGGTGACAATGGTGCTCTCTTTCGAAGTTGCACTTGGTATCCCTAGTGGTTTAGGAATTTTCCACTTATGTGCTAAATCAAACTATAACAAGCCTCTCTTAGATAAATGACACCCTACACAACTAACTAAGGAATATCTAGTGGAATTATAAATTTACAACTACACCTAGATGGGAACTGCATTCCACTAATTTATATGAATTATCATGAAAATAAAACTCAGCAAAGACAAAACATTCAACAAGACGAGGTAGTTTTCTCCATAATAGATAGTCAAAAAGTCCACAAATCCTATCGAAACATTTTAAGTTCATACTTATAATCTATGAAAAACAAGTTTAACCATAGACCTTGTAATAATTAAAATATTTTTTTGAGAGTTATCTTCATTAAGGGAGGAAAAGGGAATAAAACAAAAGTAGCACCCCAAAATCTAGTAAGTGATTTTTGCTTTTCTATATTTTTAATGAGTCAGTGTTCAAAATTATTAGAGAATAGATCATTGTAATTTTAACCTGAGATCGAGGAGAACTCTGGTTGAATTGTACCATGTATAGCTAAGCATATATTCATCAAACTCACACCATCTAGTGACCTAGTGTATTCATGATTATGTGATGTAATCATTGAGTCATCCATATTTTCTTGCAACCGTTCATAGTTTTTTAGATGCTTACGTTGCTCAAATTATTCATGTTTTCGACAAGAATTACACTTTCCAATTCATTTACCTTTCACAATAATTATATTTTTTAGGAAATGATGATATGCCAAAAAGGAAAAGCAAATCCCAACCCATTTACATGAATATTTTCCTCTTCAAAGCTTACTATGCACATGGTTGATAAATTACAAAAAGAGGTGGTATTTCTATTACATCCATATAAAATTCTCAATCCCATGTCAGCATAGACCTCAAGATGGAAAGAATAATTTCTACTTACTGCTTAGATCACTAAGATATTAAACATATTGAGTGCTATTGTTGTCCATTTCTTATAAAATTATTTTATGGAAAAAGCCTACAAGGCTTCAACTATTGTTCGTGCATTAAGCATGTTCTCTTTAGTTATCAAGCTATCTTTCAGAAATTAAAAGGATGTTTCCTAACATTAAAATGTGGACAACGTTCAATCTGTACCATGCAGACATATGTTGGACTCAAGCCGATACTTAGAATTGCAAAGCTAGGTCTTGATAGCAAGCAAACTATTCCTGAAAATTTTCTATCCACTATAGGCAATTATATAAATTTTATTTGGTATTCCCGTAGTTTTCACATTACAAAACTATGCCAATTGATATTTTCTTTGTAGTTGTGAAGGTATGTATTAGCAAAAAAACAAACAATTCATTGGTCATACTATGGCGCAGATTAAGAAATCATAACTTTAATTACTTTTTCTACATTGAGATGAGAGTTGGATGAACCCTCTGCATAAATGAATGTATTATGGGGTTCTCAAATGATAACCAAATTAATGTCATCTAAATGTCATAGCTTCTATTCTTTAGTATCCTTTTTATTAGAAACTATGTATTGATTTTCATACTCGCTGCATTATGTCAAATCAACATGACAAACTAGTGCTGGTAATGACCAAATCATAAAGACTAGTTAAGTCCCATGCATTCTTGCGATTCAGCAGTCTCATTCACCATTGGATGCCTCTCAAAATCACGAATGTGTAAATTTTTGTGCATACCATATCAAAAATACTTTTATGTACATAAAATCAAGTCCATTGAATCGATAACCAATCCAGTGAGACAAGGCGAGGTGAGATGTCTTTGTGTACAAACTAATCACCCTTTACTCTGTCAGAGGCCCCTCGGTCATTTGGAATGGTTTTCTTCATACTCTCACGTGGCTGGGAAGGTCTTTTCGCTGGCAGGCTGTAAATGGTAGTGATATTCTTGTGGGTTTTGACCCAATCATTGGCACTTGTTCGTCTCCATTCCTTCCATAGGATCTTATTGTCTATTTGTAGGATTTTGAAATTACGAAGCTTCAGCATGCTCGAAATCCTTTTCCTGCCTCATCGAATTATTGGTTATCTTCGGAAGATTTGAATTTGGGGGGTGTTTGGGCTCATTTCTGGAATGACTATGTGGTAGGCCTGGAGTATGGGGGTATCAGGCTAAATGCAGATGCTGACAAACTCCTTTGGACTTACAATAAAAAGGAAGGGAATGTAACTGCTGCTTTGGCTTACGAGCTGTTGGTAAGTTCGATGTTATCTCCAGTCAAGGATTTATTTGCTAAACACCTTTGGAAGTGCATTTTCCCTGGGAAGATTAAATGCTTTATCTTGTTGTTAATCCATGGTAAAATTCTTACATGGGACAACCTAATGAAAAGAGGTTGGTCGAGTCCGAGCATCTACGGGCTGTGCAGGGCAGGTGAAGATACGCTTCATCATGTTTTTGTTGATTGTTATTTCACAGTTTCTGTCTTTTCCATATGCTGTAATCTCTTCAAGTGTGATCCGCCTTTGCATGGGATGTCCCTCAGGGACAGTTTAGAGCTTTGGTTCTCTTCTCAAACCTCTCATGTGGCCCACAGTTATCTGCCTTTTTTTGTGTATTGGTGCATATGGATTCGGAGGAACAAAATGCTATTTGAGAATAAGCAAGCCAAGATCTTGGATACTATGCACCATATTGATTTCTTTATGCACTACTATCTAGTACCTGGGTTAAAGTCAAGATTCAGGAACATTGGACCTGCCCCAGTTATGTATTATCCATGTGGGTTCTTCGATGGTGCAATGGCTAATTCGAAAGGTGGGGTAGGTGTCTTTATTGCCATTAGTAAATTTCATGTGCTCTCCTTCAAGTTGGGATGTGGTCCTTCCACCAATACCAGAGCAGAGCTTATGGCCCTTTGGACCCTTCTTGTGGTTGCCAAAATGATGGGTCTTCCTTTAAAGAAAATACATGGTGACTCCTTGGTCATTATTAATTGGGTCTGTGGTAAATAAGATCTTTCTTCCATTGATCTTGCTCATTGGTGTGTTGAAGTCAGTGACCTGATCCATTGTTCAGCTAGTGTGGACATTAGTCATGTATTCAGGGAGCACAATCAGAGAGCGGATTGCCTATCCAAAGATGCATTCCTTTTAGAACCTGGTCATTGTGTCTTTTCGGAATTTTTTGATAACACTCTGTGTTCGAGTGGTTTAGCTCAGCTCTTTTGAGAGCTAGTGCCAGAGCTTTAGTCTCCCTTTTCTATGGGCATTGTTCAATGTTGGGCATTTTCTTCCTTATATACTTCTTGATTATGACGGGTGACATCTTTGGATCAGAAATCCGGGCTCTCCTTGTGCTTCCGAATTTAGTTGATCACCATGTCCATCCGTTGAACTCTTGGATCTGTTAGATCTTTTGAATTTTACAACTTTCCTTTGTATGGCTCATTGTAGCTCTAGTTGCTTGAGTCCTAGACTGTATCTTTGCAGAAATTTTTGTAAATCCCACTGTGGAAGGCACTTAAGATGCCCTTTGATTCAATATGAATATCAAGGACAAGTTTTTTTCTTATGAAAAAAAAAAACTAATCACCCTTTAATTCACTAAAAAAAGCATCTACACTACTATTTGCTTAGCATTCATGGGCTCACTTTGAAAAAGTGGATATACTAGAACAAAGTAAATTATATAAGCTTCGACAATTCTCATTAGTGGATCATCTTCTACTTTCATAATGTTCAAAATTAAGCTTCACCAATTCTCATTAGCAGATCATCTTCTACTTTAACATTGTTCAAAATTCAGTTTAGTTTGCTCCAATTTATAGGGACACTTTCCACAGCTAACTAAATTAAGAGAAATTTTATCAAATTTAAACTGAATTTGACAAAAACCTATGCTTTCTTGCTTTCAATAAGTAGCCAATAGCCTACTTTAAAACTTGTAAATGTTGAAATCTATAAACTTGATAAAAACTTAAACTAAATTGGAGAAAAATATGTGCCTTTCTTCCTCTCATAAAGAAGTCGATAGCCTACTTAACAATATTAAAGGTTAAAACCTAGATTTGCATGCCTGAAAATCCTATATATAATTTACTTGTAAATAAAATTTCTTGAAACACCTATTTTGATAGAAACTAAACAAATTTAGTGAAGCACGCAACACAAAGCACAATCATAGGTGTATCTTCATGTTTAAAAGAGGAGCAGGGGGGATGGTGGATCTTAGGAGGGATAGGTTTTTTCTGCATTGTTTCTTTGGGATAGGGTTTCACTGCCTGTCATTTTTCCTGGTTTCAAAACCTGTTATATGGCTGGTGGGTTTCCTCGGGTTGGTTTGCGTTATTTTGTGGTTGGGTTGAGTGTTGGTTTGTTGGATGGTGGGTGTTACTTGTTTTCTCGGAGGGTCGTGGGTTTTTTTTCTGGTTTTGTTTCCACCTTCGAGAGTTGACTTTTGTGGTGGTCAGCTTTTCGTTTGTTACATCGGTGGGTGGGATGCACTTTGGTTTGTTGGGTGGTGGATATTTTTGGCTTCCCCGGTTGTCGATGGTTTTTTTTTGGCTACTGTTTTTTGTAGCGGGGGTTGAATTTTGTTGTGGTCATGTGGTTTTCGCCTATGAGTCCGGCACGTTGTCATGGGGTGGCAGAGCTGTCTGGATTCCAAGGATTACGTACATGTAGGGTTCATTGGGGAATGTGGGGTTGGAGGAGGGGGTGAGTCCTGGTCATATTCCAAGGAGAAAACCTAGGGTTTATAAGAACTCATCAGAGCACAAGCGTTTCGTTGTGGACAATGACTACATCATGGAGAAGGTCTCCTCCTTGAGTGCTCGAGCGTTGGTGGGTAGATTGGAGTACTGTCGTTTAGACAAATCTGGGTGGTCCGATTGGATTTCAATTCATAGAAACCCCTACTGAACTATGCCCCTATGGTGAGAAGACTAACAAATGGGTGGTTTGTCTTCATTTTTCTGGAAGATGGTGATGCTTCACACATATTGGAAGGATGATGGCTCATAGGTGGGGGTTCTCTGGTACTTTGTAGATGGTGGGTGTATTTTGACCCGAAACACTCTATGGTTTTGAAACGTCACCTTTGGGTGCTCCTACCCAAATATTCCACTGCTCTTTTGGTCTCATGAAGCGCTCAAGGGTATTGTCGACACCATTGGTCATTTCATTACACTGGATGCTCATAGTCTTCATGCATTTGATAAGAGATTTGCCAAAGTTCTGGTGGAAATGGATATTTCGCTTGGCCTTGCTGTGGAGGTGGAACTTTCCTAGGGTACTAGTTCGAGGGTACAAAGCATTGATTACCTCCATGTTCCTTTCCACTGTCATATTTGTCATCAGACTGGTCACCCGCAAGATACATGCACCCACTGGCGTGGAGGATGCTTTCCTAGTAGCTTGGAGACCTGGTCGGTGCCAGAGCAACCTATTATGGGTGGTCATCTGGTTTCTCCTCTAGTTCTGGTGGCGTCGGTACCGAATGCTGGTGGGGATACTGCTTCTGTTGGGACACACTCTACGAAGTTGGTTGACATGGGTAAGTTTATTCTAGTAGTTGCACCTATTTATGCTGATTTGACGAAAAATGATGTTGATGCACTAGAAGAGATTGAACGGTTGACATCCCTGGGGTTTTCGGTGCCTCGATTGGCGGAGGTTTCTAGGGGGTGTACTCCAAGGTTTCAACATCATTCTTACCATCCACTGTTAGTGAACCCCTACCATTGATTCCTATGTCTCTGTCTGCTGGGGATTGTTTATTGTCTTGTGGGGATGTGTCATGCTTGGTGTCTTCAATACCTACCTCTTCGACGTATGGGACGGGTGATGGGGATTGTGTTGGGGTTCCTCCGCTAGTGAGTTGTGTGGATTTCCTGCCATTGGGTCGGTCTGATGTGGGGCGGATTGTGGGAAAGGTACATGATTTGTCTAGTCCTACTGATCAACCCTCTTTTTGTGACCCTGCACTACTTGAGACACTTCCTATTATTACTAACTGAACTACCGTGTCACCGTCCACCCTTCCCCTGGCTTCCATTCGTCACAAAAATGTTATTATTAGACATGGTCGTCGACTAGTTGCCAAGAATGCATGGGGTACCAAGCTTGAGTCTGGGATGGTGTGTATGTGCCACTTTCTGTTCGCATCAAAGAGGATTCCTGTGCTAGTCATCCTTCACCTCCTATTACTACTTATGGGACCCTTAGAGAAATGGATTCCCTTCCATTGGTGTCATGATGTGGATTTTGTCATACAACATTAGAGGGTTTGGAGGGTGACCCAAAATGTTATCCCTTTAGAATTTGTTTGATGAACTTCAACTTGAAATGATTTTTATCCAGGAGATGATGTGTGGACGGGAGCAAGCACTTCTTTCCTTTTCAACTCTACGCCCGGGTTGGGAGTACCGTGCCTGTGATGCTACTGGTTTATCGGGGGGTTTACTCTCGACTTGTAACCTTGTGATGATTAGATGTAGGGATTTTTTCACTGTGGTAGACATTCTTCTTAGAGATAGGGTTCGTGGGGCTTGTCGTGTTTGGAATTTCCTTAACATTTATGCACCCTATGTTGACATGACTGTTTTATGGGATTTGGCGATTTCCAAAGGCTTGCCTAATTTACCACACCTTTTAATTGCAGGTGATTTAAAATTCACTTTATCTTGTGTTGAGATTTGGGGGGATGCGGTGAGAAGTGATCCACTTGCTAGCTACTTTTTAAAGTTACTCATGGATTCACAGTTGGTGGATATGGTGCCACACAAATTGGGCCCTACTTGGCGCAATGGGCATGTTGGGGGCGCTGGAATTGGCAAACGGCTGGATCATTTTCTTGTTTCTGAAGTATTGGTTCTGTGGCTGCCATTTCATAAGGTTTAGACTCAACTATCGGAAATATCAAATCATTATCCGATCTATTTGGATTGGGTGGAGACTGGTAGAAGACCACTGGCCCCTTTAATATTTAATCACACTTGGTTGCAGGATGTTGATTTTATTGATTTTTTTAGGCTGCAGTGGCCTAGTCTCATTGTCAACAATGGGGTTGGGGGTATGGCTTCCTTGGTGGAGAAATTGAATTTATTGAAGGGATCTGTCCAGGATTGGGAGCGATAGCGGAAGGTGGTCAGATGTGAGGAGCTTGCTGAGATTGAAGTATCAATTGCAGAACTTTTTCTGTTGGCACCTACTAGTATCTTATCGGTGGAGGAGACCGTTCAACTTACTGCACTGAAGGCTCGTAAGTATGCTTTATTAGCCTTCGAAATTTCCTCTATGCATCTTAAGAGCAGGGAGGTTTGGATTTTGGAGGGAGATGCTAATTCGAAGTTTTTCCAAAACTTTGCGAACGGCTGTCGCAACATGAATATTATTTGGGAGATTACTGATAGGGATGTTAAGCTATGCACTAATGATGCATCACTTAAGAAGGGTGTAGTTGATTATTTTTCGACTTCCTTCAAGGAGGACTCATCTTCGCACATTCAGGAGAAGCTACAAGTGATTAAACATTTCCCTACTTTCTTTGATTCGGAGATGGCGACTGATGTGGGGAAGGCGGTCACCTTGGAGGAAATCGAGACGGTGTTGAAGGGATTTGCTAGGGATAAGATCCCTGGACCTAATGGGTGGACAGTTGATTTTTTCCTTTCCTTCTTTGATTTGGTGGGAAGGGACCTTTGGGAGGCCGTGGAACAATCCCGACAGGAAGGTTTTGTCAATAGATAACTGAATGCCACTTATATTACACTGGTTCCGATGTGCGATAAGCCTGGCTCGTTTTCTGAGTTTAGGCCTATTTCCCTATGCAATTTAGCGTATAAGGTCATTACCAAAGTTATTTCTAATCGATTGAAACCCCTACTGGCTGAGGTGATTTCTTAGGAACAATTTGGGTTCCTTAAAAATTGACAGATCTTGTAAGCTGTAGGGATCACACATGAGGCTCTGCATTCCATCAAGACTCGCAATTTGGGGGCATTGGTACTTAAGATGGATCTGGTGAAAGCGTATGATAGGGTCAAATGGACACTTTTAAGACTTATCCTTTTACAGGTGGGGATGACTTTGGACATTGTCAACTATATTATGGGATGTGTGACTTTTGCAAATTTTGTTGTACTCATTAATGGTACACCATCTACCACATTCAATGCGAGTTAGGGTCTCAGGCAGGGCTTTCCTCTTTCACCATTACTATTCCTGTTAGTTGTGGAAGGTCCGAGTTTACTCATTTCTGATGCAAAAGACAAGGGTATCGTTACTGGTATTGATTTTTCTCTGACGCTTTTACTTACACATATATTTTTCGTAGACGATGTTATCTTGTTTGGAAAGGGTTCATTGGAGGAGTGGAGCTGCTACCGAAGGATCACTGATATCTTCACTGCTACATCTGGTATGTTGGTTAGTTTGGAAAAGTCTGTTTTTTTATGAATAACATTGAGGGTGATCTTATTGGTGATATCTTGGCCCACTTTCTATATCATATGGAATTCATTGGGGCGAGATTCAAGTATTTGGGCTTTTGGGTGAAACCACTCAATTATCAAGTTTCTGATTTGAATTGGTTGGTTCGTAAATTTGAGAAGAGAGTCTGCAACTAGACTTATTGTTTCCTTTCTTTGGGATGTAGACTTATAATTCTTAAGTCTGTGTTGAGCGGTAGACCGGTCTACTGGTTCTCCCTCTATAAGATTCCCTGCTTGATATTGAAGGCTATCATGCAGATTATGTGCAATTTTTTGTGGGGTGGATGAGGTTCTGGTGACATAACTCATCTTGTTCAGTGGGATATTCTCACCATACCTTATTCATTTGGGGGCTGGAACATTCAGAATTTGGAATGGTTTAATTGTGCACTCTGGATGAATATTTTTTGGCTCGCGGTGAATGGCCCGAGTATCTGGAACAAGATTATTCAGTTCAAGTACCTGCACAAACTCACTATCACATACTGGTTCATATTGGATAATCATTCGATGGCTAGGACCTGTATTATTTGGAATGGTTTCATTAGAGTATGTGGTTGGATTAGCAAGGCACTTTGCTGGATGGTGGGCGATGGCTCGTCTATTCAGGTGGGCACAGACCGTATTGTGGGTTTGGAGAAGACTTCCTACTTATCTCAGGGTTTGGTGGATTATCTTCAAGATTATGGTTTGAAGACTCTTGATCAGTTTAGAGTAGGCTATGTTTTTCATATTGTGGGTTCTTATTGGCTGGCTGCTGATGACCTAGAACCAACTGGTAGCTGGCGTGTGGAGTGGGAGAATTATGTGATGCACTTGTCCTCTGCTGGTGTGCAGCGACGTGATGATAATGATAGTATGGTCTGGTCTTACAATAGGCGTCCAGGATTGGTCATTGTGAAATTGGCCTACCAGTTCTTAGTGGAGTTTCATCTATCACATGTTAAGTGTCGGCGGCTTAAAGAAATTTGGACTTGGGAGGTGCCATTGAAGGTTAAATGTTTTACTTGGCTTTGCATTTACAAAAAGTGAACACCTGGGATACTCTTCAGTCGAAAGGGTGGTGTGGCCCGAATCTTTGTCATCTTTGTTTTGTGGGGAATGAATTTGTTGATCATTTGTTTCTGGATTGTCCCTTTGGCAGAGCGGTTTTGATTGTTGCGGCTTCACATTTTGGCATTACTCTCACTTGGGATTCCGCCTCTTTCGAGGAGTTTCTGTGTAATTGGCTAAAGACGGGGACCAAGCCACTGTATTTACCCATGTTTTGCATTTGGCTCATTTGGAAAGCGCGGAATGCTTTGTCAATCTTTCAGGATTTGAGGCAATGAATCCATTTTGTTAAGATGGGTGTCTTACAAATCTTAACTAATTACCCTAATCCTGTCGAGGTGAATAAGATTCGTAGGATTGGCAAGGCCCCTGTGGTGTTTGCGGTTGTTGGATTTTTCGATGGAGCAACACAAGG
Source organism: Pseudotsuga menziesii (assembly GCA_001517045.1). Taxonomy (NCBI): domain Eukaryota; kingdom Viridiplantae; phylum Streptophyta; class Pinopsida; order Pinales; family Pinaceae; genus Pseudotsuga; species Pseudotsuga menziesii. The sequence goes on along the minus strand of LPNX010175978.1, from coordinate 109,810 downwards.
AGGTGTGGGAGGTGCTGGTATGGTATTGTATATCAGTGGCTCCCATTTTTTCCACCTCAAGTTGGGATGTGGATTGTGCACGAATACCAAAGTTGAGTTGTCGACATTATGGGGACTGCTATTTGTTGCCTCTTCTATGGGTCTCCACCAACTGACTATCTTTGGAGATTCCAAAGTCACCACGGATTGGATGTGTAATAAGGCCTCCTTGCAGATCTTGGAGCTCGAACACTGGGTACTCGTACGATGGCATTTAAGGACTCCTTTGTTCATTTGGATTGTCATCATATCTACAGGGAACACAATCATCTCGCTGATCGATTGTCCAAAGAGTCTCTTTTATCTATCTTGGGACAACTATCCTTTTCTGAATTTCTGGAAGGAGAGTTGATTACTCCTTCCATTATCAAGATATTTGATTCTTGAGTTAAAACTGTCACACATGTTTATTGCAGGAGTGGAGACCTTTCATGATTATGGGGGTGGAATGTTCATAGTTTTCTTTATTTACTAGCATACATTGGTGACTATACTTTGTATTTACTTGTTTTTTAAATTGTGACTGCATGATGAATAATTGATTAGGTACTCGGGCCCTCATATTTTTGGTGGAATGTGAACGTTTTTGTTGGATCTATGAGTTTTGGAAGGCGATGAGGGTTGTATAGAGGAATTTTAGCGATGTAACTTGTTTCTTTAATATAAAAGAAATGATTTTTTCTACTTGAAAAAAGAATCTTCATGTTTAAAGTTTGAGTCATCTTAAGTAGTGGCTTTCAGTTAAGCTAACTTTCAGTATAGTTAGCTTAACTTTCAGTATAACCAGAGTTGCTCATATATATAAATTGATCGAAATTTATATAAAATTCATGGCCTATGAGCAACTCTGGTTATAGGTTCTCTCGATTTGGCAAGATTGAGAAGTTCTGTTAATTGATGCACAAAAGATTAAAAAAAAAAAACAACAGGAAAAAATTGTACCTGTCAATTCATGCGATGATCGTAGGAACCCATTTCTTGGTCCATTTTTGGGGGTTCTTGTCTCTAAACGCGTCATGACGCGCATATATCAGTTATAGTTCTCTTTTCGAGCAGGATAAGCGTTCACCAAATCGCCCCCGACTCGCCGGAATCCGGCAGATAAATTTTGGTGAAAATCATACTTTCCAGGATTTAAATCGTAATTTTAATCATCTGGGTAGTTTTAAAATGCCCGATTTACTGTAGTAAGGGTTAATAAGATTAGTAGAATTCCAAAGTAACGAAATAAACAATTTCACAGCAAACATTTGACTGATTTTAATAAAAAATCGGCCGGAAAAACGGGGCGATTTGGTGAACGCTTATCCACGCGCTCTTTTAGGGCTACTCTCTGCATTCATCTCTGTGTGAGGAAAATTGAAATGGAGTGAAACCCCTGATATCATGTAACAAAAATAATTCTTCCTCTATTTTTATCATGTGCTTGTGATCCGAATATATTATTGTTGCAAGAAAGACCAGACCACTGCAGGGGACGGGACGGGACGCATGTAGATGCCACCACTGATGTTCGTTTTTGTTGCAAGAAAGACCACTGTCACTGATGTTTGCTTGCCATGAAAACATATATGTTTTGAGAGCTACTTGACCCAGGTTCCAATCCTGCACCTGCACCTGCACCTGCACCTGTGATATGTTTTGAGAGCTACTTGACCGAGCTGGTTCCAATCATGCGCGCGCCTCTGAACGGAAAGTTTGCTAAAGGAATACATAAGGATCACTTTAAGGTTATCAATGGCTTTAAAAAGGTGTGTAGGGATCGTCCATTGGTATATCAAATTGAATGCAGACACATAAAAAATTGAATGCAACACAGTGAATGGCGTTGTAATAGTCGGTGGCAGTAGGAATGAATCAAAGGGCATCAAACATTTCAATCGTCGGACACTTTGATTGGTGGTGGAAAACCTTACCACACTATTATTCATTGGTTTTGGATCTTTTAGACTTTTGTTATTCTTATTAGTCCTTTGATACTCCATTTTGTTAGGTGGTAAAATGGACTATATTATTCTTTAGCCTTTAGATCAGTTTGTTGTTTCGATGTGCCTCATCTCGGGTTTTAGTCCTTTGCTTGTGAAGCTTGCTTTTATCAACCTATTTTTAATATAAAATGCATTATATTCACCGTGGAGCTGGTAAATGGAAATTATAAGTAAGAAAATTTATTACTTGCACTTAAATGGATAGAATAAGAAAGAATATATATATATTTTTGGTCGTGGTATGTTTATAGGGAACATAACAATAAAATAAATATGTTATTTAAACAAGTTATTAAGCTCTGAGAGGGGATGCTCGAAATCACAAAAGAGGTGGAGGGCTATGCCCTTTTAACTAAACTTATTTCCATTTTTTCCTAAATCTTGAACTATAGTCATAAGAATAGGGAAATTTTACTTGGCTAGTTTCAATTTTTTGAATTTTTGTTTTTGAATGTGTTATAGTATAATTTTTAGTGGCTCTCATAACCACTGGTGCGTTGGTGGTGCCTCTACTTGAAGCAGGTTGTGCGCTGGTAGCGCCTATCCGCCAGAGAAAGAGAAAAGAGCGCCGATAAGGAGAAAGAAAAGTGCACCGATCTGTTTGCCGGCGTGGACCCTGTAGAAGGTCAAAGTTGCTACATGTGTTTGGACTTTGAGCTTCCATGAATGACCAATGTTCTGTTGATGCATGCTAATTGGTTGGATCGGAGAAATATTTGTTTTGTTTGCTATCATTGAAAGTCAAATCACATCAAAGACCATGATGTGGGGAAGATAAACTTGAAACCTTGACTGGCGGTTGGAGAAAATGTATTTAGGCCGTAAATCTCGTGCTTTAGATCTACCATGAAGAAGATTGTTGATTGGGAGGTGTTCCAGGCGAAAAATTTGTGAAAGTGCGTAGGTGTAGCAGTGGAAAACTATACCTTCAAATCCTTACAGTCCTTCAGGGTGATAGCAATTAGGATGTGGTTGTTTTTTATATTCTTTGTGTTAGTTTTAATTTTGTTGGATGCTTGAGTAGTAGTGTGGATTCCCTTAATGGTCTGTAAAAGGTTATCTTTGTCTGAGTCAATAACGAAATGATGTAAATGGGCTTAGTGGTTACAATAAATTTTTGTACCTTGTTAAAATTGTTGTAAGGGGTGCATGTTCGGTTGTACCCGACACCCTAGAAGAATTATTTTGGTCCAAGTTGTAAAGCTTAGCCATTGGCAAGCAGATTTCCCTAGGTTGTTGTAAGACCTCTTTCGATGTTTAGGCATACATGTGGTGCGAAATTGCACTGTGTTTTCCCTCTTACACATAGAGTGGATGTGGATCAAGCTCTAGCTTGATGTGAAGGGAACTTTGAGATGAAACATTTTCACAGTATGAAGGACCAGTTATGTTTGACATTGACAAACCATGTAGCTGAAAAGGATTCCTAGAGAACTGGCGGGTACAGCGGCTAAGGACCCATGTACTCCGATATATAGTTTTCTTTTTATATGGACATCAACAAAAAGGTATCGAAGAAGTTCAAAGTGATGAAAGCCTCATGAAGATCAAGACTACTCTGCAAATAAATTCGAGATAAACATTAAGGGAGGATGTTAGAATTAATGTTTATCTTGTTGTGAGTTGTTGATAGATGAGAGATTATATCCTAGGTTGGTGTATGGTTGAGATATTATCTCAACCTCTATCAGCTATAGTTAGCATCTGTTAGTCATCTCTCGACTCTATATATTGGAGTCTCAATGTATTGTAAGACATAGTTTAATATAATAGATTTAAGTTTGTTTGTCGTAATGTCTCCTCTCTCATTTCTAATTATAACCTCACATACAAATGAATTTTATAATTTGATAATATAGCCTCACATGTAAATGAATTATAATTCGATAATATAGCCTCAGATATATATAATTTTTTTGTTAAAAATTACAAAGATTGTTCTCAATGGGAGTTGATTGCACCATCATAAGTTGACTTGCATCTTCTCCTCTTAACATTGCACTTATTTTCCTCATCCTTTCTATAGTCTTATCTCTCATTTCATCGATTTTAATATGATTTTAATTTCATATTCATATATTCATTTTCATAGTGCTCAAATTCATAATTTATATATGTCCCATTACATACTAATATTTCATGTTTTATGTTACACATTACATGCTCTATGTTACACATTGCATATTCTATGTTACACATTACATGGTGTATGTACTATGTTGATATTTCATATAGTGCATTGATGAAAATTATTTAAATTTTTCAAATTTAATTAAAAAACAATTGGTTATCACTCATATTAATGAACATACAAAAACATTTCCATAGACCTCCTATAATGATGAGAATTAACACTACAATTTGTATTTAATAAATGGAGAGCCTTTGTAGAATTTGGTTCAAGGTTTTGTACACTCTAAATAAGATCATGAATAATTTATAAAAAATGGTTTTATTGAATACATTGCATGTTTAAATTTATTGATATTTTTGGTGACAAACTAACTTACAAGTGACACACTTGATTGAACTTAAGCAATCGTCAATAATCATGTACAAATGACTAGGAATCATATGGATTTAAGTGTTATACCTAAATCTCGTCATCAGCATGTGATGAGATCCCAAACTTCAGTGTTGCCCTCAATCCCAAATTGTGAAGTAAGAACAATGGTCCAGACATCAAATTTGTATATGAAAATCCAACACCGCTTCTACCCTTTAGTCAAAAAGCGATACCTTCTTCAGCACCACCTGTAATATGTTGGTAGTAAGCGGTGGCACCGCCTTTACCCTTTAAGCAATGCGCAGTTCCACCTAAAACCGCTCTGTCATAGTGAACAAGGAGCGAATGCCCTTGGTAAAACGTGAAAAAGGGAGGTTCTCACAAAGCTTCTCGAAAGAAGGCTTCGTGGCACCCTTATCCCTGATCACTAGGGCCAGTTGGCCTCGAGATCCATCCTTGTAGGATCTCTTAGCCACCTCACCCACCAATTTCTCAACCATATTTATCCTAAGTCATTCAAGAGAGCTTGAGGGAGCAAGTTGGAGCTGTTGGGGACAAGATGTTGGTTTTGTGAAAGAGCATATCAACACTAAGCCACAGGTTGTAAACTCTTTCTTCATTTTATTGATGTAAAGTTGGTTCATTTCCCATATACTTGTTATGTTATAATATTACATGTTATTGTCAGATTCCTTAGTCACTGATATAGATCTATAGATGACGTTCTAGTATCTTTGATCTCTCGTGTGTTTGATGTGTTTATGCAGGTATTTCCTTGGAGACCTTTTGTCATAAGAGAAGAACCACAACACTCCATCAAAGATCGAATTCCAGGTTATTTATAGCTTCTAGGGAAAGTCTTCCAACCCTATCGTGAACTATTTGTTATGGATCTGAACCATTCAGACCAGAGGAACAACTTATGTCCGCAGAAGGTGCAAAATTCCTAGCAACATTAAGCATTGATGACAATGATGATCTCAAAGAAAATCAACAACTATGAAAAATTCAAGAATTCATTAGCCTTGAATATGAGATGTAAGAGATCATTGTAAATATATGAAAATCAATACATTTAGAGAATATTCAAGCTTGTATAAATATTTGCTATTTTTTTAACAAACAATGACAATATGATAAGTAAAATAAAATGTTATTCAAGCTTGTATAATTTATTTGCTAATTTTTTAACTAACAATGGCAATATGATAAGTAAAATAAAATGTCATTCTTGAGCTTGTATTTATTTGCTAATTTTTTAACAAAGAATTGCAATATGATAAGTAAAATAAAATGTGCATCTATGGTTAAAATTGTCATGGAGATATTAAACAATTATCATTATTTCATCAAAATATTATAGTTTATGAAGTTATATTTTTTGCTAGCACACTTATATGAAGTTGTTATTTTTTACGAAAAATAGAATTGATTGGAAGCATACACAAAGATTGTCCATTATGTGTTAACATAAGTTGTGGACCAATGGATTTTATATTAAAGTTTGTGTAATGGATGTCATAGGTTGCATCAAATACAGACTTGCATAAGTGTAAATTAAATGCATAAGACACCATGATGATAATCATTTTGATATTCTAAATGATGCAAAACTCTTTGTAATTTATACACCATCTTATCATATTGCCTTAAGGAAGATTTTGTTGCAACAACATTTAATTTTGGTGCTTTAAAAACAAATCTTCTTGCATATTGCATTTGTTTAAAGTTTTCTAATTCGCTTATTTTTCATTGAAAGACAATGAAATTGAACAATGTAAAAGCCCCTTATTTGGTCAGAGAACTAAACAATTTCAAAATTCAATTAACTTATGCAGGGATAGATTTTGGCCAACCATCACAATACCGTGCACCCTCTGATTTCTCAAGAGTAATTGGGAGCTTCAATGACGTTGGAATGGCTGTAAATTATTTAAGAGGGTTGGATGATGCCACGCAAGAAGAGTTTGGGAACCCGACCCCTAATCGGACAATTAGAGAGCATGTTAGTAACATAATTAAGTTGTACTTTGAACAACAATCAATGATTACACAAGCTCAAATCCTACATGGATTGAGAAAACACAAAAAATTGAAACGTGCTACAAAGTTGTTGGGTTTTAAGGATGCTAAAAATTAAAAATGCATGTGAGAATGTAACAACTACACTATCTGCATTTGGAAAGTCAAGAAAAATGATATCAGAGCTGCTTGTAGGGAAATTGCAATTGCTATTGTGGCACAAAGCACCTTAAGAAATCGAATGGTCACAACAATGTCAAAGTTGCTCCACGTTTCAAGAAAAACACTGCACAAATACACTAAATTCAGGGTAAAGATAGATGAAAACGATGAAGCTGCTTGTTGGGATCTTATTTACAGAGAAGCATATCAAGGTAGGATGGAAGAGGGCTTCAGAGAGAAGGTGATAGAGTATTGGAACAACCATTCTCGTGCTATACTAGATCAAAAACATGTCCTACGACAATGTTCTGCCATAGGCATTTATAAGGATCATTGCAAGCATGTTATGGAGATGACATAAGTTGCTTTGTTTGAGGAATTCAAAGAATCAAATCCCGGTGTCCAGTTCTCATTTAGCATGTTCAGTAAATTGAAACCATGGTATATTAGGTCGAATATGATTCAAGAAACTTGTTGTTGTCGATACCATGTTGAATTCTAGCTATATTACGACACATTTGTGGATTTTTGCAAAAAAACATTGGGATGGTGAACCAACTCTTCACACAGTGCGGGATTTTATTTCTATGATACTATGCAATAGGAATCCTAAAAATGTGTTTTTCATTAAAAGGTGTGTAGGTGGGAGAAGATGCCATGAATGCGGTGATTTGACATTGTTCCATAGGAAGTTTTCTATCGATCCAACATACCCTGGATTGTCAGATATCATAGTTAAGTGGAAGAGATATGAGTATGTCTCCATGAATCCATCTTCTTCTTCATATGTTCCATCTAAGAGGATCGACTTGCTTGAGGATGAGATTCCTATTTTAGACTTCATGGACAAGTTTCAAAGTCAGATTTACAAATACATTAAACACTCCCACAGTTCTAGGTGGCAAGATTTATAATTTAAGCATTCTCGTGAGGTTTTTGAGCCAGGCACAATCCTATCGGTGGTAGAATTTGTTGAGAATTACACATCTGTTCCTCAGAGAGAGATACAAAGTGAGTATTATCACTTCGACCAGGTGTCCATCTTCATACATGTATTGTATAGACATGCTTAGGCGAGCATTGATGGTAGGGATAACACTCATCAGTCACGCGATGTGATTAAGGAATACCATTTTTATGTCAGTGACGATCTTGAGAACGACACATTGTTTGTTCAACACTGCTTTGGGATGATTTATGATTCATTCAAAAATAATGGGGTGTCATTTACAGAACATTGGATTTGATCAGATCGGTGTGCAGGGTAGTTCAAATTGACGCGCTCCTTTTATTGGTTAAGTTGCCTTCACAAAGAGACAAGAATTCGACACACCTAGAGCTTTTTTGAAACATGGCATGGAAAGGGTGAACATGATGGCATAGGTGCATGCATGAAACAAGCACTTTAGAGGTAC
>LPNX010175978.1:22991-100163 GCA_001517045.1 Pseudotsuga menziesii | reverse complement strand
CCATACCTGGTACGAGAGAACTACATTCAGTTCATAGTAAAGACATGGGTGACATATTTTCCATTGAAACGAGGAAGTATGTGTGTTTCTGTGAGTTCTGCATTGATGCCAATAAACTGGGGGTTGATCATTGCATGGACGATGCATATGTCAAACAATGGAAACATGTCCGTCTTAATCCAAAGGGGACACATCCAATTTCGACATGGCAAGAGATGCACATTGATGAGGCAATGGTTTCACTAGATCATGATCGGGTTTCTGATTTGGTTAAGCAAGGTACATTATTTGATTAATGGATACATTATGTCGTTCACACATTCAAGTTTCAAATAGTTGATTGAATGCTTAAACTTCTAGTCTTGTACACATGCATATATATATATATATAAGATTTGTTTAATATTTAAAAATCTTGATGCAGGTGATGTATTTGTTGTAATTGCACCACCGGGAAATGACGAGCATGTGGCATATTTTTTGATGCGGTGTACACAAATCAAAAGTAGGTTGGGGCGGCCCTATGTCAATGGAAGGTTCACGTACTAGGTTGGTGACCTAGTTGTGATGGGCCACTTTTTTGAAAAAGTGAGAATACAAGGTGATTATATTATTTACAGAGATTTCATGCCTGAATATATATCTTGTGATTTGGTGGTCGTAGCTCGGATACATCTCATTGAAGTCAAGGTGAAGAGGGGTGAACCAAAGATATGGAAGATGTCAGTAGCTAACCATGATCGTATTACGTAGACGTGCATTCCTATAATCCATTGGCCAGATGAATGAAAGTCATATGCCACTTTTGATGTTGACATAGTTGACATGCTTTTGAAATGTAGCAAATCAAAATTTCTTCTGAAATATATCATTTGTATTTAAATGTAATTTTTGTAAACTTATATATGCGAGTATGTGCATTCACATATACTCTATGTGCATTCACCTATACCTAGGAATACCAACAATGTCCTAAGACCATGTTATGGAAGCTCAATTTTGTCTATGCAACTTTTTTTGGGTGTATTTGTGCAAATACATGTATATAACACTCTATTTGTGCAAATTTCTAAATTACATGTTACATTGTAGACAAGTTGTAAATTGTAAACTTGTAAATTTTTCCAATGTATTTTAGACTAGACCAGAATAGACTAGAGATTGTAGACTAGCTTACTTCTCCTAACATTATCATTATACGTTGCATATTTTGTTAGTGATATGCAATACAAATAACAACACATACATTTATTGCGTCCTCATTAAATCCACCAATTGCAATTGATATTAATTTTTTTTCCATTTTTACCCTATCTTGGTCTCTGCCCCTTTTTACTCTTTGTAATATTCATTTGTTGTAAATTGTAAACTTGTAAACTTTAAAATTGTAACTTGTAAACTTTGCAAAATTATGAATTTTAAACTTGTAAGTTCCTTGTAAATTATTGTAGACGGGTAAATTTTGTAAACTTGTCAATTAAATTAGATTGAATTGTAGATTTTAATTGTAATTGCAAAACGTGATTATAGTTTAGTTCAATTGTGATTTTTGTAAACTTGTAAATTCTTTTGCAAATGAAATTAATTTTTATTATTCTCTAAATGAAATCTAATTTTGAATTTAATTGTAAATTGTAGTTGTAATTTAAAATTGCAAATTGTGAGTGTAAATTGCAACTAGTAGATTACATTGTATAGTTGTTAATTTTGTAACATTTTAATTGTAAGTTATGTTAAATTGTAAGTTTCGTTTGATTGACGATTTTGCAAACTTGCAATTTTTTTTACAAATGAAATCAAGTTTAAAATTGTAGTTGTATTTTTTTTTGTAAATGAAATCAAATTTTACATTGTAATTGTAAATTGTAGTTGTATTTTAAAATTGCAAATTGTGATTCTAATTTGCACGTAGTAGATCTTACATTGTAAAGTTGTAAATTTTGTAACATTTTAATTGCAAGTTATGTTAAAAATTGTAAGTTGTGTTCGATTGACAATTTTGCAAACATGTAAACTCGTAAACTTTGTAAACATTGTAAATTTTGTAAACTTGTAATTTATTAAATTGCAAAATTGTATAATTTTTTAGATTGTAAAACATTAATGATTGTTAAATATGTTAAAATTGTAATTGAAAAAAAAAACTTTAAACTATAACTGCAAATAATTAAAACATTTAACAGTCCATCATGCTAAAAAAAGTCCATATATATATATATATTGAAAATCATAAAGTACAAAATAATAAAGTCCACAAATAACACAGTTTACAAATCACCCATATGCCATTGATCGAGAGATCGACCATCATGGCCACTACCGTCAGTTGCACTATGCCCCTGGCCTTCCTCATGCACATCACGAAGAAAACGACCCAGGTCTGAGAACTGTAGAAGTTAAAACCATGAAATCTAAATTCAGTTACATAGCACATATTTAAATTACATGTACAATGTGACAAAAAATTAAATATATATGAAACACAAATATATGAACTCACCTCGCTTGAGTCGAGTGTCAGGTTTGGGAGGCTTCCACCTATCTTCCCAGACGATCCTTCATCAAGACCCGGCTGATGAGTGCCAACCCACTCATCTGTAAACATCACGATGACTTCAACGCCCTCATCTATAGTTGCTTGTGTCTGCGTTTGTTTCCATGACATGCAAATAGTTATATTAATGAATTACAATTTGAACTTGAGAATTACAAGTTGAACATGTAAATTATAAATGTGTAATCAATTCAAACATAAATAACTAGTACCTCGTTGACTGGCGTGTCGTGAGTAGGACTCAGGCGGGGCTGTGTAGAATCCTGTGCAATGCCCTTGCCTCTATCCTATACAATATGAACAATATAAATGACGAAAGTTAGAACAAACCAAAGTATTACGTGTTCAACAATTGACTCATTTAGAAATTCAAATTTAGTATGACAATTAACACATACCTCATCGACGTGGGTGAACAGAGTTGCAGCGAGACCTCGAACAGATGCATCATTACCAAAAAGGACCTCCATGAAACTGGGCTCCTGCATGGAGGTCTAACACAAAGAAAAGTATTAGTTAAAAAAATGATTCATTCGAGGATACATTACAATCAAGACAATCAAATGACGACAATAAAGATATACCTGTCCCGTCGGTCGAGGCCTGCATCTCTCATGCAGTCGAAAATATGCATCGTAGGTTGTGATAGCATACTGCAACACTGTGTCATGATCAAGAAAGCAGATAATATCATCGTCCACCCACTGTAAATCAGGCTCTATAGGTGCAGTGGGTGCTATGCTTCACTTTGCCTGCATAGCCATCATGGTACCAAGCATTTTCATGTGTGTCGCCTCTGCTAGTGCACTCTGCTCCTCAATCGCTAGATGAGATGACTCAACTACATCATGTGTCCTAAGCAAGGTCCTGCTAGGGAGACCTACCAAAGGCTCTGCCTCCGACTGAGCTCCAGAGTCTCTCCTAGCCCAGGACGCGCATAACTGCGTCCCTCACCAACACCATAGAAGCTCGAGGGTTTGTTGGTGTAATATGGGTGCATCCCCAAGACAAACTCTGCATATATATGTTTTGAAAAGTACAGTGGGACCTGGTCATGGTGGGGAAACATGCCCCACACTCCAATAAACCTGTCATAGACATAAGGTGTTGCATCGTCTAGCTTAAACTCCTTGAGTCTAAGCTGTTGAACAGTGGGGCGGTCGGGAGTGATATCAAATAATGTTCCCTTCACATCATGGCCAACTGTTGTATCTCTCACCATGGGCCATTTATCAGGACCCATCACTACGGCCCTTCTTCTCTGACATGCAGTGGCCCAAAGAAAACTCAACCATCCACATCGATGATGGACCTGTAGATCTTCAATAGATTGTCTACTGCCTCTAACATCATCCACATCGAACGTGATGCGAGACAGTGGTTTGAAATGGAGTGGATGTTAGACCGCAAACAATCATGCTGACTAGTAATGTCTTGCAGCGTGATGCATGCAATCTCATCCTCACATGGTGCTTCCTCGGGAGGGTCGGGGCCCTGTTGTGTAGCCGTGACACTTGAAAATTAGATGAAAACATAAATGTCAGTCAAAATACATACATCAACTGTAGGTGAACTTGAAATCAATATAAATTAAAGGTACTGATAACTGAAAGAAAAATATATATGCATTTAATGTACTTGTCTCGTGGGGAACCTGTCCACTGACACTGGTAGTATCCTCCTTGTCGCTCGCATGCATAGAGCGGTTGCCGCTCGGCTCCCTAGTAGGAGCGTGTGTTGGCGTAGGACGCCTAGGTGAACCTATGAAAATAGAGACATACATGTTGATGATTAAATATACACATGTGAAACAATTTAATTTTATGTAACTAACAACAAAGAGTACATCATGTGCAATTGTATACTTACGAGTCCTTTGCCAACCTCCAGGGCAAGGAATGGCCACATATCCGCTAGTGCTATGCCTTCGGCGAACCAAAGAACCCCGTTGTGTCGATGCATTTGCATGAAATAAATATTAATATTAATATTTATCATAATAATAATATTTATATCATAAAAAATGATATAAATTAATCTATATTTTAGATATAAAATGAGTTTGTGTAAAAATGCCGCTTACTAAGTCTAATATGCCTAAAATTTGTAATTGTTTCTATGACATAGCTACCTCTTTGTTTTGCTCACATATTAAATTATTGTTTGCTTAGATCTTGCTATAGGTTAAATTTAAAATCTTTCTTTTCTAATGATGAAGTCTTTCATGTTTGACAACCAACTCTAAATAAGTTATATTATGCTCAATGTGAAGTAAAACAATGAAGCTTTTAAGCATTTTCCTTAACAAAAAATAATATATTTAAATATGTAATATAATAAATTATAAAATATTACTCAATTCTTCAATTAATATATGTTTTATAATGACGATTGACTTATATCAAACTCCTTTAACTATGTGAAAATGAGGGAAAGGAGTTTAAGTCGAATGTTGATTAATGGTAAAGCGCTCCAAAACTTTGCGACCATTCATGGATTGGTCTTTGAATATGTCTACAATGTTGGGTGTTGACCTAAAATGGTTTTACATTGATCATGAAAACCAATGTTGGGTGCTGACCTAAAAGGGAATCCTACTATATCGATGGTTAAAGTGGTTAGGTACCCATGTACTCCGATCGATGGTTATTCCTTTATATGAACATTGATAGTTTGATGATGTTTACTTTCTCTTTTATTCTTGTTTTGGTCATAACAGAAGTTGGCCTTATTTCATTTTAGGTGTTATTCATGGTGTTGGAGCTGAAGGAGCCCCAATTAGGGATTAATTCCCTTATTTCCACATGACCATATTTACACGATAAGGCCCACTTCCACTACCCAAGGATCTTGTATCCCACTTGATATTAAAGAAGCATGCACTTAGACTCAAGTGTCCTCCCCCCTATGTATTTTCATCTATCCTTAAATCTTATCGTAGGTGAGGTCTACCATAACATAGTTCTAGAAAATGTATATATATTGAGCATATCATGTTCTCTCTATATCAAAAGTTTCCCGCGGAAATTTCCACACCAGTTTGGAACCAAATATGCGGGTAGTCTCTTGTTGTATCCCAATATCCCATTATTCGCACGGTGTTTGAGGGCATCAAATTTCCCTATAGACATACCTTATTTCGAGTAATGCCCCACTTGAGTGTTTTAGCTAAGTTGTGGGTCCTCTTCCCGTATATTAACTATGTTAATTGGCACTCTTCAAGGATCCTGACAACGATAATCCTCAACAAGATCCTAAGGCACTTGCTTCCATGCTTTCATGATGGTCAAGGTCCCACGAGATTACTCTTCTATTTACTGTGATAAACTTGATTTAATAGAGATAGGGTATATATAGATTACATTAATTAATTCTTATTTATGTTTTTGGTTGATAGGGTATATTAATATATATTAATGATTATTTTTATGTGTCTTTTGTTATTTTTGTAGTCTAAAATATTAGAAAGAGATTCTCTTTGTTTGTGTTGAGAAATATTGAAATCAAAATTTATTATTTTTCTATTCAATTAATCAAAATGCTGTGAACATAGTCTTTACAAATTATAGAAATGAATAATAATTAATGGTATTAATTCTTTGGGTAGATATTTTCAAAACTAGATTCATAGGCCAAGTAGAGATATGTGCTACAACAAGGTATTCTTTACAAATTGTACAAATGAAAAATAAATTTTAGTATTAACTCTTTAATTATATATTTCTAGAATAACTTTGGAGGTAATCAACTTATTTAAATAATCAAAAGTTGTAGATACTTTCATATTAATACCTTATGGCTTTTGATTGAAGTACATAGATCATGTACTACATAGGATATAAATTAAAAATAAAATGTCAAATGTCAAATGATATCACTATGGATCTATTTGACAATAAAAAAGCTAAAACGGCCAAGGCATATCAATAAAACCATAACTTTACACTTGCACTTCATGTCAATCATTGCGAACATAAAGAGTAAACGATTTGATTTTATTTTTTATATTTAAATAAATGTGAAAATAATACAATCATTTACCTCTCCATAATTTAATTTATATGACTGTAGGAAGTTCACATTGGAACATAGAGACGAAGATGGAATAATAAGCACCGTGCCCAAAGTTTTGTCCAAAACATTAAGGAATTTGTAATAAAAATGCACTAGATCTATTTGCTTTCTCATTTGTTTATTTTTTATGAGTATCCAATGTTAAAAGGAAGTGATGTTCATCGACCATTTTGGTTGGACCACAACTTTTACAAATTGATTAATTGCAAGACTCCTTCTTTTTGAGGTTCAATTTGCATGTCAAGAGTAATTGTCTTCAAATTGACACTTCATTTAGTTGATTACCTTAGTTATGTTTGGAAATTAGTTTTAAATAGATAAATTTATATTTACAACATTTTTCTCCATGTGTGTAGATCACTTGGATATGGAGTGGATTGTTAAGGCACTCCTTGCAATGTCGCAGTTTAAGCATTTACTAACTCTATGTTATGCATTTGCAGCAGTGTGGATGGTTGGAATGGAACACGTGTTAGTATGTGATATTTTTTGGGTTACTTTAATTACTAAGTGGATTTGTCTAATGTAAAGAAAGTCAATTTAAAAATAATAATAATAAGAGAATGTGGATGGATACATCTCCATTTCACACCGAATTGTGATCTAAAAATTATGGTAAAAATCTAGTGCACTACAACTCAAACCTCCGGGTTGATGTAAGAATTTTTGTTTTCAATGAGGGAATTAAACATTATCCCAAGTAGGGCAACACAAATTAGGGAAAGGTATTTCAAAATTTTCATTTTATTATGGTGATCCAAGAAGTGTTGAGTTTGACCAACTATTTAATGAATCTTATCTTAATGATATATAGAAACAGATTGTATAAAGTAATATACAAAAAGTGAAAATGCTTTCCATAAATAAAATAAATAATAAGCCCCAAGAGTTAGATCAATTGGTTGAGCACCCGTCGCTAGGCCTCTCGGTATAGAGGTCACAGGTTCAATCCTCATTGACGCTATTGGGGTTAGGCATGAAGTGTGCCGAAGGTGTGAGGCCCCTTCGGGTGGGCCCGCCTGATTTATTTCCGTGGACGTAGCCCGTTGGGTCAAGTCGGCGCGTGAACCACATTGAAAAAAAAAAAATAATAATAATTTGTGAAATTGAAATCTTACATTTTATACGAAGTACCATATGTTTCATCATATTTGGATCATTGTGAAATTGTTGTCACAAGTATGTGGTGGACATCAATAATGAACACACATTTTTTCGTGAACAATAAGAAAAAGTCAATAATCCTAACCTTATTTGTTAGATTTAAATGAACAAGTGAAAGGGGTGTTTTATGATTTTACTTTATTGTATTCCTCTACAATATCGATTTTTATTTAGTTTATTAGTTTTGGACACTTTATCATCATAAAAGTGATTTGATGCCATTATCGAAATAATAATGGTTGGAGAATGGAAAAGGTTGGACAATTATACAAAGCATTTGTTCGTCTTCAAAAAGTAGTTCAAATTGTTGTCTTCATTTAAAAACTACACCTCGAGTAACATGTGTTGTGCTTGAATAATGAGTTTTTTCACTTTTAGGGAAGCAAATTCCACCTTACTATTTGTAGGTCATGCTTAGTGATAAGAGTTTGGGCCAAAGGAACACTATAGGCTCAATCCTATGTGATTCTTGAGAGTGTGAGATGAATGTAGAAGATGGGGTGCAATGAGCACTAAGGAGCATACACACACTATGTATCGTATTCATGTACGCAAATTAACTAATCATATTAATTAATATAATATAATTTTACAATACATAAATTTTTAAATATTTAAAAATGTATAAATATATATTTATTTTAATTATAAAATATTTAAATTAAAATATATGGGATGTTTAGATAAATGCCTCCGTCAGTTTAAGGTTCATGATTGTCTCACATCTAGGGTTTGGATTTTTCCCAATCCTTCGTGTATTCTCGGAGGATTGAAAAAAATTGGGCAGCATTTCTGCTTGCCCGACACACATTTCAAAGTTAAACTGACAAAATAAACGCTGTCGGTTGATAGAAATATTTATAAAAACTATAAATTTAATGTTTAAATTTAACAAATTAAAATTAAAATTTTATAAAAAATTAATGATTTGTCTTGGGTCTAGGGTTGATTAATTGTCTCTATGGTTCATATAGGTTCTGTTTACTTGGTGTCTTATGGATTTTTTCCAATCCTCTGTGTATTCTCGGAGGATTGAAAAAATTTGGGTAACATTTCTGCTTGCCCGACACACATTTCAAAATTAAACCGATAGCATAAACGCTACCGGTTAACAAAATATATATAAAACAAACAAAAAAAAATAACAAATTTAAATTACAATTTTATAAAAATCCGGCAACATTTCTGCTTGCCGGCACACATTTCAAACATATTTCACAAAAAAACTAACCTAAAAACATGTATAACAATGATTTTTTTTTAATTTAAACCTAAAATTTTAGAACTTAAAAAAAACCGTAAAATTCGATTTAAATTTCAAAAAACTAGTTTAAGATGTTACCTCTCTACTCCGACATCGTGGTGAAAGGTAGGTTGTGGTTGGGTTGTTTGTGGATTGCGTTGTAGCTCGGTCGAGGTCCATGGGTTGCGCTATAGCTCGGTCGAGGTATGTTTGTGTGGAGAAAATGCCAAAAAGAGGCCGCAGGTCCCCGCAACTTTTTTAATAATTTTTTTTGCACAGGGACCTCGATCGAGGTCTTAACATCTCAATCGAGGTTTTCTATAACCCTCGATCGAGCTTTTGCTAAACCCTCAATCGAGGTGTCAGCACCTCGATGAGGGTTTAGCAGAAGCTCTATCGAAGGTTTAAGAAAACCTCAATTGAGCGTTTGTTAAACCCTCGATCGAGGGGTTAAGAACTCGATCGAGGGTTTAAAAATTGCTTGATTGAGGTACGTTTTTGTGTTTTTGCCGAAAGCGCCTTACCAAAAAGTGTAACCCAGCTCCATGGATGCACCCTAATGCAAGTTGATTCATCATAGTTATTTAAGAAAAAACATGCCACCTTAAATAACCCATTGATGGTCTGTAACTGGGAAGACTAACACTTCTACTAGATGCCTCTAGGTCTTGGATCATTAACATGTTTCCTCGTGTTAAAAAAATATGAGCTTTTAGTTGATCATAAGCATTTTTAGGTCTTACTTTGAGACCAAAAGGTGATTTCAGCCCATACAGTATCCACACGAAAGCCAACATCGCTTGTAGTTATCGTTGAGGATGCCTTTAATGGGATCATGTACTTTCTAGTAGCATATAACCTTAGTCCCATACATGAGACCATATACTATTAATAGTTGCATTTTAACCTCCTACGTAGGATCCTACGTAGGAGGAGATCATATATTTTTCTTCTCATATAAGTATTTTACCTATATAAAAATTTGGATATTTGCTAAGAAATTATAAAGCAATGAGAAAATATTGAGCGTGACTAAAACCTTCGTGTGAAATATGCGGGTCTTAAGTTCCATTCTCGCCTCCAATGGCTAATAGCCATGCCTTGGGAGTTTCCTATATATATCCTTATACTATTGAAAAAACAACAATCTTCACTAGGTATTTCAATTCCTTTTTGTACCACCCTTTCGTATCACATATTATATCATATCATTTTCACATATTACATGACACTTTGACCTCATCGTTAAAAACCTACTCATTAAGAATTCATTCAAACAATCACATTCAAATTCACACTAAACCTTAACCTAACCTTTTGCATTAATTGTATAGGTTATAAGATGCATCCATTCATATACATGATATTTAGGAGTGATAAGGTCGATGTGTAACATTTCATGGGTAGTTAAGGGTTTCCCTACTTTCCATGATTGGTGATGCCCTCCCATCTTCTTCTTCAATCTTTAGATGCCCTAGTGTCCAACTATACTAATGAATGTCCTACTTTTTTACTCTATATATAATGACCTTAAAGAAGTCACCATTTGATATTATTTTTATTAAACTTCATGATAATTGTTGACTCGTGCTCAATGTTAATCCTTATTTGACAATATCTTTTGGGATAAAAACATCCTATGTGACCCTCACCAAACAAGAGGAAGGGTTTTGTCCAAGATTTGATTGTTTCTAATCCCAAAGGGGTTGCTTAGGCCATTCTTCGGGAGGCTCTATTAATGTCGAGAGTCTCTACTGCCTCATCCTAAAATGAGACTACCCATCCCTCATTTTGATACATCATTATGGAATTTCATCACTCTCTCTCTCTCGCCATTGGAAGATATCATCATGGAAAATTACCTTAGGGTTCCAATCACCAAATTCAACCCTCCAATGCTCGACTTGAAATAATAATAGTTTGGCTCTCATGAATTAATTTATTGCTTTGAACAATTTTTTTTTGTAATATTTTTCATATCTACACTCTCATATCTTGAGATTGTGGAAATTGTTTCCACCCAACCCTACACCAAAGGGATCTTCATTGTGGAATCTCAAAAAGTTAAATGCAAGGACAAGGTTTTGAAGAATGATCCCTTATTCTATGGGAGAAATGAACTGCCTATATAGTATTGGAACCAATCCTTTCATCCTTACACGAAGATCTCATCCTCCCTCCTAAATTGGTTAAGATTCTAAACCTTCCTCTTCGTTTTTGTCTCATTGACCCCCTTAAGATTATTGGGAGTGTTTATGAAGATTTATTTTGGTCTCACTAGATACTATTTTTGGCCTTAAAACTACTTAGACAAGGATTTGTGTTCAATAAGTAGCTCTCAAGTGCTTAGCTTGCTTTGAAACTAGCCACTTTGCTAACACTAATCTAAAGTATAGTTGAAAGGATTCTTCGTACATCACACTATGGAAAAGAAACTCACAAGCCCTCATGTTGGATTGAAATACAACAACATCATCTCATCATTAAATGTGAGAAGATGTAAGTTACAAAAAAGGAAGAAAAACGCCCCACACAAAGCTAGCAAAATAATTACCTTGTTCAACCCAAACAAATCGAGGTGGTTCAACCTTAAGGCAAGTTCTTTGACCACCCTCAAAATATCCCTAAAGGATAGAAATGCCTACCTTCTTTTAGGAATTCCTCATAGACAAAACAAATAAAATGATAGATAGCACTCCTATTAGGGTCCGATTTCGAGGATACATACTAATAAATCTACTTGTTAAGATTTGACCCTAGACCTTCTGGTCACAAATTATAACACTCAACCACTTGAGCTAACCCACCGAACCATATATATACACATAAATATAAACACACACACACACACACACACACACACACACACACACACACACACACACACACACACATATGCTTTTGATCCACGACTCTCTTCATAAGGAATTAACGCCAATAGTAGTTTGAAGAGGATATTACTGTTGATTTGAATTCTGCTCAAATCAAGGCAAACCCACATACAACTAGATTAAAGTAAATTTAAGGCACACATATTCCTTTAACACAACACTATGTTATAGAAATATTTTAACGTTTCATTGACAGTGTAAACCAACACGCCATATTTTTCGATTCCAAGCTTCTTTTGGGCCCTCTCGAACTTAATCTGCCCAGTGTTCGTTCCATCTACAGTGAAGTAAACGACATAATTGACAATCCTGTCTATGGTACATTAACAACTTAATTCTAAAGTTGAAATCTTGGTTAAGCTAGAGCAGACCCATATGGATAAGTTGTTACTGTAATCTTTTGTCGTTGTTGTGTTTATTGATATATATTATAGTTTTTTACTTAACTAGCCAAGTGGAATAATTATTAAAATAAAATGGTTTGGTCAAAATCCATACCTTTAGATGCAGTGTAGCAGTCTGGTTATCTTCTGTTATATGGCAGGATGGCGATGTCATAGTTTGTTATTTTACTCCATATTTGATAGTGCATTTTATACAACATTTTCATCATTGGATACACTTAGTGGCCATTGCCTTCCATACCTATGTTATTCACAACCCTCTTGAGTTACATACGATCTAGACGAATGAAATTTGATATTGCCTTTAATTTAATCCCTGAGCTTATCTGGATTGCAGATTCCCTCCATCCAACAGGCAAGGAGCAGAGTCAACAGTTGAATTTGTTCCTTGACCATTGGATGGAGAGAATCTGCAATCTGGATAAGAATGGCCTAATTTAATAGTATCCACGAAAAAATTTAATAGTGCTTTATTCTTCATACCAAGTGTACAAGTAAATTTCCTCAACCAAGATGTGCCCACCACAACATATATAATCTATTTTCCTACAACTTAGATAGTTCGACCTCATCTAAAAATATAAAAAATGGAGTTCTTAAGTTCATATGTGATATTCCTCAGAAACTTCATTCTCTTCAAGTCCTTCAATGTATTGGAAACCTCCATTCCAATGCCACATGCATACTGACTCCTTATTGGAAACCTCCATTCCAATGCCACATGCATACTGACTCCTTCATGCATGTTGAGGATAATGCATATGATTGATAATTGGCTCTTATCATGCTAGAATACTGTCAGATGCACATCCTGATTTCCAGATTGGTGAAAAGATCAATACCTTATATGTTCAACGAGATGTAACGAGGATATTGTTGCCAAATATGTTGGTCCTTGTTACTTCATTTCAAATCTCAAAAATCTCCCTACAATCAAATAATGTCACGGAGATGCTAGAGTAGATAATTTTGGACCTATATTGTTGCTCATCTAAGCACCCAAATTTGAGTTTCGATGCCTTCTTCCAATGTTACAGCCTTCAAAAGTTGTGCAGGATTGCTCCTTTGGGCTTCACATGGTATGCCAAAAGACTTAACAATGAACAATCTTAATCATTGTACGAGGACTTCAATATGCCCAGACCAATTGGTGCTACTCCTTACCACTATTTCATGGTCTATATTTGTTGTTCATTGTATAGAAGAGGTGCATTCTACAGCTCAAGAGGGGAGAGATGTGTAACTCTTTCTGTGCTCATTCTAGAGTTGACACGTGTCCTTTATAAAAAATAATAAAATGTTATTAAAAAAAACATGTCCACTTAAATTAAATTTAAATTATTTAGAATTGCACATATATATAACTTGGATTACACATTTCCTCAACATTTCTATTCTCAAAAAAAGTTTACATCTGAAAATTTGATATCTCTCAATACTTAATAAATCCTCTTTTAAATAAATCTAAATCTATGCTAGTACTTAAAAAAATCCATACAATGAATTATTGTTGTTTTCATATGGAAATTGATCCATCGATTTGATCCATGAATCGCTATGTTCAAGAATTGGGATGAGCAAGAGCACGTTTCCTTGGGCCTGTGGGCTAGACACATTCTCAATGCAATCCAATCCAATCCACTCAATGCGATGCAATGCGATGTGAGAACAGAGGCGGCTGATTGCATGCTATGCATGTGGCAACGCAATGCTCTTCAATGGCAATTCTGCGATTTCGAATTGACTGTGTCCCTTCTCAAGATCATGTCCTTCATGACCGACATTTGATTGACGTTGACAGGTTCTAAAGCTAAGCAGGGCGGAGTAACCAATAGTTTTGCAGGAAATTAACACATGTTCACAAACAAACATCGAGTTTTTCCAGAAAATTCGTCATTGCTTCGAGTGCTGCCACAATTCATAACTAATTAAGAGGGTTGGCCCTTTCGAACTGACCATTTGCACCGATCGGACGACCGCGGTCGTCGGACGTGACCGCTCACGCGACCGCTGTCGTCCGATAGGTGCAAATGGTCGGTTCGAAAGCCGACTCCAATTAAGAGCTGCATAAACAATATGATAAGTTTGTTTTATTTTGATTGATGAAGTATAGAACAATTTTAATTAAAATTTTGCAAAGTTCTATCATTTCCACCATTCATAGATTTGTTGAAGTATTATTCAACATTTATCTTTGATTCTCTTAACTTGTTGATATTTATCCGAAAGTTTTAGAAGGGTTGAGTAAGGGTATTTATTATCTTTTAATTTTTGGGTTTATATATTGACAAACTTGAAGAGTAGTTAAACTTAGAGGATTTCGATGACGTCTTTTAACTTTATTTTGATTGCTAAGTTTGTTTTTGGTTTGCAAGAGTATTTGATTTCTCTTGAGCACTTTTGTAGAACAATTGGGATGCAAGTAAATACTAGCAAGACAAAAATGATAGTTTTCTCTAGCAAAATAAAACATAAACAACATAAGTTCTACTTTGAAGACAACACCTTTGAAGAAGTGGAAGATTACAAGTACCTAGGAATAGACTTTAACAAAAATTTGAGTTGGGAAAGTTGTAGAAAAAAAAGAACTCTTGGAGGTTGGAAAACATTTTATGCTTTTCAAAATAAGATGTAGAGAGACACAACTATGGGACTCGAAAACTATGAAAACCTTTTTTTAGGCTTTTAGTGATCTCGATTGTTCTCTATGGTTGTGAAATATGGACCAACAATACCTTTAACTTACAATGCATTAAAAGAAAATTCAAAAACACATAATCACAAACAAATTCAAAATAGAATTGCAAAATTCGATCATTTTCATCATTCATAAATTTGTTAAAGTATTACGCTCTTAGCTTGGATTAGCTCTTACAATTTTGGTTGGAATGGAAAAAGCACCCCCTGCTTGATTATATAAGTATATAATAATAATGAATGGCCACATGTATCTGCATTTAGATGCTTCCTCTTTCTCCAGTCGCATTTAGGCTCTTACCCTTACTGGCGTTTGCTTGTTTAGAGAGTCAAACATACGTATATCTGACAAGAAAACCAAAAGAATATAAACGAATAACCTACCTGTACGTCATTGTTCAAAGTTGGCTTTGAAATTTAAAAACATGAGCATAAAGATTTTAGTCATGGTAACAATGAACACAAGTGAAGCAAAAATTATTATGGTGTACAAATTTAGTTCAAGACATTGGTTGATTAATTACGAGCATAAAGATTTTATTAGTGCTAACAATGAGGAGATTGTTAGTATATAATCAACGAGTTAATTCTTTTTAGGATATCCTTTTTTTCAGAGGAAAAAATACCAGTCTTTGTTATTCATATGAATCAAAAGACATCTTTTACAATATCAGCATGATAACGGCCAGAATCCAAAGGCAAATCATGACAGAACATAACAGCAGAAGTATCAATACATATCAGCATGAACTGATCAATCTGAGAGCCACCATCATCATCAATAAATGTCAAACAAAGCAGCAAAAATATAAGAAAAAGTCTGAAAATAGCAGACTTTTTTCATCATCCCTGTAGTAACAGGTCAGATAGTACTGTGAATTCGAAGATGGACTTCAATCATACATATCAGAGCAGAGTGCTGGCAAGAAGGACTCAATCATAGAACAGAAAGAGATATCAAATCATAGCCATAATCATGCTGAAAAACAAAGTCAGCTACTCTAAAAGAGATAAAGATTGCCTTGGTTCACAATCAATCCATCCAAAGATTCTGAATATGTAATAACTCCCATATCCAATTTCAGTCCTAGTTTGGAGAGAGCATCTGCCAACGAGTTATGCTCACGATATGTATGCTTGAAGATCACCGGCGGGGCCTTTTGAAGTATATGTCTTATATCGCAACACCAGTGCATCAGAGATGGAACATCAAGTGCATAAATTCTGTTAATCCATGAGATAATAACCAATGAGTCCCCATATATTTGCTGAATAGGGATACCCATCATAAGGCTGACTTTTAGTATTGCCCAGCAAGCCAATAATTCTGCTCTAGTGTTAGAGCTTCTACCACAACCCATAGAAAAGCTAAAGAAATGCATATCATTGATATAAATCATAAAACCAGATCCTCCCAAATTTTCCGCAGCAGCACCATAAAAAAAGCCACAAGGAAAACATTTTGTTGGTTTAGGTCCAATAATGCGAGCTTTGCAGATTTTCAAAGGCACAGGGAAAGAAATAATCAGCCCTTCAATTCTTGCAATCAAGGCTGGGATGGAGGGTTTCTTATATTCAAATATGTAGAAATTACGAGTGAGCCAAATTCCCCAACATATAAACAGAGGAAGGAATAAGTAAGGGGCAGAACTCGTAGAACAGGTGAACCATCTGTCCAAGTAGGAGTGGACAAAGCTAAAACTAGGGAAAGAGCAACTGAATTTTCTCTCAAAGAAGGTGTATATACGGGCAGAAAAAGGACAGCAGAAAAAAAGGTGATGTAAATCTTCCAAGTTTCCTTCACAAAGTATACATCGGCTAGGCCCACTGATACCTCTAGACTGTAATTGTTCCCAGGTTAAAATATTCCCATATATCAAAAGCCAGATGAAACATTTGATTTTCAGAGGGATAGGCAAAGACCACAAAATTTTCAGAACCTTATCATTTAATTCTGAACAGCAGTGGGAGATTATACAGGAATAACCTTCAGCAGTAGTTAATGGTCCAATATAATTATTGTGGGACCAGATTAACATGTCACTTTGATCAGTAAGCCGAATACGACCAAATTCCAGGCCTCTAATATAATTATCCCAAATGACTTTCCAATGACCTGTAAGATCAAGTTCTTCTGCTGAAAACCAATAACCTGTTGCATTTGATGTAAAGTTGCGAGCCTGGGCTAAGGAACATATGCCAAAATCCTCTAGATAGTCTCTCAATCCTCTAGGCAGAAGAAAAGAGGATCCCAGCCCCACAATAGGATCCGCCCCCAAGCAAATGGATTCACCATTACCAACTTGCCAAATGGTACCTTTACCAATCCAGTTAATGGTAGCAATGAAACCCTTCCATATGATAGAAGCATTATTAAATATGAAGTGCTTAGGCCTGAGCCATAGGTGAAAGGACTTATTTTTCATATATTTTTTCGTGATAAGGAGGTTCCAGATGCCTTTACTGTGGACAACCAACCAGAAAGATTTCATTCTCAAAGATAAACTAAATCTAGGGAGATGCTTAATTCCCCAACCACCATGGGAAGTAGGCCTTGCCAAAATATGCCAATAAACAAGATGATATTTTTTATGCTTAACAGAAGAGCCCCACAGAAAGGAGAATATCACCTTTCTGAGTTTATCTAGAATAGAGGAAGGAATCGGAATCAATGACAGCCAGTAGACGAGAATACTGGAAAGAACAACACGTATAAGAACAAGTCTACCTCCCATAGAAAGAAGCCTGTTTGTCCAATGGGAGATTTTCTTTTCAAATTTCGAAACCATCCAGAGCCAATCCTTTACCAAGTAACCATTTGGTTTCAAGAAATATCCCAAGTAATTAAAACCTTTCCGAAAATCATCAGACCTGTAAGGGAGGATACCAACGATTCTTTGAAGAATTGCCTCATCTACACCTTTTTGCAGAAAACAAGATTTGATCCCGTTTATAGACATACCTGAGGCTTCACAGAAAATATCCAGAATGCCTTTGAAAACCAGCCATTCTTCATAGGAGCCCAGACCAAATAAAATCACATCATCTACAAAAAGTAGGTGAGTGAGAGATAGTTTAGAAGAGACTTTTATGCCTTTAACTTTCCCATTTCGATTTGCTTCCTTAATCAAGAGACTGAGCCCTTCTATAACCAGAATGAACAATAAGGGAGATAGAGGACATCCCTGTCTTAAGCCCCTCGAGGCAGGAAAGAAGGATGAAGAAGAGCCATTTATAAGAATGGCAAAATTAGCTGAGGAAATGCATCCCAGGATCCAGTTTACTCCAATAAGGGGAACACCAATTTGAATAAGAAGAAGACGAATGAATGTCCAATTAACTCTATCAAAGGCTTTAGATAAGTCCAATTTGAGGATGATGGCAGCTTTATTTTTGGAGTTGACAGAGTGCAGAACTTCCTGAGTTATAGCAATGGGTTCCTGAATAAGCCGATTCTTAAGAAAGCCAAATTGTTGGGGAGATATGGAAGCATCCAGAAAGGGTTTAAGCCTCATAGCTGCAATTTTGGATATAAGTTTATAGCAAAGATTACATAGGGAGATAGGACGATAGTCAACAAAGGAAACAAGAAGATCTGTCTTAGGAATAAGAGCTAGAAAAGTAGAATTGAGAGCAGGAGCCACTCTGCCCGAGATTCTAGCTGATTCCACCACTTTAACAAGGAGAGGACCCAGAAGATCAAAAAAGAACAAGTAGAACTCAACTGGCCAACCATCCGGTCCAGGAGCTTTATCTTTTTTGAAGAGTTTAAGTGCCTTTTCCACTTCCATAATTGTCACAGGACTTGTGAAGGAATCTTTATCCTCCTGGCTGATATATGCAGGAAAGAGACGAATAACCTTCAGCTGAGATTCTAGATTTGTCAATTTGTCATCTGCAAACATAGTCTTGAAATGTTTAATACCAAGGGCTTTAAGATTTTGATCATCAGAGACCCAGGTGCCAAACTCATCTTTTAGAATCCAAATAGCATTATGGTTTTTGCGTCCAGAAGCCACCGCATGAAAAAATTTAGTATTAGCATCCCCTTTAAGAGCCCAGGTTATTCTGCTTTGAAGTCTTGCAGAAGAAATTTCATGATCAGACAATTTTTTTAGAGCAGCTTTGAGAGAGCACAGCTGATGATGCTGTTCTTGATTTAATATAGCTGTCTGAGAGGATTGGAGAAGAGAGCTAATTTCCTCTTCCAAAGCAGCTGATTTATCTTTCATTTTAAGAGCAGTAGATTTAGTCCACAATTTAACCTTATCTTTTAGAGATCGAAGTATATAGGAGAGATCATTCATGGCATCCAAAGAGGGATCCAGCTGAATAAGAGGCCATTCAGAACGAACCATCTGAACAAATTCTTCATTTTCTAACCAAGTATGATTGAACTTAAAAGGATAAGTACAAGGATTGATATGGTCAATCCATTCCAAGACAATAGGAAAGTGATCAGAAATCCCACTTCTATGAATCCAAGCTCTATATTTTGGCAGAGAGCTGATCAGCTGATCTGACAACAAGAAATGATCTAGCCTTTTAGAAATACCATCTTCCCCAATCCTTCCATTCCTCCAAGTAGGCCCAGCACAGGGAGGAGCAACATCCACTAAGTTATGATCAGAGAAAAGATTCGAGAAAAAAGAGCCCAAAGGATCTGGAAGGGCTTTGGATCCCCAAATTTCTGAAGCATTCAAAGTGAGATTAAGATCCCCTGCTAAGATGAGATTTGGCAGAGAAAGAAGTCCTCCCATAGCTACAGCATTCCAGAATGAAACACAATTGAGATAAGGACCATAGCAGTTTAATATTAAGAGATTAAGGGAAGATCCTCGAATCGAGGCTTTCAGCAGAATACCAGCAATCGTCTGAAAGGCTTTGCACTTAATGTTTTTTGGATTCCAACCAGAGAGAATACCTCCAGAGAGGCCAATAGAACTAAGAGCACAGAACTCCCATCTCGGACAGAGTTTAGAAAAGGCATATAAAGCAGGATATTGACCAGTCATAGTTTCTTGAAAAAGAACAATATCAGGAGAAAGAACAGGCAGCATATGGTGGATACTTTTTTGTTTGGCCAGACTCCCCAGGCCACGAACATTCAGCGAAAGTATGCGCATTAAGAAACTGAGTTGTCAGGGGTCGAAGCTCTAAGGACCCGAGGAGAGGGAGAAGAGAGAGATCTCTCAGTTGCTTTTAATCTCTCAAAAAGAGGAGTGTAGGGATCCTGGACAGAATTGGTAGATTCTAGAGGGGGATTAGAAGACTTTTTCTTCCGTCTAATCGTGACATTTTTAAATCTGATGGAATCAAGAGGGAGAATCGATGGAGAGAGAGGTGTCTTGTCCGTAAATATACTTAAAGATTTTTTCAAAGAAGGATCGGCAAAGGAAGGGGAAGCAGTGGGGCTGATAGGGGACGAACCAGAAGAACGGGGCCTAGACTGACCAGAAGAAGGAAGAGGGGGGAAGTCATCCTCAGTAAACAGAGGAGCTGGGGTAATGACAATCGGAGGGGTGGAAGAGGGCACATAACATAACGAGGCATCTAGGGCAGCTTTAGAGAGAGATGGGGCAGAGGGAGGGCAAAAAACAATGGCTGAAGGAGAAGAATCCTGATTCAAATCAGTCAAAGGAGTATCGCTCAGTTCGGGCAACCTAGGGGAAATACCAGAAGGAATAACATCAGAATGTAAAGACGATTTTCTGCTACTGATCACAGAATCAATAATGTCCAGATCCACATCTGATACAACCCCAAATAAAGAAATAGCATTGTTTAGCTTACCAGAAGCGGGAACAGTAAGGACCAGGGAGGAACAATCCTTTTCTGGAGAAGATAAAGGGGAGTTTATACAGGAATCATTCAGAGAGCCCCTAACAGGCTCACGATGAAGAGAAGGGCATTCACGACGTAAATGTCCAGTTTCTCTACAAATACTGCATCTAAAAGGAATGCCTAGAAAATCCAGTCGTTGTGTAAACAAACGCTCATGACAGAGAATTTCAACTTCAGCAGGAAGGCCTTTGGTGATATCAATTTCAACCAAAATTTTCGCCTTTCTTTTATCATAGGAGTTCATGAAGTCATCCTCTAATGCCACAAACCTACCAATAGTATTTCCAACACCTTCCAAAAGAGATCGATTCCATAGCGGGAGAGGAAGCCCTGGGAGAATTGCCCACAAATGACGTTTTTTCACCCTTTCTCTAGCAGGATCAAAATTAACATTCCAACGGTCCAGAACAAGAGAGCCATTACCCACTCGCCAGAGACGGCTAAGAACCTTAGTGGCATGAGACTCCTCTAAGAAAACAAAAACGATCCATCCCCAGACCAGTAGGCTGATAGTAGGGACATAAGTAAGAAAAGGTTTCCAATTTTCAGAAGCCCAAGATACCCAGTCCTTTTTTTCCATGGTAATATATTCTAGCCTACCAATTAAAGCTCGACGACTCAGAGCTTCCACCCTATCCATATAAATATCCCTTCCAACCACATATCTAAGTTTACCTTCCAAAATTTTGTAGGCCTTTGCCTTTCTATGCCTCTGATATCGGGCAGGATTAATGGCCACTCTAGGGTCTGGAGACCCATTAAAGGGCTCCCCCATCAGAAACAGGGGTTATGAATCCAGAAGCAATTCACATATACAGAACAGAATCCCAACCGAGCATAAAAAACCAAGATCAGGCCCCTGGAAAGGGAGCATACAAAATAGGAGGGCTCTAAGACTAGAATAAGTAGAAAACTTCTGATATTAGATCCAGGATAGAAAATATATGGATAGGACAGAAAATCCCCCAATACCGAGTAACAGTCCAGATAACCAATACTAACCACAACAGATCATAGAAAGCAGAGATCCAATATAATAACCGGGCAGATGAACAGCATAAAGATTATGAAATATGTGCCATACAGGAGATCTCTGATGTCAACCCCAGCAATAACAGATACAATCAGAAGGAAGGACGGGCCATCAAAGATCAAGACACCACCAATAATATACCACCCTCAATGCCACAGGACAAAAGGGCATATAATATGATCCTCAAAGAAGAGCGCAAATATAAGCAACCAGCACAGAAAGGGAAAATCCAAACTCAAGTATCCAGATACAATTCAGAGTACCAAGAGACCCACAATCAGAGACAGATACCAATAAAGGCTAACCCTTACAGTTGAAAAGGGCTGAAAACTACTGAAAAAAGTAGAGTCTCTTATATCAAACATAGAAAGGAATATCCATAAGAATATAACCCAGACAGGCACCGAAAGTTCCAGTCATATTCCAACAAGCACAACCGACCACGTATTGATAAAATAGAATATAAAATTATATCATCTCTACCAAGAGTAGCTCTGGGTAAGATATCAAACAGCAAGATGATATCTAATAGAGACAACAAATATCAAATGGCACAGCAACTATCAGACCAAAAAATAAAGGATATCAAAGCCCTAACATCTTAATACAAACCAGATACCAAGATGGCCACAAGTAAAAACAATACTTTTATCTGAATCAATCCATCAACGATCGAACGCTGGATATATAGGCATAAGATACTGAAATCTAGACAGTGATGAAGATTTAAGAATCTGAGCCTGAATAACAAGAACCAATCCTCATATCACACAAGGCGATCCACCCCACAATACCAGAAAGATAACAGTATACCAAATCAATCTTATAACTGAACAGAAAAGGCAAGTCGATCCTCAATAATAAATGCAGCTAGAAAGAAACTTAGGATCGAGGTTCAGAAAGTATATGACAAATAACGATTCAGAATATGAGAGACCATCAATATAAGAAATAGCAATACAAGCCCCCGATAGAACCGAGCATAGAACCAGAGACCACGACAAAGAAAGAAGGGCAACAGTCCAAAAAAAACAGTAACTTCGGCGCCGTAGGATTCCTGGTAACCACAAGAAATGCAGAGGACAAAGGGCGATCCCACATAACCAATAATAGATATGACAGAATCAAAGGTCAACTAATGAGGAATCCTTCAGCAATCACCACAGGGACATAGACGAAATGAACAGAGCAACACCGACGAAAAACCCCATGCAATATAACAAAAGAAGGCTCCATAATAGGGAGAAAACTAGAAAACAAATCCTATATCTTCCTATTTCATAACAGGGAATACAAGTGGCAGGGACGAGGGTAACCCATAAAGAAAATATAAGACCACAGACAAAACCCCATAAAAGGCCAATTCCCGACGGACTCAAATAAAAAAGACATCATTGGACCAGGACAGACAAATTTGCCATCCATATCAACCTGCAAAGAAGATGATACAAGAGGACGCATATATAAATTCCCACTTTTTTATTAAAACTGGTTGGTACTAGTCCTCGTAAGAGGAGGGACTCCAGTTGTCGGGAGCGGCAAGTGTAAAATTAGGGTAGTCCATTAAAACCAAATCTGATGCCAGATGGAGGGTGACGGGGCAAGAAGACTGGCTAAACAAAACCAAAAAAAGAAACCGAAAATGCCAACACATCAAGCCCTGTCCAAGCGAGACCATAAAAGCCTCAAGTACCAAACAAAGAAACCCTAATAGCCAGGAAATATAAGTAACAGAAGCACAGGATGAGGGCTACCATTTAGTGTATCGGTCGGTAACTGAAGGGAGCAAAAGGTCCAACGCCATCCCGGCTGAAGCGGAGGATCAATTTGACGAGCCTGTAAATCCTTCGCATGCTCATTTCACCACAGACTCCCCGCGGCTAGGAGGATGCATAATCAGTGAAATGGCCGACATCTAGATGGAGCAAAAGGCCCATCGCCATCCCAGCAGAGGCGCAAGAGCACTTCGACGCCTGAATAAGTCCCTAGATACATGGTTGTTCACTTTTGATTTTATGTCCCTAATTAATCATATAAATCAATGAAAACAATCATAGCTAAGGCCATCTTTACATCTTACTTAGGAAATTTAAAAGTATATTCGTTTAAAAAATATTATAAATGTAACATGTAAAGGCTACATCTTACTTGGTAAATTTAAAAGTATATTTGTTTAAAAAATATTATAAGATTTCAAGAAGCATCTAACATGTAAAGGCTACGTTGACATGTCATAATATCCTTGCATTTAATATGGTCCAAGCAGCAATCCAATATAACCATTTAGTCACCAACATGCTTGAGAAACCAAACCTGCCACATGTATCTCTTGCCATGCAACCTTAAAGTTTGACAAGTAATAAAGTTTGTAAGAAAAAAAAGATTTTATCATATTAATTTAAATTTAAATCATGTTGTTTTAAGAGTAATGGTTAGATATATGTATATTAAAAATAAATTATAGTTAAATTGGTTAATATAATAAAAAAAATGAAGTTGATTTTTATGGTAAAATTTAGTCTATTTGTTAAATAGTTTAGGTCTAAATTATATAGATTAATAGCATTTATTTGTAAATGATTTAAAAGATTATGTAAGTATAAATGTTAAAGAAGACACCTAAAAACAATATAAATTTACATAACATAATAAGCTATGAACTAATAAAAAAGATTTTTGTTATTCACTTCATTTTGTCTTAGATTTGTAGGTCGAGATTTATGGGTCTCCATATTGTAAAACAATACAAACCTATAACCTTAATGCTCTACAAGAGAAAACCTCTACTTTCAATTGAATAAACCCAATCGTTTATGTTAGGAAATATTACCCAATCATCCATCCGAGTTGAAATAAACCATGAAGCTCTCGATTTAGAGCGACCCTTCCAATTTTCTCTCCAAAGTATGCATCAAATTCCATAATCCCACCTTCACATGAAATTAAATCCGTCATTGATTCAATATGTCAATAGTGAAATGACTATGGCATGCATGATACAGCTATGGCATTGATGTATGCCTCATCCCACATCCATTAAGATCATTACCACTTCAATGACATGTCGACATACCAAATATAAATGCCACGCAAGACAAAATGGTAATATTAACCCTAGGGGATAGCTTGGAAATCCACCTCCCCATTTTTCTTTATCACTCCTTCATTCAATTTTGTTGCCGTATTGACATTCATGTCATCTTCTCGGTTAAAATCCTTAAGAACATGGAAAAACGTGATGTGCTTAAATCGAAGGCTCTTTTTTATTATTCTTGCAATAAATAAGTCTAACAAACTTGTTGTCAATCAGAGCTTTGTTGTTATTCATAAAATGAATAATAGCAACTGACCCCCCTATAACTATCATGGAATTCACAATGGATGGATTTATAGATTTCATTCCCTAGAAGATAACATAGGATTCTACCCAAATGTTAGTGGTCGTTCCTAAACCCCATTCATAGTTGAATTCTATTTTTTCTAATAAACAATTCCCAAGGAAAACTCCCATGTACTTCCCCTCATTTTGAGGATGGTACCAATGGTAAAACTTAGATTCTCTAGGGCATAAGGCCAAGTCAACAAGGGCACCAAGCCCTTGGAACAATATTCTCTTTATAAGCTCCACATGTCACTTACATGAATAGAACTTGGATGGGGAGGGTAACACTCCATCCCCCAACCACTCAGGCTACACCCAATTGACAATTCATAGTTTAATTCTCTATTTCTCTTGGGATCATAAATGATCCCCTTGCACTTGCCATCCCTTTTCCTTTTTTTTAAATAAAGTTTTTTCATATTAATCTTCATACAATGTTACAAGATAATCTCGAGTTTATCATGAAGGACACAAATCTCTTCAATAAAAAGCCATACTTTTATTTGGTAGTTGTCCTAGAGAAGTAATGTAATGCATGTTAAAGTTATGATCACAAAAAAACTAACTAAAAGTGACATAGTGTTGAAAGAAAAAGATCGTAATTCCACATAACTACAATATAATCCAAAAATAACCCCCACTAAAAAAGGAATGCCATGAGTCCTCCACAAAATGAAGAAAGAAAAACCACTTACTTGACATGATGAATCCTTGATCTCGCTCCTTCAGTATGAGAACTAGGTAGAGAAAAATTCAAAATAATAAAATTTACATGCTTAACACAAGAAGAAGAAACCCTAAAAGCTTTAGGATGACATTGATGATCATTAGAGGACATAGGAAAACCCAATAAAGACAAGAGAGCAAACATTTAATCAGTGAAATCATCCACAACATAGCCCCCATAAGCTACCCAACATATAGTTTCTCAGGTGGCTAAGGCAAAGATAATGCAACCGTAGAAAAAACAGAGCAATAGTTTGAGGAGCATGACTTAGAGCCACATAAATTGGTGCCTTGCACCATGTTAAAACATGTGATACAATCTATAGAAATAGAACAGTTGAAAATGCTCTCCAAACCTTTGATGCCAAAGCCTCAACCTCACTATTGTCTTATTTGTGACCTTTTAGTTGAAAACAATAACTTACAGTTAAATTATTGTCTTATTTGTGACTTGTTAGTTGAATTATTTGTAAACTTTTAGTTGAAAACAAGAGGGGAGGAGAACTGAATATTTTAGACTCATATAAATTATTTAAAGACGTTAAACACAATGTATTTGACTATTTATTATTTTATTGTTTATTAGTTATACATGCATAACATGTTTCACATAAATTGAGGGGGTCAATCAAACTCACATATTTATCTTGCAATCAATCAAGCATTGCATTTGAAGGATGACCACCACCTCTATGTATACACCCATTGGCATAAAGATCATTATGTTAAGTATATAGGATTTAGATAAATATTGAGATATAACCTAACCTTAATCATGGTTCAATTTTCTTTATGTAAATATATTCTTGTATTTTGTATCCATGATATATTTCATTAAATAAGTTTTACTATAGCATTCTAGTTTGTGAAAATAACATGGAAAATTAAATAGAGGCATCTCACATTAATGGAAGGGCAATTGAAGGTTGGAGGAAAACTATGAGGCATAATCTTGTTTTTTTGGGTGGTTACTGAAAGAAGATATCCAATACTACAACAAGACATATGATATAAATATCTTTATAAATGCATAAAGACTAAAGACTATGTTACAAAGACGATCGACCTTCCATGATGGTTGGAATTCCTAGTTTTAGTTGCCTCGCCAAGGCTTCATTACAGAGATAATTAAACTTTCATAAGAATTTTGGGCGATAATTAACTTCGCTCATTATAGGAGTCACGTGAAGACTTGATTACAACTCTTCTTTTTTACTAATGGTCTTTGGTGATAGTTGGCATCCTTTGTTTCAAGTGTGCGTATGGAATGATAAAGTGGGTACACATAGAACTAGAACTCAACACATGTTTTTGGATACATGATGCACATTGGCATTGTAATGATCGATGCACACAATTAGGGTTGCATGTATAATTGCTTGAATTACCCTGATAGCTAATCCATGTTTTACTATCAATCGAATGTTTGGATTTATGGCATGCACATGTTTAATTGTTTTGTTTGTAAAGTGCTCTCTTCAATTATCAATATGAATAAAGATGTACATTTGCATTTTTTAGGGGGCATCTCGTCATTGTGGATCCATCCCCTACCGAAGCTTCCTTTATATATACATAAAAAAAAATGGGTTGCAAATGTGGTTTCCAAAAGCATTAACTAAGCTAAAAAATGGACCTATTACACACCAAGAATTCCTTTAATCTAATATTGACCCCTTGGGTAAAAAAATTCAGAAAGTATCCCCAAAGCATACAATGAAAAGGATTGAGGCCCAGGAGAATAAACAAGTTCGAAAACAAGTAAGTTGTGAAGGGAGGTTCGAGGTGTGTGTGGAGTGATAAAGTGGGTACACATAGAACTAAAACTAAGCACAAGTTTTGGATAAGTGCAAATGTGGTGTTGCTCATTTCAAATGTTTTAGGGGTATTAACATGCTACTCCTTGGACTATGGTTCCTGGTGTGTGACATTGTAAGTGTTAGTTTAATTAGACACTTAGGAATTAGTTAAGATCAACTTGTTATAATATATCCGTTAGGAAAAGTGTATTTCTTTAGTATGCATTTGTAAATATATAATCCGACGGTCACAATATGTTCTAGACATAGAGTGATATGATGGCTCATCTTCTCTTAGATCATAATTACCTTTTATCTATGTATTAACACCCGATTGGTCTATGATATCTATTTAAAGAGGACGGAGGGTCATTGGCTAGTTGATCGATTATGAGGAGCTCATTTGTAACTTTATTTATTTTGCATAATAAACTGCCTCATGTAGCTATTTTGTTGGGGTTGTGGAGTGTTTCCCTTTCGAGGGTTTAACCACATGAAAACATTAGTGTGTTGATATGTGAATTGTTTGTGTGTGTGGATTCTCTAGGTGTTCGGTCTTTTGGAAGTATCCTATGTACTCGAACATGGTATCAGAGCATATATGAAGATCCGTTTCTGTTGGTGATCTAGATCTCGAACTGATGTTATCGAAGTTTTGAAAGGGTTTCTAGTTTTGAAATTTTTGTTCATTTTTGGGTGGTGAGAGGTGTTCCATTGCATCAGGAGCGTCGTTTCTATTGGAAAATAGTTTTCATTTGATTGAAAAAGGTTTATGTTTTCCCTAGATATGACCATTTCATCAGATCTGAAGGTATATTGTTACAACGACGTTTTTATAATTTTTAATTTTTTTATTTCTCATATTCTTTTCAGATCTAACTTTGTTTTTTTTTTCTTCAGATTATTTCCTTCAGTGTGTATTCTCTTTGCAGTGCACCTTGTGTGATAACGACAAATTAGAAACATAAGGGAAAGTTTTTTTTTTTCTCTACTGCGTATTATCTTTGTCGTGCACCTTATGCAATTGCAGTAAATCAGAAATAGTGGGAAAATGTACACATTCGAGACAAGATAATGAGTACTAATCCCAACAGTGTGGCATATTAGTTTTTATTATTATTTTGGTTTATGTGAAGTTATGTGCAGGAAATGAAGCAAGCACACACTTCAAGACATAAGAGTTAAAAAAAAAACCCTTCCTCCTTCCCATCTTTTAGGTACCTTTTAATATTGATTCACTTGGTTAAAAGTTGCTTTATTCATAAAGAGGTCACGAGTTCAAGTCTTCTTGTTAGTTACTTTTCTAAAAGTGCATGTAATTTCTATTTTTAACTTACTATATTGTAAAAGCGAATCTCAAAGTCAATCACTTAAAGTCTTTTAGTTTTTGCATGCAGTATTTGAAGTAACATCATTGTAAAAGTGAACTTCACTTAGTTTACCGAAGTGGTTCACATAAAGCAACATTATTATAAAGTGAGTTTAAAAGGTTAAGCATGGGAAGAGGGGATCTTATTTTTATTTTTTTGATATTTGCAGTTGGGTCAATCTTCTACCTGCCACGTCTCTCTTAGGGTCATCTTCAACCTTTTTTCAATCAAGCATAACTTCTTCATCCAGAGTCAGTTTTCAGTGCCATTTTTTTAAGCAACCTATTTTTTTTAGAGATTTGCATCTAGACCATTGGTTTATGTTTTGAAGACATTGTTTTTTCAGTATGGCCAACCCATGTGATATTCTACTTACCGGTTCCAACTACTTCTCATGAAAATCTCGCATGGAGGATGTTCTACGAAGTTGGGGACTTTACCGAATTGCCTCAAGGGAAGAAACATAATTCACTGATCACGATAATAAAATAAAATGGGAAAATAAATTTGATGAAGCTCATGGATTAATTGGGATGTCAATATCTATTGATTTGTGATTCCACCTATCTGGAATTGATGAACCAGATAAATATTGAGAAAAGTTGGAAGTTGTGTTTGGTAAACACAATGAAATTCGAGGTCATCAGCTCGAAAATGAGTTGATTTATTTAAATCCAAGTGATTTTTCCAGTATTCAAGATTATTTATCTAAGTACAAAACTCTTAGAATCTTATGTGCAGAATGCAAAATTAAAAGGGAAGACAAGCAATGCATTTATCATATTCTTTCCAAACTTCGACTTACATATTCTGTTTTTGTATCTACATTTTACTCCATGAAATAATCCTTGGATCCAACTAGCTATAAAGAGCCTAGTCTTGAATCCTTTTGTGATTCCTTGATTAGAGAGAAAGATAAGCTCATACATCTTGGAATGATTAGCAATGCAGATACATCTGGGAAATCCTTATTAGCGCAACAGAAAGAAAAGTCCAAGCATCCCAAGAAGCAAAATCCTCACAATAATAAGCCAAACAAGGGTCCCAAACCCTCTCAGTCAACTCATTGTTTAAAAAATGATAATGTAACCAAGCCAAAAGGTAAAAATACTGAGCGTAATTGCAACTATTGCGGGAAAGATAATCATGATGAATCTAAATGTTTCAAGAAGATGGTAGCCTTAGAAGCAGCAATGAAGAAGCACCACATCAGCCTTGACTCGTCTTTAGGATCTACATCTCATGGACATGCACTTTGTGCTTTTGGTTTTTCCTATATTGCATCTTCTTCTTCTATTTCAAATGAGTGGCTCATTAATTATGGAGCATCTTATCATATGGATAAGGATCAAGCTGCATTTTATACTATGCATGAATGTAACACCAAAAAAATATTTATTGGTGATGATAGATCTCTAAGTGTTGTAGGATCTGGAACAATTCTAGTAGATAATGGTCATTTTAGTGATGTACCATGTGTTCAAAAAATTTCCTGCATTTTGTTGTCAACC
Source organism: Pseudotsuga menziesii (assembly GCA_001517045.1). Lineage (NCBI taxonomy): Eukaryota > Viridiplantae > Streptophyta > Pinopsida > Pinales > Pinaceae > Pseudotsuga > Pseudotsuga menziesii. The sequence continues at coordinate 69,471 of LPNX010175978.1, read as the reverse complement.
TATCAAATCACTCATTCTTGTGAAGGTAAAATAGTAACATTTACACCTCACAAAGTTGTAATCAAGGATTTTAAAGATCGTAAGCATGTCCTTGCTACCAAAATTGTTGATGATATTACTAGGTTGTACAAATTTAACAACTTTGGTTCATCACCTTTTCCTTCAGTTTTTGTTGCTCATAGTGACGACTTGAGAAAACTTTGGCACGAGCGATTTGACCATTTAAATTATCGCTTATTGCAACAACTATGTAAAGAAAATATGGCGACAGCTCTTCCGATGGTATCTTGAAAGAATGGTGTTTGTTCTGGTTGTGTACTTAGAAAACATCATCGGGGAAGTTTTGACAAATGTGCCTCATGGCACGCCTCGACCCCTTTGGAGCTTGTGCATAGTGACTTGTGTGGTCCTCTTCCATCTGCTTCCTTTTCAGTTTTGAAATATTTCTTGACCTTCATTGATGATTACTCTAGACACTCTTAGCTTTATCCTAAAACTTAAGAGCGGACTATTTAACATGTTCTTGGCCTCCAAGGCCCTTGTTGAAAAACAATTTGGTGATCAAATTCTTAAGTTAAGATCTGATAATGGGGGAGAATATGTTAACAACAAGTTCACTACTTTATGCACAGAACAGGGAATCCAAAAACAACACACAGTTCCATATACACCACAACAAAATGGTGTAGCCGAATGCAAGAATCACACTTGAAAAGAAATGGCTAATTTTATGCTTCAAGCTAATAGACCAAGTCTTCAATTTTGGGTTGAAGCCATACATTGTGCAAATTACATAATTAATTGCACCCCCACTAAAGCTTTAGAAGGTATAACACCAGGAGAAGCATGGAATCAAATTAAACCAGATGTAATTCACTTCCATGTGTTTGGTAGTGAAGCGTGGGCTCATATTATGGATGAAAAACAGAAAGAATTGTAGCCTAAAATTGAAAAGTGCATATTTGTTGGATATTTTGAAGATGTAAAATGTTACAGAATTCTTCAGCCACATTCTCATGATATAATTATTAGAAGAGATGTTAAATTTGATGAAAATATCTTGGCATGCGATCCTAATTCGACATTTGTTCCATCTATGGCTTGCGCGCCTAATTCGGCGCTTGTGCCTTCTTCTACTCCCAACTTCCTTGACAAATTTCCAACTCCGGGTTATGATGATGACAATGAGGATGAAAATCCACCTCTTCCTGCTCATTTTCCTCCCATTGCACTAACACAACCGCTTCCTCGATGGGACCGTTCAACATGTGAAGCGGTTGGTGATCTTGCTAGTGATCCTAGAGATCCACGACGAACACGTTCTCAGTTCCAAAAATCTTCTTCTCTTTTGGCTCAAGTCTTAGAGAATCATGATCTAGAGACTTTTGCAAAAGCTTTAGGGAATCCAGATTGGAATGCAGATATGGATGAAGAATATCATTCTTTAATGGCAAACAATACTTGGGATCTTTTACCTCTTCCAAAAGGAATAAAACTTGTTAGATGTAAATGGGTGTACAAAAATTAGTATGCATCAAGTGGAAGTGTTGAAAGGATTAAGGAAAGGTTAGTTGCCAAAGGTTTTTCCTAAGTTGAAGTAATTAACTACAATGAAAGCTTTGCTCCTGTCACAAAAATGAACTCCATCCACCTTGTTCTTTCTCTTGCAGCCTTACATAAATGGGAGTTCCATCAAATGGATTTCAAGTCTGCATTCTTACATGGTGATTTGTAGGAGGAAATTTACATGGAACAACCTCTTTGACATGTTAAGAATCACTCTAGCCTTGTCTGTCGCCTTAAAAAATCCTTATATGGCCTTAAGCAAGCGCCTTGAGCTTGGTGTGCTAAAATGGATAGCTTTCTCCTTGACATTGTTTTTCTAGATGCCATTCTAACCCCAATGTCTATAACAAGAAAGTAGGAAACAATATCATCATCCTTGTTCTTCATGTTGATGATCTTATTCTTATTGGTATTGACCTTAAGCTTTTAACTCATGTGAAATCCAATCTTAAGCAAAATTTTGAAATGACAGACTTAGGACATTTGCATTATTTTCTTGGTCTCCATGTCTTGCAAACCAAAGAAGGAAGCTTTCTTTCTTAGTCTAAGTATGATTGCGACCTTCTTCTTCGCTTTCACATGGAAGATAATAAACCAACCCTTTCTCCCTTCTAGTCTGGAGTCAAAATTTCCGCCACTTGCACTTCACCCAAAATAGATGCCACCTTGTATCATCAGCTTGTTAGTAGTCTCTTATACTTGACTCATACCCATATTTATCTTTCTTTGTCGTTGGTCATGTTTCCGTCTATATGAAAACACCCCATGAAAGTCACTAGAAAGCAACAAAAATAATACTTTAATATTTTCGGGGTACAATTCAGTTTGGGATTCATTATAGTATAAGGAAGACTCCTTTGTTTGTCGGTTTCATTGGTTTAGATTGGGCCGATGATCCTGATGATCGAAAGTCTATTATAGGTTATGTTTTCAATCTGGGATCTAGACCTATTTATTGGGCTTGTAAGAAACAACAAGCTCTCGCTCTTTCTTCAGCAGGAGGAGAATATCAAGCCACAAGAAATGCCAGTCAGGAAGCTTTATGGCTTCGACATATCCTTTTAGAGTTTGGATTTGAGTAGCAATAACCTACTCCACTTTGGTGCGACAATTAAAGTGCCATCAATCTCTCCAAAGATCCAGTTCAACATCAACACAACAAACACATTGAGCTACACATGCAACTAATCATAAATCTTGTTCATGATCACATTCTTGAAGTGCTCTTTTGCCCTATAGATGATCAAGTTTCAGACATCTCCACAAAGTCTCTTATAGAAGTGAAGTTTTCTAAACTTCGATCCATATTAGGAGTTCAAGAACTTGTCATTAAGTGGGGATAGGGTCTAATGCCTCCTTCCTTCTCTTAATAGTGTCACTTTTTTAAATACTTCAATCGTATCCCAAGTTGTTCTTAAGGGGGGATGTTAAGATATTTAGACACTTAGGAGTTAGTTAATATTAACTTGTTATAATATATCCATTAGGAAAAGTGTGTTTCTTTAGTATGCATTTGTAAATATCTAATATGATGGTCACGACATGTTCTAGATATATAGGGATCCAATGGTTCATATTATCTTAGATCATAACTACCTTTGATCCACGACTTAACACTCGATTGGTACATGATATCTATTTAAAGAGCATCGAGGGTCATTGGATAGTTGATTGATTATGAGATCATCATTTGTAACTTTCTTTCTTTTGCATAATAAACTGCCTCAAGTAACTATTTGGCTGGGGCAGTGGAGTGTTTCCCTTTCGAGGGTTTAAACCATGTGAAAACATCGGTGTGTTGATATGTGAACTGTTTGTGTGAGTGGCTTCTCTAGGTGTTTGGTATTTTGGAAGTATCCTGTGTACTCGAACAATAAGGATCCATGCACACAACTAGGGGTGCTAAGGTGGTACGAATGTAGTGGCATGTATTCACACTTGAAGCACCATGATAACGAACCCCTTAGGTTTTATAATAGATTGCAAGTTTGGATTTATGGCATGCACATGTTTATTTATTTTTGTTTGTAAAGTGCTTTCTTCAACTATCAATATAAGATGCATATTTTCATTTTATATATTGCAAAAAAGTGGTTTGCAAATGTAGTCTCCAAAAGCACTAACTAAGCTAAAAAATTGGGCTTGTTACACACCAAATGCCTCTAACCTAATATTTACCCCTTGGGAAAAAATTAAGTTCATAAAGTATCCACAAAGCATATAAGCAAAAGGATTGAGGCCTAGGAACAAACACAAGTTTTAAGACAACTATAAGTTGCAAAGGGAGGTTTGACATTAGTTGGTTAAGCATCATGGTCCTCGGGGTTTGGTCTCAACTAGTAATTTGAGCTATGAGTTGGCGATGATCAATGGAAAACCATAAATTACAAGCTCAAGTAGCATCTCCCCCTTTAAAACAAAAACAACTAAATCATGGAATTTATCATTTGATTGAGCCATCTTTTTTTTTGGGGGGGGGAGCGCTGTGGGGATTGTGCCTCTACTCACTCTTTTACCTCATAGATTTGCAATATTAGAGTCAAGCTCAATCCTATAAATACTAAAAACATATTAGAGAACTAAGAGTGGCTATAGGTGCCCCATGATCATTTTATATAGTGTGCATCCCCAAAAATCCTATGTGGTCCACTTCTAGTTCCACCTTTTAGGTTAGTTTGGGTATATGCATAGATTTCCTCACATGAATTACTAAGTTTCCAAACCAAGATAAACTTATAATAGGTTGTGTGTGATTCAATAACACACCATTTCTTTTCTTCCAAATAAAAAAGAGGGTTTTCACTCTCAAAAGATTTTATGAAGCTTGAAACTATATTTCCCATGGGAGCTTATCCCATGACATTGTTTCTTTCCATGAAATGGAGACTAATAAAAAAAATAGTCAGAAAAGGACTTGACCCATTCCTAGGTGAACGGTTGAACCTAACAAGGGGATATAACCCCAAATTTTGTATGTACGACTTGAGTAAACACTATATTGAACATTTATGTTGAAAGAACCCAACTGAGTGAGTCTAATGCCCACTAATAACCTTCCCATTATTAAACAACAAGCAGGAAAATCTTTTAGATGTTAAAGCAATGAATTCTATTTTTTTAACTTTTTATTATTTATGTAGCCAACATCTTAATGATTTTTGTAGGATTTATATATGCTTTTCTCATGGTGGCTAAAAAGAGCCAATCCGTGATTTTTTTTTTTTTACTATTGGACTAGAACATGCCCACTAGTTGTAGAAATTTTGGAACATTTATGAATATCTGACAATCACAAGACAATAATTAATCACAGATCAAAATTATGCTTTTTCATGCCGATCAAGGTGATCTAGAGGAGACTATAGTAGAGCTTGAAGAAAGTAGGAGCAAGATGGTCAGCTTGAAAACACAGAGGGATGCAACACCTGGAGTGTTTATAATGTTAGATTTTTATCATTCAAGCTAGCAATATCTTAAGATCTTTAACTAAGAGAATAACAAGAACACCAATCAAACATAAGAGACAATGAACACAAATTTTTTCTCTGGGCAACCATAAAGGAGAAAACCCCGCAACTTCCTCAGAGATAGAATCAACACCAAAAACAAAACCCCAAAAATAGTAAGATGATCTCCTGACAGCAGTAGTCTCTCTCTCTCTTGTCCCAACAACTTCTTCTCTCTCAGTTATGTGCTACAACTGAGTGTGAGTGAATGTGTGATAAATAGAGAGGCTCACTCTCTATTTATACTAATTCTTGACTTGACAATAACTCATTAGGGCCGACTTCTCTAGGAGAGTCTAATAACCCTAGGGCCCCAAGGGGAATTTAACCCTTGATCAATAGGAGGGTTACCCATAATGACTTTACATGACTTGTTTACATTATTGAATCTCCTGTAGGAACATAGGGGCATGACATGACTCAACCACTTCCTAGAATAAACATTGGGGTACAATACATAAGATATACAAGTGAATACATTCCAAAGTTACAATTACATCAACACTCCCTCTTAACTAGGAAGGTATTATCTCGACACAAATTATCAGCACAATCCTTCTTCTCGTATCATATGGATCATCATCAAGTTCTTGTCATCTTCATCTAGATCTGGATCATCACTGGTCATCATCACAGGTGATATCTCTTGATTCTTCTCGTCACAAGAAGTTCTATAGAGCCAGCCCTTTTTCATGTTGGTTTTAGGCCTAGCCTCCAATTAGGTCTTCATCTTCTTCAACACTTATATCTGACCGAGTAAAAAAGGCTCACCCAACACTTACATATGACCATGGTCGAAAACTCATCGCAAACCATGTTAGAATTCTCAGCACTTATATCTGACCATGATAGGAAACTCATCACATATAATGTCAGAAAGGTTCTGCACTTACATCTGACCATGATAGGACAATCATCACACATCCTGTCAGAAAGGCTCTCAGTCCCAGACCAAAATTCCTGGTAACTGACCAGGTGCCTCCATTCTCCCAGAGAATGGCATCTCAACACTTAAGCTGAGCTTTAGTCCCATACTGAAATTCCTGGTAACTGACTAGGTGCCTCCATTATCCTAGAGAATTTCATCTCAGAACATAAGCTGAGCTTCAGTCCCAGACTGAAATTCCTGGTAACTGACCAGGTGCCTCCATTCTCCCAGAGAATGGCATCTCAGCACTTAAGCTAAGCTTCAGTCCCAGACTGAAATTCCTGGTAACTGACCAGGAGCCTCCATTCTCCCAGAGAATGGCATCTCAACACTTAAGCTGAGCTTCAGTCCCAGACTGAAATTCCTGGTAACTGACCAGGTGGCTCCATTCTCCCAGAGAATGGCATCTCAGCACTTAAGCTGAGCTTCAGTCACAGACTGAAATTCCTGGTAACTGACCAGGTGCCTCCATTCTCCCAGAGAATGGCATCTCAACACTTAAACTGAGCTTCAGTCCCAGACTAAAATTCCTGGTAACTGACCAGGTGCCTCCATTCTCCCAGAGAATGGCATCTCAACACTTAAACTGAGCTTCAGTCCCAGACTAAAATTCCTGGTAACTGACCAGGTGCCTCCATTAAGAGAATGGCATTCAACGCTTATATCTGATCATGTGAGAACACATCTCACAGTCACCTCAGAATGGCTCAACACTCACATCTGACCATGGAAGGAACCAATCCTCTCACCATGACAGAATGGCTCAGCCCTTACATCTGACCATGGAAGGAACCAATCCTCTCACCATGACAGAATGGCTCAGCCCTTACATCTGACCATGGAAGGAACCAATCCTCTCACCATGTCAAAAAGGATCACGGACTCATCACTTCCCCTTGGAGGGAAGTTTGATCTGGAGAACACCAAGCTTCTCCCTGAAGTATTCAAACTTCACTCTATCCAATGGCTTAGTCAACACATCAGCTATCTGTTCATCTGTCGCAACATACTGGAGCTTCACTGCTCCTCTTTGCACCATATCCCTAATATAGTGATATTTGATCTCTATATGCTTCAACTTGTCATGGAACACCGGGTTCTCAGACAACTTCACACAACTATGGTTGTTGCAATATGTACAAGTAGCATCCAACTGGAGATCAAATAAATTAGACAGTAGCTTCCTCAGCGATACTGCTTCATAACTAGCTGAACAAGCTGCGACATACTCTGCTTCAGTTGTACTCAGTGCCACGCAAGACTGTTTCCTGCTAAACCAAGAGATCACACCTGATCCCATACTGAAGCAGCACCCTGAAGTGCTCTTCCTATCGATGGCATTGCCTGCCCAATCTGAATCAACATAACCTTCTAGGATAATCTTCTGTTTCGCCTTATACTTGAGCCCATAATCAACTGTACCCCTTAAGTACCTCAGAATATGCTTTGCATCAATCAAGTGAACATGTCTAAGATCCGTCAGGAACTGGCTCAAGGTGTTCATGGCAAAGCAAATATTTGGTCTCGTATTTTTCAAGTACATCAAGGACCCAATCATCTGATGATTCATCGTAGCATCAACCGCTTCTTATGAAGCATCACTTAATAGCTTCAATTTTGATGCCATAGGTGTGGTCATGGCCTTGCCATCCATCATCCCGAATCTCTTCAAGATATCTATCGCATACTTCCCTTGTCCCAGGGAAATTCCATCTGCATTCTGCCACACCTCCATGCCTAGAAAATAGTGCATCATGACCAAGTCCTTCATTTCGAACTCGGCAGCAAGCTTCCTCTTCGTATAAGCAATCAACCCATCCATCCCTGTTACAAACAGTTCATATACATACAGTAGGAGTATCACTGGGTTACCATATTTAACCTTGTAGTAAAGGTTGGAATCTGCTTTACTCTTGGTAAAGCCCAAACTGGATAGAAAGCTATCAATTCTACTGTACCATGTCCTGGGTGCCTGTTTTAAACCATACATGGATTTCTTCAATCTACACACATGAGACTCCCTGTCATGTGTCTCAAAACTGAGTGGCTGCTCCACATACACTTCCTCTTCCACTACACCATTCAAGAAAGCAGTCTTGATATCCATCTGGTGTATTTTCCATTTCATCACTGTAGCCAGAGCAAGTACTGATCTGATGGAAGTGTATCTGGCTACAGGTGCAAAAGTTTCTTCATAATCTATTCCTTCTTTCTGGGAGAAGGGAGAAGCCACGAGCCACAAATCTTGCTTTATATTTCTCTATGCTGCCATCTGCAGCATGCTTGATCTTGTAGATCCATTTGGAAGTTACAACAGACTTCCCTTCTGGTCTTGGGACAATATCCCAGACATCATTATTTATGATCGATTGATACTCTTTGATCATAGCATCCTTCCATTATTTCCTTTATGCCGCATCTTCATAGTTGGAAGTTTCTTTATCGATGAAGTCATGTAATAAGGCTACATAACCGGAGCAGGACCTGGTTCTTTTCCTTTCTCTGTGATTTTCTTCTGGAGCCCCATATGTTTCTGCACCTTGGATAACTTCTCGTACCCAATCAGGTTTACTCTTATGAGGATTCTTCTCCTGAGGTGGATCTACAGGTTCTTGAGGTTCTTCTAATTCTCGATCTTCTTCTTGAATTTATTCGTTCATGGTCGTGTCATGAATTCTGGGTACTTCTGTTTCTTCAGGTTCTTCAGCATGTCTCTTTCTGGATTTGTTGTAAGCTGAGTCTTTGTCAAATGTTGCATCCCTACTGATGTCGATCTTCTTGAATCCTGGGAAGTATATTCTGTAAGCCTTCGAGCTTTCAGAGTATCCCACAAATATACCCTTCCTTATTGAAGGATCTAACTTTGTTCTCTTTTCTTTTGGAATATGTATGTACACTGGACAACCGAATATTATGAGATGACTAACTTCTGGTTTCTTGCCGGAAAAGAATTCTTCAGGTGTCTTGTTCTCGAGTACTTTGTGTGGAGTACGGTTCTGTACATACACCGCAGTTCTGGAAGCTTCTACCCATAGATGCATGGGAAGATCTTGATCATGAAGCATGGCCCTTGTATCTTCCATGATCATTCTATTCTTCATTTCGGCAACCCCATTCCGTTGTGGATTATATGGATTAGTTAACTCCCTCTTAATCCCTGAATCTTTGCATAATTCTTTGAATTCATTTGATGTGAATTCTCCGCCATTATCTAATCGAAAGGTATTGATCTTCTTTTCTATGTGGTTCTCGATCAAGGCTTTGAATTCCTTGAACTTGCTGAATACTTCATCTTTGTTATTTAAGAAGTATATACATGTCTTCCTAGAAAAATAATCAATAAAATAAACATAGTATACATACCCGCTTAATGAACTGGATGACATCGAACCACATACATCGGAGTGGATGATTTCCAAGATTCCTTTTGCCTTGCTCTCGCTACTTGGAAATGTCTTCTTTGTATTCTTTCCTTTCACACATCCTTTGCAGACACCGTCATGTTTTGTCTGAATTTCTGGAAGTCCTTCAACAACTTTGCTTGCAAGTGGTAGTGCTCTTTAGTGCACATGTGCAAGCCTTCTATGCCAAAGTTCATTTGGCTCTACTGAGTCATGGACCAAGGCTTGTTCTAGATGGCCCTTTAATTTGTATAGACCTCCTTCTTTTTCCCCAATCACTACTGCATTATCAATAGTCCTTCCCTTTGGCCACATGAATACTTGGACATCTGCAAATGCAACCCTCATACATTTTGCATCTAATGTAGATATGGAGAGGAGGTTTTTCTTTAGTCCTGGTACAAACAATACATCCTTCATCTTTATAGAATTTCCAAAATCTAGCTTATAGGAGGATTCCCCACTACCTTTTATTGAATACTGGTAGTCATCTCCAAGTTTCACTTTGTGGGGTGATTCATGTTCTGATAGTTTCACAAAAGATTCTTTGAATCCTGTCATATGTTTGGAAGCCCCACTATCTATAAGCCAATCATTGCTTCCATGTGTGATGTTTCCCATGAGAGCGGAAATCAAAACATATTCTTCATCACTTGAAGAATCATCACTTTCTTGTCTAATTCTCTTTGTGGAAGGTTCATCATCCTCTGCAGCATGAGCATGATGTCTTATCTTGCTTTCCTTCTTCTTGTGAGAGAAATTTTTGTTCTTAGGACATTCTCTAGCATAGTGTCCTTTTTCATCACATATGAAGCATCTGAATCTGGTTCGATTCTTGTTAAATTTATTAGGATGAGAATGCTTACCTTTGTGATAGTCTATCTTGCTTTTCTTGGAGTGTATTGTGAGAGCTTGATCTTCGCTTCCCATCTTTTCTTCTCGAGCTACTATCCGAGCTTCTTCTTGTGATCATTCTTCCCATAGTCTACTGAAGCTGACTAACTTCTTTCTGGCACAGATCCCTTGAATGAAAGAGTAACATGTCCCAGGGAGACCATTCAAGGTGGTCATTACAATCTCTGCATTCTCTACTTCTTCATCCATTGCTTCAAGTTGTTCTTTGATCTGGGAGACCCTTGTGAAGTATGACTATATGGTCTCCGCATTATGGATCTTCACATTCTTCAATTGGTTCCTCAAAGTCATCTTCTGGTTTATGTTCTTTCCTTCAAGTAAGACTGGATGGTCTCTGCATTCTGAATCTTCACATTCTTCAGTTGGTTTCTTAGAGTCATCTTTCGGTTTATGTTCTTCCCTTCAAACAATTTGGTCAGGGCATCAAACATAGCTTTAGGTATCTTTAGGGAGGACACATGTGGTATGAGGTGATCCTTGATTGAATCAGCAATAATCCTCTTAGCCATGACCAATTTCTTCTTGTGTAAGGCCTTAGCCTCATCTCCCTCTGGAACTGGAACCTCTTCATTGATGTAAGAGTCCAACTCATTTTCTTCCAGGACCAGGGAGATCCTATACTTCCAGGCTCGGAAATTATCATCTCCCTCAAGTTTTTAATCAAGCTTGGTATGATGAGACATCTTAACTGAGAACCTCAAATGGAAATACAAAATATTTAGATCTTACCAGGTCAATATGTTGGAACTGGATCTGGAGCTGAATTTCTGTAGAGCTGGTTCAGGAGCAGATTAGGGTTTGACTTTCCCATAGTTTTTCCCAACCAAAAAATTTGATCTTGATCTCTAAACTTCGATTTTTGGGAGGATATCAATCTAGGCCTGGGCTTACTCAAAAATTCCACTTCTGTGGAAAGCCCTAATTTTCGGCAGAAGTGTCGGGTCAAAAACTGAAAATGCTCAGAATTAGATTCTTCTTCGACAGAAAGATGCGCCCTAGAGAGGAGAGTCAGCCCAACCTTATTTTGCTGAAAATATGTGGAGAGAGATCCAAAAAGTAGGAATCCCTAGCTTCCACAGCTACACAGTGTCTTCTTCTCAGGTTAGCTCTGATACCATGTTAGATTTTTATCATTCAAGCTAGCATTATCTTAAGATCTTTAACTGAGAGAATAACAAGAACATCAATCAAACATAAGAGACAATGAACACAAAGTTTTTTCTCGGGGAAACCATAAAGGAGAAAACCCCGCAACTTCCTCAAAGATAGAATCAACACCAAAAGCAAAACCCCAAAAATAGTAAGATGATCTCCCGACAGCAGTAGTCTCTCTCTCTCCTGTCCCAACAACTTCTTCTCTCTCAATTGTGCGCTACAACTAAGTGTGAGTGAATGTGTGATAAATAGAGAGGCTCACTCTCTATTTATACTAATTCCCAACTTAACAATAAATCACTAGGGACGACTTCTCTAGGAGAGTCTAATAACCCTAGGGCCCCACAACTGCAGGGACTTTAACCCTTGATCAATAGGAGGGTTACCCACAATGACTTTACATGACTTGTTTACATTATTGAATCTCCCGATAGGAACATCGGGGTATGACATGACTCAACCACTTCCCGGAATAAACACCGGGGTACAATACATAAGATATATAAGTGAATACATTCTGAAGTTACAATTACATCAACATATACCAGTGTTGCATCTAGGAAATAAAAATGATATGGGTGACAAGTTAGGGGATAAGAATAGGGAGGTAGAGGATATAGAAGCAACGTTGGAAACTACTAAGGTGATGGATGTTCACTATTTTTTGTTTTCTAACGTTTGTAAAATAATAATAAAATTTCTTTCAATGTAAATGACAAGTGATGTATGTGGTCGTTATTTTATATGGTTCTTGATTTCCCATTTCAAATTTCAATACAGATGTTAGCAACAAGCAGGATGTCAGAGCTACAAGAGGCAAGCGAAGAAAAGCTGAAAGTTTTAAAGAAGATAGAACTTGTGCAGGTTAACATATATTCTGGTCAATGATCAACCTTTAATTTTTGGGACCCATATTGTTTGTCAGACTCGTGCTGATTGTGAGTTTTTTTAGTGTTTGTCTTAGGCTAATTATGTTTGTGCTATTTGACAGGAAACTGTAAAGGATGAGAAGTATGTTGTTTCATCTAGACCCTATATTTTACTGAATGAGTAGCTTCAACATTTAAAATTTGAGGTATAACGATATTAGAACAGGATAGAGTCATTGCAGGTAGATTATTAATCATCATGTTGGCACCATTTGTTCCATATGCTTAAGCATTTTTTGAAATGTTGTTACATTAGCATCCATAAATATTGGAATTCAAACTGTAGGATAAAAGAGATAGTCTTCACGGGCAAGAGAAGGAAATGTGCTTGAAAGTTGAGTCAGCTGATGTTGCATGGAGAGAAGCTGCCAATGTTGATGCCAGGATTACCGAGATGGAGACCAAATTGCAATAATGTTTGGCAGAAATAAATGATCTTGAGATTAGGCTAGAAGAAGTTGTACAAGAATCAGGTATAATTGCCATTGAAATGATCCAGTAGTAAATAAAAATTGAAGGAATGGGTTATATTTTAATCCTTTGTCATCTTGCGCTTATATATTTCTTTCACTATGAGAAGAATAGAGTTTGATTGACAACTGCATTCCTAACCAGGAAGGAAATACATTGTCACTGAATTAAAGTCATGGTTTCAACTTTACACAAAGAGATGGGCATGATGCAAACACAGTTAAGTAGGTTCAAGGAGATAGTTTGTGAAGTCCACTCTTTGCGGGCATAAGTTCATTCACTTACGACTATACTTAGTAGAAAGGTTTCTCTCTCTCTCTCCTGAAATTTATATAGAATTTTTTGTTTAGTTTATTAGAAACATAGATTTCTACTATAGTTATCCACTGAATTCCTTTTACTAAATGAAGATTTACCTTGATAGAGTTATAATCCCTCATTATAGAGGCATATATCTTTAAATATCCTCTGTTGAGTTTCATATATGGTATGCTATGTTCTAAGACTTGTTTCTTTTAGAGTCTAAATCCATGATTTGTATGACAACTATTCTGATCTCTCTTTCTTACCTGAATTCTATTTAGCATTTTTTTGCATTTAGTTTAGCAGAGCATAATTTTCTGGCATCTTTATCTGTTGAATTCATTTTACTACACGAGGACTTATCCCCTATAGAGTAAATATCCCATCTTTGTTGAGTTCCATCAATGGTGTACAATGCTCGAAGACTTATTTCTTTTAGAGTCAAAATCCATAACTTATTAATTTGTGAGAGCCATTTCATAAAATTTCACTTAATATCTTTTCTTTAGTTGCCAGACCCTAGGCTATGCTACTTTTGGGATGTCTAATAGGAATTTTGTGACCAACACTCTTGCTGTGACTTTGCTTCTACTTTCATTTTGTGTTTCTTTGTTTTAGCTATGTACTCGACCCTTTTCTGTTGTTGATAGCGTAGGTATTAGAGTTTCTTAGGCACTCCCACTAATTTACTTACACTAGATGTATTGTTTTAGTCCCATTGACCTACTTTTTTGTTCATTTGATGGACAATAATAAAATTATCTTATCTTATGCAGATCCTTTCCAAGTTGTATCTTGCCAGGTAACTTAATTTTGTCTCTTGCTACTTTTGAAATTAGATTACTTCTAAAAAAAACTCATAGGATGCAAGGTAGGTATTCACTGCATTTCTACTACTCATGGATGGGATCACATAAATGAAGATACATTATCCATGCAAATTCCTACAAGATTGAATGGAAATCTCATATGTTATGACATAAAATTTTATAGAAACAATTACATTGTTAAATATATTCCTATCTGAAAGTAAATCACGTGTAGATCTTACTTTAAATGTGCTAACTGTGGACGCTGGAACCTATTTCAAATGTCGTGGTAACCAAAAAAATTCCAAAACATCTTTATGTGTTTGTGCAAATCATTTTTATTTGTGTAGTCGTTATGTAGAAAATTCCTTTGACCTCTATTATTCACTTAAATCCTTGATGGTTTCATGTAAATCATTTTCTACAGGAAGTTATTTAAAGTAGTTAAATATGCATGTATTCACTGCATTTCTACCAGTCCTGGATGAGATCACAAATAATCAAGATCACTGCTAGATTCCACTTCCTAGTCCCTTAGGTCTAGAACATGTTTCCAATACTCTAGGGTGCAGTGGTCCCGGGATCTGTTAATAGCTTTTTCCTGTTTGAAATTGAACCTTCCATTCTGCAGTTACACGGGATTCTTTGGATAGTTCTCCCTGAATCGAAGTAATCTCTTTTGTGCAGCAACACAATTCCTTTTTGATCTTGCATACCTCTTTGGAGAAACATGAACGATCGAGGCCCTACTGATACCGTGACAAGCCATGAATTAAAACACCAACAACATTGTGAAGTTTCCTCCCAAAAGCCTAGAAATCATGCAGACTAGAGACACAGAAAAATCACTAAACATATTGCAAATGGAGAGGGGAGAACAATAATGATTGATAAATCTATCACAATGAATGTAAAAACAATGAGAACAAGTTTTTATGGTTAATTTGGGGGCATAATGAAGTTATGAACGATGGATGCCCTACTGATTCCATGACAAGCCAAGGCTCAAAACACCACCAACTTTGTGAAGTTTCCTCCCAGAAGCCCAAAAAGCATGCAGACCAGAGACATAAAAGAATCACTAAACATATTGCAAATGAAGAGGGGAGAACAATAGTGATTGATAAACCTATCATAGTGAATGAAACACACCCTATTGGATGATAACTAGCGATCCATCATACCCCTCCCATGTTTTCATTCTCGGGACATCAAACCAGATGGGATCCAAAGAGTTCAATTTGAATGCAGAATGATGGGCACAGTAAATACCCCCTTAAGGAAATTCCAAGTTAGGTGATGAGGAAGGGTAGTGAGCACTGAGAACCCCCTTCCTTTATTTTGGTTCATCCTTAATGGGTGTAAAAATGGCCTCCCCCATCCAACACCTATATTCATCAACCAAGGCATGTCCTTGACTATACTTAATAATCATGGAATGAAACGTTGGGTTCAAGTGGTCCCCCCCCCAATGTGATTTAAAAGCATGCTTCTCTGAGGGAGAAGGGATCCAACATTTTCCATATCATTTGTGAGTAAGTTCAGGGGTGTTTGACTTGGAAGTGGGAAACTTTATTGTAACATTGTAACTATGAGGCCATCCTGGCTATTTTTGGGTTTGAGGAGGACTCTCCATGTTGCAACATTCTGATAATAAACAACGAGTATTCCATGATGCTGATGATTTCCTTGGGAGGCTCTAAGACTCCTAAGGCCTGTTATTGACCCTTGTTAGTACTTGGGGGCTTGGATACCTAGCCACTAGTGCCTATTATAGGCCTTAGGAGGCTTATTAAGCCTCCTAGTGCTTGCTACATGCCCCAGGGGCTTGTATACCCATCCCAAAAGAGGCTTAGTCAGCAATTGGGGGCCTTCAACATTGAATCTAAATTTTGTACTATGTGCATTAGCTTTAGTGACATACAAAATGTTATCTCTCATCTCTTCATTAGACCATTAGATGCCACAAATCATAATGGTATGTGGTTGAGTAATTGCATTGTGGGTGAATTAATGTGCATCCACAATATACATCGAAAGAAGCAAGGCGCATTGTAGAATGCATGTGGGGTCATAAGAGGGGTATCATGTCAATATACTAGGTAGAAATATAAAGGGGTATAAAAAATGTAAATGAACAAATGGATACATACAATATATAATGAAAATACTGTTTTTTTTTAAATTGGGAAGGAATATTGGGGGGGGATTAAAAAAATAATTTTGGGAGGTATTTTCCAATATTTACTGAAATTAGGGGTATTTTTTCATATGCCACTAACGAACGTGCTATGTTAGATATTCATTGAGTGAAGCCCCCGTGCATTTAGTTTGATGAAGGACTGACTAGCTGCGATAAAGGGTAATTTTTGGACCATATGGAAAGTTTCGTGAGCAGTGATGTCTTGGCCAACAATTGCTTATGAGTGAAAAGGAAAATATGGATATGAGTTTGGGTCCCATGGACATGACGTAGTTGTGATTCTAGTCAGCATATGATGGCAGGTCTCTGATTTTCCCTATGCTTTGGAAGCATATTTGGATATGTATTTCAAGACAACATAGCATGAGAGCATTGGTTGGAAATCCACATTTGCTCTCCATGTTTGAAGTATGCTAGGACTATGGATGTTTAGATGAGGTTCATTTCATGCTGGGTGATATATCTTTGAACATTTTCATCAATGTAAAGTGATGATTCATGTTGTACCTTCCAAGGGAGTTTATATCTACATTCAAGTGTATTCCCTTTTTTGTGTGGACATGAATTTTCATTGCAATTTGTATGTCTTGGTAATATGTTTAAGAGTTGCTCGTAGTCCTGAACTAGGTTGGATGAAAGTATATATTTTGTATCTAGAAATCAGTGGCCATCCTTAATGGATATATGCATATGAATCTACGTGTCACGATTTTCTCTTGGCCTCCATGTTATAATATATGTATCGAGGAAACTCTTTTCAACATTGATTTGATATGGGTCTTTTGAATTTAATGTTTCCATGTTAGGATCTCCATTAAGCCATAGGAAACCACGTATACATTTAGAGCTATGGAGTTTCCATTCATACCTACAAAAGGAATGCTAGAGGATTATAATACAAATATGTAAAGGCTTTTTCAAGAGACAATTTGTTGTGTTCATGCTTTTTTAAGCATCTCCTCATGGAATATTGAAAATATTTTATGCATCTATACATCGATAGTGTGGGGCCTATTAATGGTGTTATGATTATGTCGTTGATAAAAAAATCCTAGGTCATAAGGGCTATCCTCTTGCATAAATGCATGCAAATCTGCCCATTTTGTGTTTGTTACACTAAGATCGAGAATAATGTAGGGCATTGAAATTGTGTGATCATATTTTTCAGCTCACTCCTCCATAGTGTCTAGAATTCTCTGGTCCCACACAGGTGTGCTCCAAAGCGCATGACATGTTCCGAGAGGTTGTCTGTAGGAATTTATTGTAGATGTATGTGCAACTCCTCAATTGTGGTTAGTGTGTTATTCTTTTGGCTATGCTTCACAAAGAAATTAGTTGTTGCTTGACTCTTGTGGTGCATAATCAAGTTTTACAAGTAGTATTTGAAGCGAGAATGCTACCAAATATGTTGTCACGTTATCTCATTAAGTATACTTTATATATATCAAGTGGAATGTTCTTGATACATGGTTGGAGAGGTAGTGCATTCCCATTTGGTAAAAGGGTTGGGAAATATGTGTCTAATATACCCTTTATGTTGTACTCATTAACTAGTGATGAGCCAATCATATGGCCAGTCAATTGTAGTAGGTGGAGAATTGGATGTAGTTCAAGAACAAATTCTTTGAGCTTTTCCCATTTCTCGTTCTGATTAAGGCAATATGAAGGAAAAAGAAGATGTTACTTGTGTTAGTTGGGTAACATTGTCATTATCCATACTGGATATATATGAGGGAATGCCAATGTATGTAGAAACATAATGGATTTGAGAGGAGACATCATTGCATGCTTCTAGAAGTGATGATATTGAATTGTGGTCAAGTTGGAATTCACTATATTAGTATTTGTCAAATTGTATCTTATAGAGCAATGCATTTACGACATGTGATTTATTCACATAACAATCATAACATCTACCTTTCACTCCATGCCTTCTCACGACCAAGATATCAATATCTGAAAGGTGGTTTGGAAGGTAGTTTCCAATTTGAACAATTTGTTGGGGGTAATAATGTGGCCATTGTACTTGTACTGTCCACCACGAGCATGCATGGCCTAAAAAATTGGGCTAACATGAGGAATGATCATTTTTTCAATTTGAGTATGTATGGATAGTACAATAGGTTAGTCACCAGGGTCCATATTATTTCATTTGGAGAATCGATGACCATGATTGCAAAAGTGTTCATTGTGATATGGATGAGTAATAATTCTAGGATATGATTCCACACAAGTAGTACATGTATGCATGATAGGCAATGCATAAATCCGTGTGCCAAAAGATTGGGTAGCATGTGGATGGCCATGATGTTGAAGAGTACATGTTGGGAGATGCATAAGAGGATATTTATATTTATAAGGGTATACAAATAGGTTATAATACCAAGAAAATAAGGTAAATTTAAGAGTTTTCACAAGTAAATTGACGTTTATGTTTTATCTTAAATTGAAATAAATTTTGTTGTTAATAAGTATAAAAAAAAATTGATTCTATAAATAATAATAATTTATATATTAAAATAAAATATAACTATATAAATACAATTCAATTTTATGAGATTTTTTTTTACTTATTAATGTGAAAAGATTTACATTTAAGAGGTAAATCTTAGTGGGAAACCACCATTGAAGACTCTCCAATAGAGATAATAGAGTCAAATAAAAAGCATTGTACTCATTGTACAAACTATACATCAAACATTAAAAGAGTTCAGAACTGATACCATCAATCCAGTTACAATTTTCCTATACTAAGCTAATGTATGACATTTAAAAATTTGTCATTTAGTGAAGTAGTAGAGAAGTTTGTCAATTACACCATGAGCTAGTAGAAGGCCATAACTACCATAAATTGTGGCTGGTGAACATTGATAGGTTACAAGTTAAGTGCAACTAGTTATACATGTATCAACAATCAATTATTCATGCATCAACAATGAGTTATCCATAAGTGTGAGTTATCCATGCATAACTTTACTAATTATTTTTATTTATTTTTATAATTGTTTCTCATCCTCATACAATCTAGAAAAAGCATAGAGGCTAGTCCACCATAAATTGTAAGATATAAACACATATTGATCTAATTAAAGAGAAAACAAATATAAATACAGAGGATCAAGCACGCCCCTACATGGCTCATTTGAAAGGTAGCATCACCACACCAACATTTACTTCTCAATTCTTTACTCAAACAAGTGCTACTATGTAGCAAATACATACCTATGTTTTAATAAAAATACAATTATTATTTGTCAAAAGAGTTTTAACAAAAGGCTAAAATTTTAAGTTTCTTAAAAAAACCAATGCTTTAAACCTTATTATATATATTGAATTATGATGAATGATACGAAGCTCTAATATACAAAAATGCATGGGATATTTATGTATATTTACTTATTTCATTCTAAGTAGAATGAAACTGAAATTTGTGGGATTTTTTTTTAATATAAAAAAAACTAGAAGGGGTATTATATTTATAAAAGAAGAAAATATACATAGCAATAATTAGTTTTCAGTCTTTAAAAAACAGAGACTTCAAAGTTTTCTTTGCCCCTTTTACAAAAAAACGTTGAGGCATTCCCTACATAACAAGTATGGTAACCTATTATAGTATCACTTACAGTGTAAATCCTTATATACTGATTACATAATAGTAGACAAAAAAACATGGAGATGACAAAACAAAAAAGGTAGTCTTATTCCTCAGGTATATCCGTTGGAGAATCTGCATTCCACTGGCTCTCTGCACTTTTAGTGGTTGTGGAAACTCCTTCCATTAGAGACGCAGTTGCAGGCTGGTCTAGGCTCTAGTGTTCTTACCAAACCTTGCATGTCTTTCATGAGCCCATTCATTTCTTCCTGTATCCCTTCAACCATTGCCGTGATTCGATTTTCCTACAACACCAACCTTTCTTCTGCTTCTTGTACCAAGCCTGCCAAATAAATCCTCATGTTACCCATATAACTCCTCATGCCATAAAATTCTCAACCAAAATGTGTGCCATCATTTTAATTTCTTCTTTTACAAATTCAACCTCTCTAATTAAGACCCTAGTGTTGTTCTCGACGTAGTCCATTAGACTATCCAAATAGGAAAGTGTGAGCTCAAAATGGTGTTGGCTTTCAAAAACAGCTATGGTCACTTTGTGCTCACAAAAAACAAATTCTTATAATCCTACAAATATCACATTTGTGAGAATTCTAACCAAAGCTTTGAACCTTACTATTATTATTATTATTGACATAGGGTGAATCATACGAAGCAAGAATGTATAAAATGCAATTAAAATTTATGTGAATTCTAACCCATGCTTTGAACCTTATAATATTTATTGACTTGTGGTGAATCATATGTAACTAGAATATATAAACATTGACTTTATATTTGTGTATACTGAACCACCACTAAGATTAGATTTTTATAATCCAAAGAATAGTGGGTTATCGAGGTTGAATGGGAAAACAATCATGTTACTACAAGTGTCAATTAATATAAAATATAAAGTCATAATGATATGACTTGATATAAAATCTATACCTAAGTATCTTTAAGTTTTTAATTTCAAATTAAATTAAAAAAGGGAAGCCAAGTAACTACTGGTTATTGCAAAGAAATACCATAATCTCTTACAACTATTCTAAGCTCTATAAATATATTTTAAATATGTTTGTAAAATTCATTAGTTTCCCAATATTATTATGAGAAACTAATTTAGGAAATCAAATAAACCATTCTTGACAAGACTAATCTAAACAATTAAACTAATTAAGCCATCAAATGAAGCATTCTTGGCTAGACTAATCTAAACAATTAAACTAATCTAAGCGATCAAATGAACCATGTTGAAAAAAAGTTACTAATTATTACTTGATTTAAAACATTAACGCATTTATTGATTAATTCATGGCTTCTTTTTTTCCATGTTTACATGGTTGCTAAACTTTTTTGTAATTTCATTGAAAAAACCTTTTTGTTAGTATTCATTACTGTGAATTCTGAACTGCATCATTGTCTTAATGATGTTCAATGGATGACAGTTATAAAATTTATGTTGAAGGTGTGATGTTCAATGGATGGCGGTGATAAAATTTATGTTAAGAGTCTTAATTGCCTTACTTCAAAATGAACACAACCATAGTTTCCACTACATTGAGAGTTCACAGAAGTCGAACCCGTGATCACCATTGAGTTGATCCTATTGAAAAACACATAATGAAGAATACACAGACAGAGAACACTGAGATTATGGACTGGAAGGCCTTAGTTCATTGCTCGGTATTCATCTGAATTTATAGGCTTACAATACATATTAGAAGTCTCTCTAGAAAGATCTTTCTCTAGACGTTTCTACATAGAACACCACCGACATTGACTCCGATAGCACTATTCCAACCACCACGCTATCCCAACTGCCTCATTAATTCTTTCTTCTAGATTTTTCTGGCTTCGTCTTAGTCTAATAAACATTACATATTTATTTATTGTTATAACACTCCCCCTTAATGTTTATTAGAGGTAACAATAGGCTTGTTTTGGCACAACTATGGGTTGTTTTTATCTTAGTCTTCATCTGGGCCTTATTTCCATATTTTTCTCTACCTTGGTCATGTATTCATCTTGAGTCATCAACTAGGTCTTTATCTCCACTCATCAATCAATCATGGTCCTCAGCTTGGTCTTCAATCTTGATGGTCATTGTCTAATTGGGATTCCTTCATTAGTGGGATTTCTCATCGAGCTCTTTCCTCCATCATTTTGTAAGGGCTTCACTTGAAATTTCTGCCTCATTTTATTCTTTTGTACCTACATAAAAAACATTGTCAATTTCCATATAAAAATAAATCCATCTACCAAGATACATGGGTGCCATCCGCTGTACTTGCCAGTTCTCTAGGAATCCTCTTCAAATACATGGTTCATCAACGTGCTAAACTTTCTCTTAGTCCTAACCATCATAAAATTTGAGATTACCTCACACCTTCCCCCTTTAACCAAAGATTCAATTTCTCCAATCCAGTATCAAGCTAGCATACAGGTACACCTGTTACCCCCGTACCTCTGACAGTGGTTAATTCCACAACTTAATGCCACATCCTCTTTAAGCATAAGAGGATAAATTTGTGTGATTTTTCATCACAACATATATTCCTGAACAATACAAATAGGTCTTAAACCAACGTGGGGAATACAACCTACCTATGGCTAATATTTTAAACTAGGACCAAATCTTATGGGGTGTCGGGTACTACCGATCATGCACCCCTTACATTACATGTACATCATTATATCAGGTACAACAAGATTTTGAAATGCTTAAAAAAATATATGGTGATCATTACTATTTTATCCCAATACATATACCCAACATACAAGTCCAATAAATATAATCCCTTTACATATTGCCATTTATATCTAAGCACCATTAATATCTTTTCCCACTGGAGCCTTCTTGCTTTGTCTTTTGTCATTCACCTTTGTATTTTACATCACCTTTAACATACAAATGTTTCTTGTTGGAGTTGATCAAGGTCCAACAAGAGACCTATCACAATGGATTGGAAAACTTAATTGACCCACCACTATCACGATAAACTTGACAGAGTTTGACAATGTCATTACTTGACTCACTTAGCTTGGCATTCAAACTTCACTTTAACTTGAAATTCAATGTAACACCCCGGTTTTGACCCCATGGTATTAAATTGCATATGATGTAAATATTGTATTAAATCATGGTGTGGAGCTCTAGGAAAAGGCCCCACCATGGGTTTAGTGTTTGATGTTTCAGTAATTAAAATTGATGCCGATGGTTTATGTGCTAGCTAGGCACAATGTGTTTTGAGACATCATGTAAAAAGAAAATTAATAAAAATACCACAACTAGCTACACACCGCAACGTTAAAGAGATGGGGGCATGATTTCACAAGGAATAGGGAGGGGGGATTATTCAAACCTTGAGCCTATGGGGAAAATCTAAAAGTCTAAGGTAAAACCCATAAAGTTGTCAACTACCCCGTTTTTGTCCTTTTGTGTCCAGTCATCTAAAAGTGGTTGAAGAAGTTATCTCCTTGGGATGGGAAAGGCATGGAGGTCAAATTCGAATTTGGGAGGTCACCCATTTTTGGAAAGTGTTTTTTTGACTTGTGGGGCAAGTAAAAGCTTGGGAAGGCATGCCCAAGCCATAAGGCACCCACGACTTTCATTTCTCACCCATCCTCATAGAGTTTTGTCTCCCTCACGCTGTAGGAAGAGACAGAGCTCTCTCCTCGACGGTTTGGTTGTCGTTTCCTTCCTTGCTCCATACTCAGAATGCATTTTGGGTGTTTCTGGGCTGAATGGGAAGGAAGGGGCCATGATTTTGGGGTTTGAGGAGGCCGTTTTTTTCCCTGTGAGGAAGCTGGGAGTTCTCCTCCACGTTTTTCTGCATTTTTCATATTTTCTCCAAGCTAGGAAACTCGTTTTTGGGTTACCAGTGAGTGGGAGAAGAGACCCACAAATTTTGGGTGTTGTTGAGTTTGTTTTGGCCACGTTAGGGCAATAAACGAATCTGGAAAATCGAATTGCTGTCAGAGGGATGTTTTCCCCATTTTATTGTGCCAATTTTAATTGAAAATCCCGTTTTTGGTAATGCCCAGCGGATGGGAGAATAGATCCACAATCTGAGGGTTTGAGGATGCCGTTTTTACTTTTGTGAAGCCCAAGAACATTTCTTGAAAACGTATTTCCTCTTCCTGGTTTGTTTTCCCTAAATGTTGTTTTTGTTTTGGTTCCCAAGAACATTTTGTTCATATCCAACAGTTGTGTATGACTATGTTTGATTAAATGGGTTGACTGTGTGTTTGATGCAAGTGTGGCTTGGCTAGATAAGTCCAAGGAACCCATGTGTTGAATGGCTAGTTGCCTTAGTAGCCTGTAAAACCCAATTTATTATTGGCTTGGCTAGACAGTTTATGAAACCCAACGATGTGTTGGCTTGACTGTGGATGTTTTGGTTTTGGGCTGTGTGTGAGCCGGTTATTTCCCTAGTGCCTCGTGGAATCATGCCCAGGTTTGGGGTAGCAGTGATGCTAAGAGATTGATGATCACATTGGCCTATGGTTGGGTGGAATGTTGCAATGACGTAGCTATTTGCGGGTCAACTTCTTTTCCAGAAAATTATTCTTGTGTATTTAATCTCTTTAATGAATCGTTTATGAATTAAAATGAACACGATGAATGCATGAATGGAATAAATATGTTTGCTTCCACTATAGATTGCATTATGCATCTGTGTATGTTTTTATATTAATTCATTTTATTTATTATGTGTTTATGATCATGGGGCTAGATTTCCTAGTTTGACAGCAGCAGCGTGTTGGTCGCGTCCTCTCCATCGTCGGTATGAGGGGTGGGGACGTGCCATTCAACATTAAGGACTTGACTCCAGCTCTGATACCATATTGAAAAACACATAATGAAGAATACACAGACATAGAACACTGATATTATGGACTGGAAGGCCTTAGTTCATTTCTTAGTATTCATCTAAATTTATATGCTTACAATACAGATTAGAAGTCTCTATAGAAAGATCTTTCTCTAGACGTTTCTACATAGAACACCACCGACATTGACTCTGATAGCACTATTCCAACCACCACACTATCCCAAATTCCTCATTAATCTTTCTTCTAGATTTCTCTGGTGTCGTCTTAGTCTAATAAACATTAAATATTTATTTATTGTCTTAACAGATCCAAAAGGCCGGTGGAATCATTTGACGAGCTGCATGAAAACTGATATATTTTTCCAGACATATTAAGACTAAATTCCTTTCTGATTAAATATGATTTTGGAAACTTATTTAATTCAATGGTTGTTCTTGTTTCATTCACACTTATGTTTACACTCATATTTGGCATATCTATGTAACATGGTTGAAGATCATAAGTTATGCATTTTTTTTGCCGTTACTAGATCGAGGAACTCTTATTTAGACTTTTTCCTTGCAGAATTAAACCATGTGTATGCACATTATGCCAAATTATGCATGCATAGCAAGTGGCATGGATTTACATAATTGTTTACTAATAACAAACAAGAATTAAACCATGTGCATGCACATTATGCCAAATTATACATGCATAGCATGTGGCATGGCTTTACATACTTGTTTACTAATAACAAACAAGAATTAAACCCTGTGCATGCACATTATGCCAAATTATACATGCATAGCATGTGGCATAGCTTTACATAATTGTTTACTAATAACAAACAAGAATTAAACCATGTGCATGCACATTATGCCAAATTATACATGCGTAGCACATGGCATCGCTTTACATAATTGTTTACTAATAACAAACAAGAATTAAACCCTGTGCATGCACATTATGCCAAATTATGCATGCATAGCACGTGGCATGGCTTTACATAATTGTTTACTAATAACAAACAAGAATTAAACCTTGTGCATGCACATTATGCCAAATTATGCATGCATAGCATGTGTCATGGATTTACATAATTGTTTACTAATAAAAAACATGAGTTTCTATGTATTGATTGCAATACTAAGCTGACAATGAGACATGTAGCATCCTAAAAGTTAAAGGCTCTAAAACTATGCAACAACCACATGGTTCCAAGACTTTGAAGTTACAAACTGAAAACTAAATTCCATCAATAGCGTAGAGCTCTCTTAGCGTTTTCCCATGTGTCTATGACTGCAAATCACATTTTGTTATTGGAAAATTTTTCAATGCCAGAGAATTACACATAGTAAACTTTTAAAATTTTCTATTAGGAAATAATTTTTTTCTAAACAACATTGAAATATTTTCGAAGGAGTAAACTATCTACTTGAGGATTTGCACCCAGACCCACCTAAAGCCGTAGATGAACTACTCACTTCGTTTGATAACACTATCAAGTCCCTACCATCCTCCGGTAGATGTCCAACTCCTTTGTTCATCGATAGAAAACGAAAACATAAAATATAAAGAGGTTAATGTGGTCCCCCGCAGTTAATGCATGGATTTGTATATTTTTTGAACGTAGTATTTGATCGCGCTTCCCTTGATCCTGGACCAATGAACTCAATCGATCATCCACCGGCCTGCAATAGTCTATGCAACTAATTGATCCTCCTCCTACGCCCAACTATCTCACTTCTTGCACTCTCGTCCGCCAGTCCACTATCGGAGCTTAGCGTTTAAGCTCAAACTGCATCTACCAGGCGACTGTTGCATCTCCATACATTTTCAAATTGTTGCATCTTTAGGTAATCTCTTTTTTATGTAGAATAAGCAAAATGTAAAATACTATTATACTCCATGAGCAAGAAGTGAGTTTGCAAACATCGACACGCAAGAAGTGGGTGCTCATTTAACTCATGGCATTAAGATTGCATGGTGCTCATTTAACTGATGACTTCCATGGACACATTTTGAAAGTAGAAGAACGGTGGCCCTTGCATAAGTGACTTTAGCTCCTTTGGACATTGTCCCACGGGGTATCCAAGAACTCCAAACCCAATGAGTCCCTTCAAAGATAGATGACGAAGGATTAAATGTTCCTCATTCAATTCAGCTTGTTTAGATTGCAATCTGTCTCTAATTATTTTATCCTTCAATATTTTCTTCTCTTGTGCTCTATAACGTTTGTTTTTGATTTTTTCCTCCTTCAATATTTTCTTCTGTTGCGCTCTAATAAGTTTGTTTCTTATTTTTTCCTCCTTCAATAATTTCTTCTGTTGCACTCTGAGTGTTTTCTTATTGGTTGAAGATGATCTAGCATTCAAGCCATTCAAGACAACATCTACCTGCTTTCTTATATGAAATTTACTCAAACACTACTCTTGATCTTGTATCTCCACTCCCTGCACATCGGTTAAGCTTAATTTATAACTCGATATTTCAATGCAAATAAATCTAACCATTTATAACATTCTTAAAGGAAGGAAAGATTTGGAAAAAATACATTGTACTTACCAGTAATCTCAACGAAAATTCATACATCAAATGCTTAAAAAAAATCCCATCTAGTAGTGAACAATAACCCTTTCTCCAACAATTTGATTGTAGTCAATTGTCATGTAAAATATACATCTCCTTTGGGATATTCAAGCTTAATCTCTGGTAAATATCCTTTATCCAACAATTTCAGCAATGAAAAGGTAGTAGTAAAATGACAAGTCTTTCTATTACTGCACTCAAACAAATGGGAGGTCTTAGTTTACTGAAGTTGATTGTTTCATGTCACCTCTATAACTAGAATAGAAGTAAATTCAACCCTACACAAGTCTTTTAATCTTCTGGTAATTGAGCTTCATTTGTTTTCAAAATTACTATGTTAAATCCAGAAAATAAGTTTGTTAGGTGGTATAATTTGAAAATTTTAACTACTCATAAGACTCTCGTGAAGTTCAATACTGTAAGAGATTGTAATCCGTAAATGCATGTCCAATGTTGTCTAGTATTTCCAAGTTGTATATAGGGCATAACAAAATAGGCTAAACATTACCCATGATATTTTAACCAAATGCTTCTTTTTGTTTTTTAGAAAAACATCCTATGTCATTTATGCCAAAGGGAGATAACACATGCGGGATAGGAAGGGCTTTCCTCTAACTTTTGCATGGCTATCTTCTCACTGTTATCTTATACCACATCCAACATTGTGAGAATGAGCCATTAGAATTGTATCCAGTGCAGGCCTTGTAATTTCCACCCCGAATGCTTTCCATATGCATAGAAATCTTGTATAAGAAAGTATTGAAAATACCTAGATTATGCTAGTCTTTGGAAACACAAAGCTTGTAGGGTCACAATATTCTCTCCAATTTGTTGCGAACATTTAATTGATGTTAATACAATAATATATAATGGACTATCAATTTATGGTAAATGGTGTTTATGGGCTTGTACCAAAGACAAGGTCACTACTTTCTATTTAACTTTTCTTGAATACACAAAACATGGCCATTCTCTCACTATATTGAGTACAAACATGCACATATTTCTCATAAAATTTAGTGCCATTGACATTTCTTTGGTCACTAATATAAGTTCATTTCATTTTTCGTCGTTCCATACATGCAAGATGGAAATATGCATATTCCCTACCAACTCATTTTCTAAATGTTCAAATCAAAGTGGCATATACACTACTGATCCAAGTTAGATCTCTAATATTGAATCTTCAAAGATGTAGAAGACCATAGAATCAAAGTAGTGTCAAATATTAAATTCCAAAAAATTTCGACACCACAATGGTTCCTACATTGAACTTATTAAATATAAATAAGAGAAAGCACTTGGTGTAACAATGTACATAGTCAGCTGGTAAACAACGTTATTTATTTGAGCATTACCAGAAACTGGATAGTTCATTATATCTTATTGTATTAACATCCGTCGATGAACAAAGGAGTGAGACGTCTACTGAAAGACGGTAGGGACTTGACAGTGGCAACAAACGGAATGAGCAGTCCCTCGATGACCCCGGGTGCAAATCGTCAAGTAGATAGCTTACTCATTATTGTGGTGGAAACATTAGCTCACATGATGCCTACTTAACATAACTAAATGAAGATTTTATGGATAGAGGGTTGCATCAATTATACCGTAAAGTAATTAAAAATGAATATGGTTCTGCGATTTAAAATGACTACACTAAGGGAATGGATACAAAAGGACTGAGAACATCCTTTCTTGATGATACACCAAAGACATTATTAAATGATTATGGAAAAATCACTCAGGATATACTTCATTATGGCCAAACTGACATGTTGATCAGAAAAATTGTACAAGAAGGTATAATTTTTAAACTGGAACATACTTGGTTGCACAATACTCTTGAACTTTCAAGAGGATCACAAGTGCATAACACCTTTCATGTCTAATGCTTGAAGAAAGTGGCAGAAAAAAATGTAATGTCCCGTTTTTGACCCCATTGCATTAGATGTACATGATGTATATATTAAATGATCATGGTGCGGGGCTAAAGGCCAAGGCCCCACCATTGATTGGTTATGTTATGTTTTGGATTTGAATTTGTCACCGATGGTATATCGGGGCATGCGGCATATATTATGATGGTCATCATGTAAATATGCATCTATAATTAAAAATGAACCTCACCAGCTACGATCGCGGCAACTAAAATGAGAAAGGGGCATGATTTTCACAAGGATAGGGGTGGGGGAAATTGTCAACCTTGGCCAATGAGAGAAAAACCCATATGTCTTCTTCCTTTGTTTTATTCCAACCACTTTCATTAAGAAAGGCTGCTGGTGGTTGAGGCAGTTATGGTCTTGGAAGTGGGGTGGCAGGATTGTCAGTCCTCACCCACACGCACACTCTACCCACGATTTTGCTGTTCATCCTCTCACGCAGATCTTCTTCTCTCCACGACTGTGCTTAAGGCTCAGGAACTTCGAATTTTCGTGTCCTTCCTGTTTTTTGTTCATCCACAGACAAAAACGGAGTTGTTTTTCCTCACGCAGGACCTCCATTGTCTATTCATTCCTACAGGGTTCGATTGTTTTCCACGCATAGGATTTTCCTGGTTTTTTTATCCACGTATTTTTCCTCTACAGATATATGGATGGTTTGGCTGTATTCTTCCCTCACAGACTGATTCGTGGGTCCTGCGTTGTCGTTTTCATTCACGCCCAGTCTGGGGAACTATAATCTCTTTCCCAGCATGGTCTATGTATGTTTTCCCGGTGGCTTCATTGCCCAAGGACGGGTTGAGTTTTCCCCACATTGTGAGCCGTGTCCACTGATGCATTTCGGGGGGGGGGATGTTAATTTCCCCAGGCCATGAGCTGTGTTTGCTATTACGTTTGGGGACTGCTGTAGATGGTTTGAAGTCGTTTTCCCTGGTTTAAGCTGTGATAGATAAATTGATTGCCTGAGTGCAATGGTTGGTCTTTGGACTGTATTGGGAGCATGGATGGGGGCTTAGTTTTGCTTGATAAACCTGGTGGCTGGAAACCACACAGACAGAGCTAGAGGGCTGGCCTTCTTCTCCATCACCCCTAAATAGCACTGGAAGGGAATGCAGGTCCTGAGGGATTGTGTAGCAGAGAAGGGACTAATTCCTTATGTTGGGTGTGTTTGGGTGTCTTAGAGGTCAGGCTAGTTCTGGTGTAGGCATTCTTGGCTCTGTAATGAGCTCACCAGCTTAGCATTTAGCCTTTCCCACTCCTTGATGGCCTAATAAACCCAACCGTGTTGGATTGGTTGTGTTTTGTATATCCCTGGATATGTGTAAGCCTGCTAGTTCCCTTATTCCTTGGAGAATCATGCCCAGCTCGGGGGTGGTAGCGCTGCTGAGAGATCGAGTTCATCATAAGATAAGTGATTTTGTCCATTTTACTTCTGCAACTGTAAATTCTGTTAATGAAAATGATGAACATGTTAAATGAATGCTTGCTTAAATGTATGATGTTTCCACTGTGCCTGATAGATGTTTGCATCTGTGCATGATAAATGTTCATGTGTGTATGTTTAAGCATTCTGTTTTAGCAATTTTGTGAATGCACATGTTCATGGGGCTCTCAGCCCGAGTGGTTCAAGTCACGGGTCGCGTCCTCTTCGCCGGTCAAAGGCATGGGGACGTGACAAAAAATGTTAAGATTTCAAATATCTTACCTCCCTTAGATAATGAAGAACATGATATTCTTATTCCAAAGCACATTTTGGCAGTTCAAGAGGAGAAGTCGAGGATAAGGTTTTATCAGAATAGCTCGTTCAATGAAAGTTGTTGTCACTGGAGGATTTCAGATTAATTTCAGATTTTGGGTTGCTTTACTTTTCAAAAATTCAATTCTAATTCCAGATCTTTCCAGATATCAGATTTTAGATCTAATTTCAAATTTCAGATTATAAACTACGTTCATACACAAAGCCATGGAATGTAAGCAATGATGCCAGCCTAATGCTTTACATATAAGAAAGAACAAAGAAAAAATACCTTAGTGAGGGCCGAGGCTAGAGATGCTATAGTAGTGCAATCAACGTGGCTCTCATACCTCCTTCATCCATGTGTTAATGAAGACCTCTGAGGGTATGCAACCAACAAAATAACTGAGCATTGCGTGCTTATTATACCAAGTATATACATACTCCTATTCAAAAACAAAGATTTCATTAGGGTTATGTGTACGCATAATTTCCAAATTAAATACTATGAAGTGCTAATGCATCATTGATTACATCAATATGAACAATACCATCTCATAGATATTGACCAACACACTCAAGTTACACACCCAAAAGCATTCTCAACCCTACAAAAGCTAGGATGAGTGATGAAAGTGGGTCAACCAAGATATGCCAACAAAGTTTGTAATGCCACTAATTTTATTATATAATTATTCATGGAAACTATATAATGTATGTGTCACCATGTTGGATTATTGTGACAGAATGACATGCATGCCACTTATGATGACTATCAAAACACTTAAAACTACAAGAAGACTACAAAACCTATCAATTTGTGTCTTCATATAAGAAAACAACCTCATCTTAAGAAACACCAAAGAATTATGAGAATCCTCCAATAAAGAGAATGAGAGAAATTTTAGATGCTTGCTCTCATGCCTTCAAGGAACCTACAGGGGCTTATAAGTTCCCACATACGATCCATTTGGAATTATATTGACCTCAGTCAAATATCACAAGTGACTAATTCATTAGTCTATAAAACTTCATTTATAGAGAGTTTGGTTCCAATTTCATCCCGTTTTTTAACATCCTGGATTTTTTCAACAACCAACCTCTCTTAGTCAGGTTGGACCCAGTCACCCAGCCTCTGGTGGTCATGCTGGGGGAAAACTCTCAGCCTCTGTAGATCATGCTGAGAGAAAATAGTCAGCCACTACTAATCATGTTGACATCATTGAGAAAATTGGTCGTTCGAAGTGCAAACTTAAGTTCCATTGTAAGCTATGCAAGGAAGATCTACAAGCATCAGTGCCCAGTTCCCTGCCCTACTATCACAGAGGTGCAAAGAGCGTGGTCCAAGACTCAAGGATTTCCTTCTCTTGAAAAACCTATAGTTTCTCAACTACCTACTCAACCTTTGGTTGATCTAGTGGTAGAACCTTCCCAGTCTTGGTTCACTCCACTCTTCTTTTCAGAGAGTGATCCTTATGTGATTGAACCAATGTCATCTTTGGTCAATCCCACTCTCCCTTCGGAGATTGAATTTCACGAAGCGATTGAATCGATTCCATTGTCGATCAGTCCCACTCTTCCTTTGGAGAGTAAAGTGTCTGCTAGTCACATTTTCTTCACTTCCAGTTCAGAACTTACTGAAGAAGGGGGAATTGAAATCGCTTTAGATGAACCCCCACCAAGCTCTTGGGTTGCTTCCTTTGATTGGGATAGCCTAGTTGAGCCGCACCTTCCTTCTGATGCACCTTTCCTTATAAAGGTCAAAGTTGGACAATACATGATTTCTCGTTGTATTGTTGATGAAGGAGCCTCGGTTAGTATCTTGTCTGCTCATGCTTGGTGAGGCATGGGATCTCCTAGCCTTGTGTCGACTGCTAGTTAGTTACTGGCGTTTGATAGAAGAAATAGTACAGCCTTGGGAATTCTTGCTCAAACTCCTGTTACTTTGGGTGGGAAGATCGTCTTAGTTGACTTCATGGTGATAGAAGACCCCTTGGACTTCAATATGCTCCTTGGACATGATTATGTCTATGACATGCAAGCTATGGTGTCAACATTCTTTCGTGTGATGTACTTTAATCATGGTGAAGAAATTGTCACTGTCGATCCGTTGGATTTTATTGATCCTTGACTCAACTAGAGACCAAGTATTTCCTTTATTGATTCTCAGTGTCTCGATAGACACTACCCCGCCATGGGTGAGCTATGTGGCCTCATGTCCTTTGCGTTCAATTGCTACTGAGAAGCAGCATCTGTTTTCATGCTTACCTTCTTGGGACTTGGTCCCAGTAGTTGATCAGGTGATTCATCCTATATAGACTATGGAGCTCGCTCTCCACTCTGTCGATCCATTTGAAAGTTTAGACATGTGTCCTATCTCAGATGATATCCCTCCTTAGGATGAAGTCTTCCTAGAGTCTTTGATACAATCTGACCTTATTTTGGATGTTGGTTTAGTTGCGACTAATTCTAACCCTGATTTTCTTAGTGAGCCTAATGTTCTCATGGATCGGTATTCATATGTTGGTATTTTTGAGTTTTTGGACTCTCCCTTCGAACAACAAGTTAGTGATCTTGATGAGTTAGATTTTTCTTATGATTTTTTTAACTCCTGTGATACTGAGTTTGTTCCTATAGACTCTATCTCCTATGTTGATCTTTTCTTTTCTTCTGAGGTTGATATTACTGATTTTAATCCCTTAGGCCTTGGCACAATAGAGTCATCTTTGGTTGATTCTGCCTTAACTACACCTTTTGTAGAAGATAGCAAAGTCACATGTGTTTCTGCCAAAGTGACCTGCATCGGATGTTTTCTTCTGAATGTGATTTTGATGTTGTTGTTTCTTGGAGACAAGATTTATAGTTGGATCCACAATTGTTTACTGACCTCACCTTATTGTTCAAGCTGTAACTGCATTTGCATGTACCATGCTCACGCTTATGAGCTTGATTTCGACTTCCACGCTTTTAGCTCATTATATAAGCCCTCATCTCTTCTTTCATAATCTCTTAGCCTTGTACCATTTTTTCCTTTGTAACTTGGTATGCTTTACCTTTTGGAGACATTCCCCAAGTGTCTTTATCCTTCTCATGTTCCTTGCATTATGCATAGGTTTGTTCCTCGCGCTTGGAACTAGTTTTTCCTACCTCTGAAACTCGTCTCCTCGCATTTAAAGCATTCTTTCTGCTCTCCTTCGAGCTCATTAAAAACAATAAGGAGGCCGTGAGTTGACTTTACTGGACTCGTTAAAACTTCACGGGAAATATATGGAGTTATATTTAATCCTTGGTTTGACTCCTTAAAATTGACTAGATTTCCGAGTTAACTTGTTTGTTCAGACTTGTCAAGGTAATTTGAACAATCATTAGCATAGGTATAAATTTACCCCTTTTCTGGCCTTGTGGATTACTTAGGAAAAATGAATACTCTATTTTCTTCAAAATCTGGAAGAGTAACTTCAGGTACATATTTATCTCTTTTCCGGACTTGGAGGACTAAACTTATGGAAAATGAACCTTTTCGAGCTTAGTTTTCTCTTTTTCATGCTCTGGACCTAAACATGAAAAATATTCCAAGCGTACTTTATGTCTTTGTCATACTTGCTAAAACCTAAAGAAAAAAGCATCGAGTTTATTGTTGTAAGCCCCATTTCTCGTAATCAAATAGATATTTTTGAGTGAGCTTGCCTTCCTTCACACTCGTTAAACTCAAGCTACATGCCTATCCTGAAGGTGCATCGGTCTGGTGATAGTTCACCCCTTTTTCGAACCTTGTTGACTAACTACAAAAAAGGAATACCTTAGTTCACCTGGGATAAGAGAGTTCTCCTTTGTATTGTTTTACACTTTTTCAGACTTATGAGACTAAATTTAGGAAAAAGCACCCCCCTAGAGTCTTCTTTGGAGCTTTTAGACTCTCAAAAATATAAAAGTATCGTCGAGTATTCACTGATTTAGGCTTGTAAAATCCACGAATTAGTGCTTTATCAAGCATTCTTTTGTCTCTTCTTTGAGCTTGCCAGAAATGAAGAAGGTCCCGAGTTTACTTTCTTGGACTCATTAAACCTTTACAAGAAAGATGGAAGGGAAGTTCATTCACATGTATTTTACATCATGGCAGCAAGTCTTGTCTCCTTGAACAAAGCACCAGTTTTGAGTCTATCAACAGTTGGGTCTCATATTTTGACTTTATCCTGATTTAGAGTTTCTTACTCCTCCAGTTGGCTTATTTTCCAATTATATGGGGAATATGTCAATGTCTCATACATTACAGAATTGAATCATTGGTCCTTTTATGTCAAAAGATGCCTAAGTCACTTTTGTGTCATGCTCACTGTTCAAGGATTAAACCTTTATCGGTCATCCTGCAGTTTCCTTGACCTTTTGTGTCAACCATTCCCTGGTTCAGTTCATTACATCATGCCTTTGGAGGTTCTTGTCGTGAAATTCAGTACTAGTTCCAGATCCAATTAGTCTTTCTCTTACCTCGTGTTAGATGATGGAGGATGACTTAATTCCTTCCTTCCAACGAATCTCTTCCTATCGACTGCAACACCTCTTGCTCTAGGAATGAGATTTAGAGTTTTATGACAATACCTTGGGGATTGCAATCATTAGTGGTAATTTCCCTCACTATTGGGTAGTGGGAATAACTTAGTGTCTCCTACTCAATGGATTCTTCAAGTGTTCGAATTCAAGTCCTTGTATTCACACTTTCTAGAATGTACTAGGTACCTTAGGTGGTTTCCCTCATGTTTGTTAACGGTTCTCATAAATGATCGGTAATGAAACAATTTCCTCCATGTTCGACTTCAGCTCCTTTATTCACATGGTTAAGATTCGTACCTTTTGGGCGGTTTGGATTGAAGACCTTGCGTTGACAGTAACATCGTCATTTTTTTCTATTGCCCGAGTTGTACAAGACCTTGTCACACTTCACATGACATTTTGCTGAGACATAGGCCCACCTTGTATTCTTGTGGCTATGATCAATTGTTGAGAATGGATCCACCTTGTTCATTTGTGGCCATGAATCCTTTAGATTTGATATGGCAGTTTTTTGCATATTGTGCGACCATGATAGTTACATGAGTTAAACATGTTGGATCTTCTTGCATACTTATGGCGATCATTTGTATATGGACTTGTATGTCCTACAGATTAGTTTTGTCTGACATTTATCTCTCTTTCAGGTACCTCTGTTCGAGCCTTTCGATTTTGGATTCTCTTGTCTCTCCATACTCAACTTTTTCCTTTATAATGTATTTCAGCTATCATCTTTCCCTCTAACCTCATACATTAGGGGGCATATTTTATATCCCAAAATGACACATCTTTTCCTATGACCACTTTCCCATGATTTTGTTGCATGTCAACACTTCCATGACGACACTTCATGAAAGTCACTGAAAAAACACCTATATTGGAGGAACCATATCCATATTTTTGTAACTAATTTTGACCTCTTCTCTGTAGTGTTGGAAAGGTATTCGAGTTAGCTAAAATTTTCCAGAAGACACCAAAGTTTGAAAATTCCCAGAAGTACCCTTAAAATGAACATCTTTGACCTATAAACGACTTGTCATACATGGTACTGATGTATTTCACTTTGTACATGCGACTTGTTCGACATGGTACCCGCGTATCCCTTTATGTACGCGACTATTGACATTGCAACTCGTGTATCCCTTTGTATACACGACTGTTGTCACTACAACCCACGTATATAGGCAACTGTTGTCACTGCAGCCCACAGATTTTTCCTGTACATGTGAAAAATGGATGTTTACTGAATTTTGGGTAGTTTGGGTGGTTATGAAACTGACTCCTTCGGTTGTAACTACTTTTTCTTCGACCCTATCTCTTCAGAAAAATATAAATAGAGGTAGAGAGGTCCATGAGAAGAGACTTGAATCTTTGCATTGTTATGTTGGAGGAATTGGGACTCTCATTCCCCCGACCTTTGCCCTAGAACCTTTCTTCTTGTGTTGCAGAGCTTGGAGGTTGAGTTCCTTGGAGAACAGAAGCAACAAAACCAGATCAAGGTTTCGTGAGGTGCTTGACTTGAAGAGAAGGTATATTTGTACTTTTTTTCATGATTAATAAAGATGTGATGTCCGTCTTCTTCCCAGATCATTGCTCAATGTGTGATTGAATCTCTGTTTATGATTAGATGTTTATGTTAATCAGATTAGGATTTCATATTGTTTTAATTATCATTACTTTATATGTGGTCATATTGGTTTGAGGAAGGTAGGGTTTGTTTTGCAGGTCTCTTGGAGCAAGAGGAGAAATATCAGGAGGATTGAAGAGTTTCTTGGATCAACCTTCATTTGTTAAGGTATGAACCATTCCAATATCTGACCTTGTTTATATTTACTTGCAGAACTATATGCATCCACTTTTAAACCCCAGTATGTTGATGGCCACTTAAACTCTAGCCATAGGAACACTTTCCTCTACAACATACCCCAACTTATCAATGAAAACAATATTCACCTAGTAGGTTGTCTTCTGGGTCCCAACTTTGTTACTCCAAAGAGTGAATAAGAGAAACCTATGTGTGAACTACATAATAGTAAATGATATCATAGTTAACAACAAACACCCTCTTCCACGAATGGATGATATCATTGATCAATGTCAAGGAACCGATTACTTCACAAAAGTAGATCTAGATAAGGTATTGTTGATGTCCCACTATATACATCAATAAGATATATATATATATATATATATATACACACTTATTAATAATAAATAGGAATTCTATAATTTTATGGATCAAATAATTGTGAGTTAATAGCAAAAATGGTATTTATTATAAAAGGATTGAAATTAATAGAATAGAGTATTCTTAACGGGTTGTAAGAAGAAACATACACACACACACACACACATTTGTTAGATAGCTTGTACACATATGTTTATCACATTCATGATGTCAATATAAGAAGAATCTTATTAAATATTTGTCCTAATCGATCATGGGGTAGGTGGTTAGATATAATGGTGGTTAACTTGAAAAAGAACCAGTTATAAATCTATATTGCTCCGATTGGATAGTGGGATGTTCATAAATGTGGAATATAATAGTTATTTGTGTTCATAAGAACCTTATGAATTAATTGAGGTTATTGTTATTTATGATTTTTGAGTTAAATGGGTAATGCAGTCACAAAACTATAGAATGGGGAGATATAAGACAAGAGC
This sequence comes from Pseudotsuga menziesii, assembly GCA_001517045.1. Lineage (NCBI taxonomy): Eukaryota > Viridiplantae > Streptophyta > Pinopsida > Pinales > Pinaceae > Pseudotsuga > Pseudotsuga menziesii. The sequence goes on along the minus strand of LPNX010175978.1, from coordinate 31,393 downwards.
CATTATGTTGGTTGAATTGTAAATTGGGAGAAAATTGAAGATTTCAATGTAATCATGGTCATTGTGTATAATTAATCAACAAACACAACTCTAGGATTTGGCCTAGTTACAATAAGGTCATAAAAGTTTGTTGATGGAGTATAAACACTAAAGAGTGACTTATACAAAATAACATTAAAAAAAAAGTGACGTATAAAAAAAATATAAGTTATAAGATAATGTGTTTTAATTTATATTTTATAATTTATCACTCTATATTGATTGAAAGTTAAAGGTATATATATATTGTTTGGGTGGAATATGCAAGTAAGAAATTAAGTGATGCAAGCTACTGGGAACAACTGGTTTTGGTCAAAAAAAAATGTAAAAAATTCCTTTGTAGAATAAGAGATATCCACAATAGTTGTTCTTATCATTTGAAGTGGAAGCAATACTTTACTATTAAATTACTTAGAGAGATAAAGTTGTCCAATCCTTTTGGGAACACTACTTGGAGGGCCACCTTTATGTGTGAATTTGTTAAATTGGATTAAAGGGGTCAGTTAAAAAGTAAAAGAGACTTTGTGGTATTTTATGATTTGTTAAAGATAAGTTAATTTGTTAGGAATTTGGTTAGTGATTTTTGGAAAATAGCAATTTCACAACGTTTACTTATAATGGAATGTCTACATGTTCGAGTGAGAAGTATCAATTTCGATCACGATGCCAACACTTTAAAAAAGGTCAAGCATCCACCCAAATAGAGCAATCCATATATCTGTGAAGAATAAATATATTAAATTTTGTCTCCTAGTCATTTCATCAGTGTTGGGCCTAGGGACATATATCCCCCACCAATACTGGCTTATTGACCAAATATTTCAGTGCAGAATGGTCAGTGTACATTTTGAAATGTCCTTCGAGCAAGTAATGCCTGAATTTTTGCAATGCATAAACCATCACAAGTCCTTCCCTCTCTATTGTAGTGTAATTATTCTTTGCAGTTGGTAGCTTTCTGCTAGCAAAAGTAATGGGGTGATTAATCTATCCTTCTCCTAGTTTTGTTAGTACCACTCCAAGCGCAATAGAGGATGCATCGACTTGAACATGAAATTCTTTTTTCCATTCTGGAAATACAAGTATGGGTGAAACAACCATCTTGATTTTCAGCTTATCTAGACTCTCTTGGCATTCATCTGTCCACCGAAACTTAGTTTCTTTTTCCAACAATTTATCCATCGGGGCAGTCACTTATGCATATCCTTTGATAAAATTTCTGTAGTATCTTGTATATCCTAGTGTTGCTCTTAACCGTTTAACTTTGGTAGGTGGTGGTAAGTCAAGGATGATGGCGCTTTTAGTTGGATCAACCAAAAGTCTGCCATGATAGACCACGTGGCTTAACAGAGCCCCAAAAGGCACACAAAAAATACACTTTCTCAAATTGAGAGCAATTTGGTACTGGTGACATCGTTCCAACATCATTCTAAGGATTTATATGTGATATTTTATAAGATCAAATACTATCCAATAATCAAAGTAGACCTCAATAAATTTGTGTATAAAATCTTTAAATGCAACAACTGCAATTCTAGAAAATATTGCAAACACATTCTTGAGTCCAAAGGGAATTACCGTGTATTGGTAGCATCCCCACTCTATTGCAAAGGTAGCCTTGTATCGATCCTCCTTTGCAATTCTAATTTGATGGTAACCCGATAATCCATCTGTAAATGAGTACATTTCTTGTCCTCCAACATTCTCCAATACGTCATCTGTGAATGGAGTAAAAAATGGATTGTGCAAACATGCATTATTTAATTTCCTGAGATCAACACAGATTCTCACTTCCCCTGAAGTTTTCTTATCTTGTACTACGATTGGGCTAATCCATTCTGATTCTTCAACTGGTTCTATTACACCTGCCTCTAGCATTCTATGAAGTTCGGCTTTAACTTTTTCTTTGTAGTGCGGGTTTAATATGTATGGTCTTTGTTTGACCAGTTTTGCATCGGGTCTCAGGGGTATCTTCACTTCACCAAGGTCCCCATCTATGCCTTTCATTTTAGAGAACTTGGTAGGGAATATATCCCGAAATTCATGTAATAAGTTAGTGATATTTCCCACAGCCTATTTGTCCCAGTAATCTCTAATATTAGAAAAGTTCATGTTTTCAACCGATCTAATATTTACTTTATTAATCTTGAGTGGTTTTAGAAAGTGGTCAGTGTTTATAGAAACTCCCTCTACTGTAAGTATTCCTTCTGAATCAAGTATATTTATCTCAAGTGGGTCATTGTCATTCGGTTCACCTGTGAGATTATAACACTCCATCCAGTTGTGTATAGTCATGTTACATTAATGGAAATTTGTTTCTACGACCATAATTTCTTCAAATATATTTTCCTTTATTACTTGTAATGCATCATCTACTGTTGGGTGTTCACTTGCGAACTCAAATATCTGGGTGAAGCTTACAGCTAATATTTCCCATTCAATAGTCCCTCGTCACAGCTCTTCTGATGTGTACCAACTTCTTGGTACCATTTCCAAAGTGTGGATGAATCGATGAACCCATTCTTGTCACGGATGTTCTTTCCAAGTCCCGTGATAGTGCTCAATATGTTTCCCAGGATCTGTCAGTCATGTATATTTCTTATCATGGAAATTTATCTCTTCCCCAAATATAATCTCCATTAATATCCTACATAATGGCCATTCGAAGATAGACTATTTGTGTGTACCCCACCATCTATTAGGTGTAGATTTCAGAACATAGTCCAAAGCGTACAATCGTTGTGATTCTGTGAGTTTTTATTCAAATTCTTTTGAAAAAGATGCAAGGTTAGGTAATCCTTCATATGTAGGCAGCGCACTTGCTCAGACTCCTACCATTTGGACAACTCTTGTGATTCTTTCACATCTTTACATGGAGACTTCATGTATTCTATTCTGCCAATTTTCCAGGGCCTCGCCTGAGTCGAATGTGCATGAGCTTACGCTCCACCAACTCATCTTTCCATCAGCTATTGGATTGATATAGTCTTCCTTTGAAGACATGATGTTATACAACTGATCTATATAATTTCCTTTCCCTTCGCTATGTACAGGCTCAACATATCTCCATCCTTCAAGCGGATCAATTGGCGCAACGACTCTTATTTCGAAATCTTCAAAAGATAAGATCCTTTTTTTAAAGTTTATAATGGTTTGGTTGTCTTTCCCAATCAATTCCTAGAAGTGCATGATATGTGTTTGTGTCATTGACAATGTCAATAAATTCGAAGTTAGCATATGTTCTTAAGACTTAGACTTCCACATTCACTTGATTTAGTTTACTAATTGGTAGAACCTTTGACTGGTTCACAAGCATTAGTTGAATAGGAGACCAGTCCGGTCACGACTTATTCATGTTTTTCCATGTTTGTATTGTTAATATATTGACATCCGAGCCCAACTCTAATATGATATAATCCATATCATAATCTCCTATCTGCACAGTCATTCATAGTTCTTGGCCTCTCTTTAGTTTTTTCCCGATATGATTAACTCTTTTTTTAGGTCGTAGGTCTTCTGGGGTTTCTTCTATGAGTGTTGTCAGTTTTGCGACAACATCTTTATCATTGATTAGTGCTAAAAAAAATTTGAAAAATTCTTTAAGCTTACTAACCTTTTTCATTGGTGGCTTCCTGATTAGTTGTTCAAATTGTTCAGGCATAGTCTTGACTTGTCCAGATGTCGACGGGTTATTAGTATCAACAAATTCTGGTCGCACGTCCAAGAATATTTCTTTCTCCTATTGGACATCTAACGAAGGTTTATTTTGTGTCACAGGTCTCACCTGCGGTTCTCCTTGCTCTGTATTTTGGTATGCTCCTGTCGCAACACTTCCTCTTGTAACTACAACAATGTGGGGTTCTCTTGGTTCGTCATAAATCATTTGGATATTCTAATTGGGATTCAGATTCTAATTTTGCACTGGGTTGGGGTTTACGATAGTTCTAGCCTTCCATTTCGCAATAAATTGCGGACACTGTTCAACAGTGTGATCAAATGCTTTACAATATGTACAATTTTTCGCAGGACTTTGAAAATCTTGGGAAAAATGTCCTTGATGGCCAGAATTATAACATATGATTCGGCCTCTTCCTCAACCAAATACTCCTCCTTGTTGTTGTCCTCGACCTCTAAAATTCCCACCCGGCCTTTGCGGAGGGTATTGTTGTTTTTGTTGTTGAGGACACTGATTAGGCTCATGTTGCAGTTGAGAATATTGTTGTTGTTGATATTGCATAGGATGATACTGAGGCTGCGCTTGTCCAGCTTGCATCTGCTCATCATTTTTCATTAATTAGGTACCCATCATTTTTTCTTGCAGTAGCTAAAATGATTTGCAGTCTTTTTCATCATGACCTTATACTGATCTACAAAAATTACAATACAAACTAGCGGGTGTGCTTACAAAATTTTGTAATTACATATATTCCTCAGACTTATGCCCTCCAGTCGAGCATATTCTACACCAAGGCATACCTTGGGTGTTTAATGGTTTCGGTGCACCTTCTGCGACATAGTTCATGAGCGCCATTAAATTGTCTTTATGGTGTCCATTTGTTCTGCATCTTGTACACCATAGTTCTTCTTGAACTTCGTTTCCTCTTTTAATGTCCTGGAGCTGCACCGCAAGATTGGCCAGCTTTGACTGAATTTTCATCATTCCCGAGCTAGTGTCTCCAACCGATGAGGATTCTAATTTCATCGCTATTTGGACAGCCTCTATTTGCAACACAAGTTTCTGTTGCATCAACGGGGTTCATATATGTGGTAACAAGGCAACAATAAACCATTCCTTGTGTTGCACATCTGACATTTGGAAACTCACTTTGGCCATCAATCTCTTAAATATTTGGTCGAAGTCCCAAACAAATTCTGTTGGTAGCTGCTTAATTTCTTTGATTTCTATGATGCACTGTGATTCCGACTTTGGCCTTTTGAATTCATCTATCAAACCCAACCGAATCCCGTTGATTTTTTCGGGACAACTCCTACTGGTACTATAGAAAATTTCATATACCAGTCAAGCGAACGACCTCGTAGAGTTGTGATCATCTGTCCTTTCTTGATATTCTCATCCTGGATTAGTCGTACAGTCTAGACAACTTCGCAAAGGAGCCAATGTTGTTCTGGGTCTTCCAATTTGTTTCCATTGAATATTGGTAACTTAATGTCAGCTCTAGCCATTGTATTTGCTGCTGGTACAGTCAACAACATTTTTACTAGTCGGACTTCCGTGTCCACTATTTACAATGTTATTAGTACTCTTATTTACATAATTACTTGGAGAAATATCTCACAATCTTACCTCTAGTACTATAGGTGAGTTGTGAGCACATTCTTATTCTAGATATTCGGTCACTCTTCTAATTCTTCGTCTCCTTCTGAGATCGGTTGATATTCTTCTTCTTCGTCACAATATCCTTTGTCTAAGTATGACGCAAGCTCCTATCCTTCTTATTCTCGATTTGTGCTGCAACTCCCTCTTCCTAACATAGTTTTTCTTCACTTGTCGGACCTGAATCTTCTTCCGCTTCTTAAAAATTCTGGTTTGAGTTCAGTTCCACTATCTCCTGGGAACATCTCACTCTAGGTTTCTGTTGAGACATAGCCACTCTTTTCTATTCTGTCTTATTACATTTGCAGAATGCCTTTTTCACACAAAAGCATTTTTATCCACGTCTTTAAGGATGACATGTATATGTTGCGTGGTCCTTGAATTTTTTTTCGTTGTGCCTCACTATATGAGGTTATTGTGTCAACAAAGAACTCAGTAATATATCCTTCTAGGATATATATGATCTTAAATTTTGATATTCTAAATGGGATTCAAACTTCTTTTCTTTCATCGGCATCGATGTCGGACTTGGTACCAGATGAAAACTAGTCCATTCTTCTTTGCTTTGCTCCTCTTATCATTCCTTTGAGTCTCATTTACAGATTCAACTATCTCCCCACACTTACATCCAATGACAACATCCAGGACTTCATTAGATTCCTTATTCAGTCTAATTATTTAAACCTTCTTAGCAATATGCACAATTTCCTTCCCATCATCAACTCGACTCCTAACTTGGAAGTATCCACTCCTCATGCCAATATTTGTGAAGCACATAGCTCCACTTGAACAATCATTCTTTTCAAGTGTCTTCCTTGTTTACAACCTGTACTTAGCTCTAGTCTTGTGGATGTTCCTCAACTCGACGCTCATCCTTCATCTTCCTTAATACGTTAGATTCACGTCCAACCATTCGAGAACTCATCGGTTCAATGAGACCTCTGTGGCTGGCATCATATTCTATGATGACTAATTTAGTTGACTCGAGCTCATATTCAAGTAATTCTAGTAGGTGTTACTATTTAATGGAAACCCCCTTGACCTCTTATCAACTATCCATGTTTTCTTCATCACACCATCTCTCATCAACATGAACTTGACATCTTTCATACAAAATGCAAGTTTCCCTTTAGTGTCTAGTAGAATTACCACTACCATTGATGTATAATCTTCTCCTTCAACAAATCCTTTAATGACTTGCTCTCCTTCCTCTTGTGTATTCTTCTTGACACCCTCGCCATTTCCTTCTCATGCACTTGTACACCAGTATACCAATTTATATTCTATACACTACTATACTAGTGTATATAATATACACTACTATACTAATGTATATTCTATGTATACATGCTAGTGTATATTCTAGTGCATATACAGAAGCATTGGTCAGATTTTGCATCTTTTCCTTCAATAATTCACACTCTTTCATTTCTACTACTCTCTCTCTCTCTCTCTCTCACACACACACACACACACACACACACACACACACACGGTCTGTCTCTCTCCCCATCCAGTCTCTCTTGACATCACTCCAAGGGACTACCAATGAATGAACACACTATTGAATGTGACACAAAAACACAAATAAACAAAGACAAAATCGAGCAAAGCATGCACCCCCCTCGAAAAGTAAAGTCCCCAGCGGAGTCGTCAATTCTGCTACAGAGAAAACTTCCTATGGATTGGGGTGGACCAAAACAGACAGTATGACACCAAAAATCATTCCATTTTTAGGAATTCTAAATATATAAATGAAACTAACACTAAGGAATAATAATAGTACCTTTAACCAGATGTTCGAAGAAGATCCTTGCTAATATTTCAATCAAACTTGTCCTTACACTTCGTCCTCAACAACAAAGAGATATACAAGCATGATATATAAAGTGTTAAAGTATAATCTAGCATATTCAAATAATCATGTATACAAAATAATTACATCCATGGATACAAATATTCATAATTACACATGAACATGGATGAGACCTATTAATATAAACAAAGATACAAATAACAACCTATGTCGGCACCTCATCGAAATCAAGAAATCGAGTCCCATCACCTGGGCCTCCACCACTTCAATCCTCCATACAATGGCAAGCTCACAATGACAAAGGAAAGCTTGGGAAAGAGCACTAATGGTTTATTCAAGGACACAAGGATGCATAATCAAGCATATAAGAATGGGTCACAATTTCGCTATAATATCTTTACTCTCCAAAGTTGTCCTCCTTCAATGCTTCACAATAGCTCAGGAATATATAGACCCTCAATAGGAAATGAAGGGTTCTTGGAATATAGAAGGCCAAGGATCAAGTCATTCGTTACTTGATGGGGAAAACTCCAAATATATATATATATATATATATATATATATATTTTTAGCATAAAACATGATGTACGCGGGTGACAGGGTTGTAAGCTGTGCATACACGAGTTGTAAACTTTTGACCCGCATGTATATTCAAAAATATATTTTTAGGGGTTCAATTGGAGAATCAGGGTAATGGTGAGCAAATGGGATAAAGTGAGTCTGTAGAGGGACATGGAAATTCCATCAAAGCATGACGTATCGGGTGTGGCAAATCACTCTATAAGAATATACACTAGTGTATTACTATATTAACAATGTATATTATGCTTTTCCTTTCTTTCATCATTATGGAACATTTCCTCCTTGTTCGATACTAGTAACAAGTGTTCCTATTTGTGATTTAACCAAATGTGAAAAAATGAGTAGCAAATTCATATTCTAAAAAACCACTTGGCCCATTTGGAGAGTGATGAATGTAGTTCAATATTAGGATTATTTGTAATCCTCCCTTGACCACCATATTCTAAATGTCATAGGTTAGAAATATGTAAGTCTGTCTCCAAAAGAAACAACATTTCTTCTCCTATATGGCATCAGATTGGAAGAAGGTGGAGAGGTTCACATGCACTGTACCAGGGAATTAGTGCACACAAGGACCATCACATTGCATTAATTCTCTACAGAGGTGCAGACTGTAGAAAATTTTCACAATTT
>LPNX010175978.1:0-12818 GCA_001517045.1 Pseudotsuga menziesii | reverse complement strand
CCCTTATCCACTCTCTCTCACTCCCCAACTCATCCAACTACACCTAACCCCCACCCCCTATCTATTCCCCAACCCCCTCTCTCTCTCTCTCTTTCTCGCACACACACACCCATAGTACACATCCATAGATATTTGTGTCCTATGTTATAAGTATGTGATGTACATGTACATGTCATGATTTTGGTTTCATGGTCTCATTGATTATCTACAGCTTGATAGATTGATACATTGCATAGACTTGTACAACTTGATAAATTGCATAGACTTGTACAACTTGATCCAATCTAGCCCAATCCATTTGTGTCTTAACCATTATGCTACAAATATGCACTGAAGTCCAAGAAACCCTTGTTTTTATTCTGAAACCTGGAACCCTAGTTTGTAACGCCATCCTCTGGGATATGTCTCTTCCATCTACATTGAATCTCGAAGTTGCCCTCCAAGGACATTAGTCAACACCAAAAGTTTTCTTGAAACTTCCTAATGCAAGTGTTAAAATAAGGTATAAAAAAAACCAATGCTTAATAACCTTGGCCAATCCTAGCCTAGATATCCTAGCTTACAAACCCTATAGCCAATCCTAGAAACCTTAGTTTGTACCCTAAACCCTAGTTTGAATTCTAAACCCTAGTTTGTAGCCTAGAGCCTATTTTGTGTTCAAAATCCTAGAAACCCTAGTTTGTATCGACTAACTATCATCTACAAATCACTAATATCATTTAATTGATGTCATAATTGACCAATATCTAGTATCAAACATTCAAACCTTTACATCTTTTCCCTAGTTTCAATTTGGAATGTGTACCTGAATGGATACAGGGACCTACTTGCAAACATACATAAAACAAAAATTGTGGCTTGGTTTGATGAACCATCGAATACGTTGGAATTAGGACTTCGAGATAGTGTTAGGGGTATCCCTCTCCTTTGGATTCATGGATATGAGATCCTCTTTTAGGTCAATTTTGGAAATTAGGGTTTTGCTCAATAAGGGAATGTGAAATTTTTGCACATAGGAGTCAACTTTGCAAATTCCTCGACCAAGAACTTGTGGCTAGTGATCCCACATGGAACCTACTTAAACACACTTGTAGGACCCCCTGGAACCTAGTTTTGTTGCACAATTGGAATTCTATGCCCTGGGTAGGGATTTAACATGTGTCCTTGAAATCCTATAGGAGGTGAGATTCAACGTGCCATAGAATGATGACCATGAATCAGATTGGTGAACCATCGAATCCATTAGATTCAGTATATCATGATAGTGCTAGGGGTGGCCCTCTCCTCTGGCTCTATGGACACAGGATCCTATTTTAGGTCAATTTTGAAAAGTAGGGTTTTTCTTAGTAAGGGAATGTCAATTGTTTGGACATAGGGGTCAACTTTGCAAATTCCTCGACTGAGAACTTGTGGCTAGTGTTCCCATGTGGAACCTACCTAAATACACTTGCAGGACCCCTCGAAACCCAATTTTGTTACATGGTTGGAATTCTATGCCCCAGGTAGGGATTCAACAGGTGTTTGTGAAAGTCTGTACGAGGTGAGCTTCAACATGCCATAGAATGATGACCGTGGATCTGATCGACAAACCGTTGAATCTGTTGGATTCAAGACATAAAAATAGTGTTAAAGGTGTCCCTCTCCTCTAGATTCATGGACATAAGATCCTCTTTTACATCAATTTTGGAAACTATGGTTTTACTCAGTAAGGGAATGTAAAAATTTTGCACATAAGGGTTAACTTTGAAAATTCCTTAATCGAGAACTTGTGGCTAGTGTTCCCATGTGGAAATTTCCTAAACACACTTGCAGGACCCCCCGAAACCCAGTTTTCTCGCACAGTTGGAATTCTATGCCCCAAGTAGGGATTCAACAAGTGTCACTGAAATTTTGCAGTAGGTGAGATTCAACGTGCCATAGAATGATGATCGTGGCTCGGATTGACAAACCATCAATTCTGTTGTATTTGGGAATTTGGGATAGTGCTAGGGGTGGCCCTCTCCTCTAGATCCATGGACACATGATCCTTATTAACGACTAGGGATTTTATCAGTAAGGGAATGTGAAATTTTTTCACATAGGGGTTAACTTTTGAAATTCCTCGATTGAGAAATTGTGACTAGTGTTCCCATGTGGAACCTACCTCAGCACACTTGCATGACCCCCCGAAACCCAATTTTGTTGCACGATTGAAATTCTATGTCCCGGGTAGGGATTCAATGGGTGTCCCTGAAATCCTATAGGAGGTGAGCTTCAATGTGCCATGGAATGATGATCGTGGATTGGATCGAAAAACCATCAACTCGATTGGATTCAGGACATCGGTATAGTGATAGGGGTAGCCCTATCCTTTGGCTCCATGGACACAGTGTTATCACTACAGGAAACTCCTCTAGGTTGTAGCTCGAGGATGCCTGGTAACTTAAATGTTTTTATGGTTTTTCTAACTAGATCAAGTCAGGTGACCTACAGGACCTCATACTCTCAAGACATGCACCCCCAGGAGTGGAAAGAGGAAAAGAAGGGCTATTTCACTAGCAACAGTAGAGAAGCCTTCTTCCCCTTCTAAAACCAAGCAGGTTAAAAGAAACTTAGACTTCAATGAAAAGGGCAAGGAAATCACAGCACATAGTGGAAACATTTTGAACCTACCCTACTCAGATTCAGAAGAGGAAAGGGAGGAAGGTGTTGGACCTAGCAGAGAAGGTGGTAGAAGAAAATGAAGAACTTCCATCACCCACACCAAAATATCAGGATGAACCAGTGGAAAAAGCTTCCTCTAGCAAGCCAAGGGCACAGAAAGTAAACCAGTTGCTGAGACAAGTGTATGAGCTGGAAGTTTTAGAAAGAGAGATAAAAATGAATAATTCCATGTTGACCAAGAGGAATAAGGAGTTGCACAATTCTTTCCTAGATACAAGAGGAATGTATATCTTGTTGAAAAGAAGAAACCTAAGATACATGAAGGACAACACCAGGTTGTACATGATGATCAGGCTTCTGAGGCTGCAAGTGAAGAATTCCAGACCAAACCCTAGCACTCATTTTTCCCCAGAAACCCTAGCTGAAGTAGCAGTAAGCCTATGAATCCAGAATCAATCCAGGCTACTGTTGATCTTCCAAACATTGAACAAACTAAAGAAATGTCAGAAGGTAAGCAACAAAATTGAAAGGTGTAATTTGGGAGGTTGCTTAAAATTTTGCAAAAATTGGGCTTTTGGTGGCTTAGGTGGACGCTGAAGCAGTTCATTAGCCACCGAAAGCAGAGCTTTCGACAGCTAACAGACCTGAAATTTTGACTCCTTAACCACTGAAAGCAGAAAGAGGCGCAAAAATCAATTTTTACATAAAGGACCAGTTTTGGTAAATATACCTAGCCCAAGGAGGAAGTGTAAAGCTGGAGGTTGCTGAAATATGCCATCAGAGGACGTCTGTTCCAGTTTTTGAGGATACATCAAAGAGGAAAGGGTCACAAACCCTACCTATTTTAGCAAACAATGACTTATCTAGCAGTGAACCAGTTACAACTTTATCCTTAGTACTCACTGCAGTCATCAAAAGGTTCAAGCACTGAAAGAGTTTTACAGTTAGATAGACTAGTAGTTAAATTAGGGTTTTTTTACCTAATTATGCAAAAACAATTATTTTGTCTATTTTTAGTAAATCATATCCAATTTTTCAGGATCTGAATATTTTTGTAAAGGCTATAAAGGATAAGACTTATGTTATAGTAAGGGTTCGACTTCGGGGACATGTAGACCACTACTATTATCAAGCTTCTCATATTGCTCATGACCTAATATAAGCACTTTTGCTATCATATGTTCAGCTTCCTTTTCTTGTCTGTTCTATGCTTATTCTTGAATGTGTTGTTCAGGTTTATTCATGTTATTTGATGTTTGATAGCTATCATCCTATCTGCATGTTGATGATTTGAATTATAAGTGCTTTCCTTGTTATGATTAGCCATATATATATATATATATATATATATATATATATGTTTTATGTATGAATCTGCCAGCATGATAAGTTCTCCATCTCTGCACCATATTATCAGACCTCTGAACAGTGGTAGTTAGAAGCCTTGTCCTTGATTGAGTTTCATGCATGTCTTGAGAGTGTGAGGTCCTATAGGTCACCTAACTTGATCCAGTTTGAAAAACCATAAAAACATTTAAGTTACCTGGCATCCTCGAGCTGCAACCTAGAGGAGTTTCCTGGAGTGAAAACACACGATCCTCTTTTAGGTCAAATTTCGAAACTAGGGTTTTGCTCAGTAAGGGAATGTGAATTTTTTGCACATAGGGGTCAACTTTGCAAATTCCTTGACCAAGAACTTGTGTCTAGTGTTCCCACATGGAACCTGCCTAAACATACTTGCAGGAAACCTCGGAACCCAAGTTTTTTGCACGGATGGAATTATATGCCTAGTGTATGGATTCAACAGGTGTCCCTAAAAGCCTGTAGGAGGTGAGCCTCAAAGTGCCATAGAATGATGACCGTGGCTCGGATCGACAAACCGTAAAATTCCTTGGATTTAGGACATCGAGATAGTGCTATGGGTGGCCCTCTACTCTGGCTCCATGGACACAAGATCATATTTTAGGTCAATTTTGGAAACAAGGGTTTTTCTTAGTAAGGAGATGTGAAATTTTTGCACATAGGGGTCAACTTTTCAAATTCCTCGACTGAGAACTTGTGGCTATTATTCCCACATGGAAATTTCCTAAACACGCTTGCAGGACCCCCAAAACCTAGTTTTGTTGCACGGTTGGAATTCTATGCCCCGGGCAAGGATTCAATAGGTGTCCCTGAAAGCCTATAGGAGGTGAGCTTCAACGTGACATAGAATGTTGACCATGGCTCGAATTGATGAAAGGTTGACTTTGTTGGATTCAGGACATCAGGATAGTGCTAGGGGTATCCCTCTCCTCTAGCTCTATGGACACATGATCCTATTTTAGGTCAATTTTGGAAACTAGGGTTTTTCTCAGTGAGGGAACGTGAAATTTTTGTACACGAGGGTCAAATTTGCAAATTCATTGACCTAGAAATTATGGTTAGCATTCCCACATGGAACCTTCCTAAACACACTTGGATGACCCACTGAAACCCATGTTTGTTGCACGGTCGGAATTATATGCCACATGTAGGTATTCAATAGGTGTCACTGAAGGCTTGTAGGAGGTGAACTTCAACGTGCCATGTGTTCGTCCCTATGGTTTCATGGTTCGTTCTAGGGGGTGACTATTTGAGCAATTTAACCAATTTCTTAAAATTCTATGTTTGGGTGGAACGTGGTCATTCCAACTTTGTTTTTCATCAAGTGTTCTAGTTCATATATGTGGATATTTTCCTTATTATTTCATTCATATAACTCAAATATTTATTCTTTCTATCAATTATTTGAATATTCCAATTATTTTATTCTTTTATTTAGCAATAGGGTATTCACTCAATTTAACATGTATATTTCTACTTTCTACCTAGTGTTTAGACCTATATTTAATTAATGTGAAAATCATAGATTATCAATTTAATACTCAAATATTTTTCTCTCTTTACTAAATTATTTAGACTAATTTATGATTAATTAAATATCCGTTGATATCTATATTTGACTAGGAGTTACACATTGGAAGCACACAAAACAAGGCTACCTTATTTGTACATTTTGTTCCAGTATTCCTCGTATAATCGAACTCTTTAACTCTATTGTTAGAGTTTTTAATCTAATTTAATTGATTAGGATATTTGTATGAAATAACAACAAGTAAAACAAGATGCATAATATAAAACAAATACACAAGACACAAATATTTTCATCGGGGAAACCATAAAGGATAAAACCCCGCAAACTTCCTTAGAATAGTTCAGTCACAAATACTGTATCATAAGATGAAAAAACCCAGTAATAAGAAGTCTTCTACAACTATCTATATTTCCTCCTTTTCTTTCTCTCTCTACTCATTAGAACTTGAGTGAGTTCAAGTGTGTATAAATGAGGGAGGGTGCCTCTCCCTATTTATACATTTTAAGTGACTGACCTAAAATATGAATGGGGCCAACCTCTTACCCTAACATGATCGACTTCTCCTAGAGAGACTCCAATAATACATTACATGATGCTACATGGAGAACTATTGCCCTGACTTACAACAGAGGTTGTACCTCAAGGTCCATACATAATAATGGCATCCGAAAAGGAGGAAAACACATCTACAACGCGGGTAAAACAACATACAATGATAATATACATCAGAATATCTTTCAAAGTTACAAATACATCAACACTCCCTCTTAACTATGAAGGTATTCTCTCTCTCTCTCTCACACACACATAGTATTCAACACATCTGGTCCAATATTCGTCACAGAGTCATCAGGTTGTTTACGTAGTCATCTTCTTATCGTTCATCGAATGGTATTAGCTGTCATCAAAAGTTTCTACAGAGTCAAATTTCATGTTGGGTATAGGCCTAGTCCTCATCTAGGTCTCCATTACATCTTCGAGCAAGCCATCGCATAGGTATAGTCGAGGACCTACTTTACATTGCCACTACAATAACCTGTGTTCCCTACGTTCTTCTCATTGTATCCAGATCATCTCTTTTGTCCTTCACATAACAAAACAAAACACATAAATCTCATAGAGCTCGTCTCAGATGCAGATCGACTGTGTTATATCAACATAGGAACATGTTAGGATGTCACCAATACAATCCTGCATCTACCACTATGTGAGAACTTCCCAGGAGCACACCAAGTGCATTACGTCCCTCTACGGTCAACATGTGTTCAATGTCTTGAATGATGACACATAGGAGATGAGGTGATCCTTAATTGAATCTACAATTATTCTCTTAGCTTTAACCAAGTTCTTCTTATGAGTAGGCTTAGCCTCATCTCCCTCTGGCTTTGGAACTTCTATGTTGGTGTACTGATCTAGATCATTTTCTTCAAGGATCAGGGAGATTTTGTACTTCCATGCTCGAAAGTTATCAGCCCATCCAAGATTTTTCTCAAGCTGAGTATGGTGAGTCCTCTTTTAAAATGAGAACCTCAAATGGAAATAGTAAATATTTATATCTTAGCGATTTGAGGTGTCCGACCTAGTTTCGGAGATGGCTGACCTAGGGTTTGTTAGATAAGACCTAACTTTCCAAACTTGGAGTTTGAGAATTCTGTTTGGACAGAAATATGTGCCCCTTGAGGCGATTTTTTCAGCTAGGTCATTTTCTGAAGACTAAGGTGGGAAGCCTCTGAAACTTGATTCCCTAGTTTCTCCCGGCACTAGTGACATGGTAAAAAATGAAACTTCTTCAACTTTGAAACGACTTCCACCAAAATATGTGGCCCACTGAGGTGAGTTAGCCTATCCCTCTTTTCTTGATGATCCGTGGAGAGAAGACCTTGAACTAGGAAGCCCTAGCTTCCACTGTTGCACAATGCTTTCTTTCAGAGAATCTCTGATACCATGTTAGTGTTTTTAATCTAATTTACTTGATTAGGATCTTTGTTTGAAAGAATAACAAGTTCAACAAGATGCATAAGATAAAATAGATACACAATACACAAAGATTTCACTGGAGAAACCATAAAGGAGAAAACCCTGCAAACTTCCTCCAAATAGTTCAGTCACAAAGATTGTATCATAAGATGAACGAAACCAGTAATAAGAAGTCTTCTGCAGATATCTTTCTCTCCTCCTTATATTTCTCTCTCTACTCATGCGAACTTGAGTGAGTACAAGTGTGTATAAATGAGGGAGGGCGCCTCCCTATTTATACCTTTCAAGTGACTAACCTAACACATGATTGGGGCCTACCTCTTACCCTAACAGAGATGACTTCTCTTAGAGAGATTCCAATAATACATTACATGATGTTACAGTGGGGACTATTTCCCCGACTTACAATGGAGGTTGTACTTCAAGGTCCATACACAATAATGACATCCCAAAAGAAGGGAAACACATCTCCAATGGGGTTACAATAACATACAATGATAATACACATCAAAATATCTTCTGAAGTTTTTTTTTTTTCCAAGAGAAAAAAGCGTAATTTTCATTCATCTTAAAGAGATCAAAAATTACATACAGATATTCACTCTGTCAGTGAATTTCGAATGCCTATTCATAGGTCCTTTGATAAGACTCCATAGTCTGCTATCAAATTTCAAAATGAATAAACAGTGCTGTAAAATTCCATTCTGTCCACCCCACAGGTCATATTGTTTTCTTGAAAACAAAACGATGCCACGTTTAGACATTTGTATTACATACTGCCGCTGTATATAGTAATAATGAGGAAAACTTAACAGACTGTCACTAGACATAAAGAAGTTTAGATAAATGCATAACAGATTGATCAATCACTCAGTCTATAAACGGCCTGTGGTAAAACTCGAAGCTTTGCCCTTCCCTTTCTTCACGAACTTTCCAAGTGCCAAAGTCCATGCGCAGCCCTTCTTTGGATGCCTGGTCCGCTTCTTTGTTGTTTTCCCTGTATACATGCCGGCATTGGAAAGAATCATAAGAGTGTATGATATTCTGTATAGAGGAAAGAATATTGGCAATTCTAACATTTCTGCATTCTTGTATTTTCTTAATCCAGTTGATAACATTTAGTGAGTCCCCACAAACAGTCAGCCGATTGATTCCCTTCTCGCTGGCGAAGATGAGTAGTAATTTTAAGCTCATGAGTTCAGCATAATTATTCGAGCCCACGCCTAGGCCCATGGTAATGGTGAAGAAGTGTGAATCAGACAAAAAAAGGATAGCCCCCCCTCCACACATCTCGTTTTGAGCAGCACCGTCAAAGAAGCCCCAGGGGTGGGTTTTATCTAATACAAGTTCCATGTTCCTTCTCTGTTCGGCAGCTCTGATATATTCAGGCAGTGCCTTGTATATACCCACCGATTGTGCACTAGTTATTACAGGAGTACAAGCTTTCTCATTGAAAATAGCCCCATTACGGGCCAACCAAATCCCCCATATAATGAGTAGAGGAAGAGTTTTTAACTTAGAGCGAGAGAAAGATCTCCACCAGGATTCCCAAGCATGAAGTATTGAATTCCCTTCCCACCGATGATTCAGTCCTACCTGTCTCATACATTCTTTCCAGACAGCCACCGTATAGGAACACGAAATGAAAAGGTGTGAATTCGATTCCAGCTCCTTTTTGCACAAAACACACCAGCCCGGCCAAATTTCTCCTCTGTAATATATCCCAGGTCGGTGCCCTATTCTCTAGCACGCACCACATAAACAACCTAGTTTTTGCAGGGAACTTTAACTTCCACAAGACTTTCCACCACCAAACCTCCTCCCTATCCCCAGCCTCAACGCTTAAACATAAATATCCTGCTTTTGGGGTATAATTCCCCCCCGGATCCATCTCCCAGATAAGCTCATCCACCTTCTCAGTTAGCTGGATATGAGCCGTTTGAAGGCCTCTAATATAATTTTCGTAGAAAGGCACCTCTTGTTCCCCCAAGCCCAGCTGGTCTGCACTTATCCAGTGTTGTATCCATGGATCCGCAGGTCTCTCTTCAGCCAGTTGGCTTAAGGTGAAGATACCCCGAAAGGCAAGTGCATTTATTACTTCTACAGGAAGTACATGCTACTGTTCACTCCCCATCCAAGGGTCCCTGCCAACTTGAAGCTTTTCCCCATTTCCCACATCCCAAGACAGGTTTGATTCAATTAACGGGAAAGAGTTCACCACTGCCTTCCAAATAACCGACCCCCCTGTATGTGTCTTCCTGGGATTCCTGATCCAATCCTCAATACTCTCATGTGGGAAATATTTCTGTTTGATTACTCGAGTCCATAAGCTAGAAGTTTTGATTAGTCTCCATCCACCTTTTGCTGCCAACGCTTGGGAAAACAAAAAAATATTTTTAAGACCCCATCCCCCCAGCGCTTTTGGGACTGCTATTCTCTTCCAACTGACCCAGGGGGTCACCTGTTCATCCTTTTTACCGCTCCAAATGAATCTAAAACAGATCCTCCTAATCTGTTCCAAAGTCCCTTTTGGGATCCATGATAGGGACATCCAATAAACTGGTATAGCTTCTAACACAGCCTTGACCAGCACCAGCCTCCCAGCTCTTGACAGCCACCTAAAGCTCCAGAACTGTAACCTTTTCTCCACCTTTCCTATAATCCAACACCAGTCCTTTTTCTGATATCTATTTGCTTTTAGGGAGAAGCCCAAATAGTTTAAACCGACATCAAGACCAACAAGGTTAAAGGGGAAATGCTCTAAGAGTTCAATCTCTTCTTCCGATCGGAGCAGATGAGAAGAGATTGTGGACTTTTCCACATTGAAATCCATCCCTGTGGCTGTGGAGAAGAGATCTAAAATCTCCTTCAGTGCTCGAGTGTCCCTTCTATCTCCCGAGCAGAAAATCAGAACATCATCCACAAAAAGAAGATGTGTAATAGCTAGCTGATCTCCTATACTAATGCCAGTGAACCGACCCATTCTCTTAGCTTCATCAATAGCCCTACTGAGTCCTTCTGCTACCAGCAGAAATAGCAATGGGGATAGAGGACACCCTTGCCTCAAACCCCTCTCCGCATAAAAGAATGGGGAGGCCGCACCATTTATAAGAATAGCAAAAGAGACAGTAGTGATGCATGATATGATCCATCTAATGAAATTTATACCAAAACCCAGATGAGTTAGTAGCAAACAGAGATAAATCCAGCTTACCTTATCATAAGCCTTTGATAGGTCAATTTTCAGGATAGCCCCTTTGTTGTTCTTACTCTTCAAGCTGTGTAAGCCCTCTTGTGCTACTCCAATAGCCTCATGTATCTGACGGCCTTCCAGGAAGCCAAACTGTTCTGCTGAGATATTCTCTGATAAGACTACTTTTAGTCTACGAGCAATAGTCTTTGAAACAATCTTATAGATACAGTTACATAAGGAAATAGGTATGAATTCGTTGAGAGTAACTGGGTTGTCCGTCTTTGGAATCAGTGCTATGAATGTAGCATTGAAGCTCGCTGGAATTCTTCTTGTAATGCGGGTGTCTTCGACCACCTGTAGTAGATCCAGCCCCAAGATCTCATAGAAACCCTGGAAGAATTCAATTGTCCACCCATCCGGCCCTGGACTCTTGTCTTTTTGGAAGCTGCCCAAAACCTCCTTTAATTCCTCTTCGTCCACCGGGCTCATCAATCTTCTATTGTCCTCCTCTTCTGCAAAACGCGGAAACATCTGTGCAATCCTTATAACCTCTGCAATGGAAGCCTGACTAGGCACCCTAAATAAGTTTTCAAGGTGATTTACCCCACATCTAGCTTTGCCTTCAAAATCGAAGTGTTCTACCCCAGCACCGTCTCTCAGGCTCCATATAGTATTTTCTGCTTTCCTGCCCCTAGCATATGCGTGAATTTTTTTTGTATTTTCATCACCACATTCTAGCCAGATCGCCTGACTCTTGAGTCTCCATTCTTCCTCCTTTTCCAGTAACAGAGTGTTTCTCCTGCCTTCCAGCAAAACCAAAGCTTCTTTAGATTCCAAAGTCAGTAGACCTCCACCCACCCCTTCGTAGATCTGCAGTAGATCGGCTTCAATCTGCTTTAGTTCTGCTTCCTCTCTCACTCTTTTGGCTTTGGCCCATTCCTTGACCTCCCCTTTAAGTCTTTTAATATTCTCTGCGAATTGAAAGGCAGCTGATCGATCTAGGGTCTCATAAAAAATCCTCCAATGCGCCAGTACCAGATTTTTGAAGGATTCATCGTGGAGCCAGTTTTTATTAAACTTCAAGGGGCTAGGAGGGTTGGTTGGCCCTTTTTTTATCTCCAAGAAAATAGGGAAATGATCAGAGTTTCCCCCACTTCCAACCCATTGCCTAACCATAAAAAACCTGTCCACCAGCTGCTCTGCCACCAGGAACATATCCAGCCTTTTCGCTACCCTGGCTTCTCCTCCCTTGTTATTCCGCCAAGTAGGCTTCAGCTTAATAGGCTCAATGTCCAGAAAGTTATTTTCCATCAGTCTATGGAGGAAAAACCCAGCTTGAGGATCTGCAATTCCATGAGGACCCCAGATTTCAGTCCGACCCAGAGTGAAGTTTAAATCCCCTCCCACAACAACCGAATCACCTCTAAGTAGTGGGTCCTGGAACAGTGCATCCCAAAAGGGAGCACGATTCAAATAAGGCCCGTAAACATTTATCACAGAAATTTTAGAACCCAAATCAGCAGAAAGGAGATCGACTCCTAGAACAGAGTCCCTCCCCCAGGAATTCACCATCTTCACCGCACTTATCTTCCAACCCACAGCCAAGCCACCAGACCGCCCCCGGACATCCAGCGTCACAAAAGACCATCCAATCAACCAACTTTCCAACTTTTCCTTGATGATATCACCTAAACCTAAAGTCTCTTGTAGCAAAATCACATCAGGGTGTTCAAGAGTAAGCACCCTTTTGAAGGCTGATTTCTTTTTGGGTCCAGCCAACCCCCGACAATTGAAGGACATAATCTTCATTTCCGGACATGTTTCTGGGCATTCACCGCTCTAAGTGCCCTTTCAATGGAGAGTTGTTTCCCCTCCCTCAGATCAGCCTTGGCCCGCTATTGTGCCTTTGAAAGATGAGAAATTATACCCCTTCCCTTCCGCCCCGGCTGCTGTTCTTTCCCCAGTCCCCCCCCAGTCTTTTTCAGTCTAGAGCGAAGGAAGTACCCAGATTTAGAAGTCTCAGGCGAAGAAAGTAGGTCCTCCCCCCCCCTCCCAGGGTCCGGTTCCGGGGCCAAAGAAATGTCCGACATCAAGGGGGCTATAACAGAGGAG
>LPNX010175977.1:1355687-1375175 GCA_001517045.1 Pseudotsuga menziesii | reverse complement strand
ACTTGCACATGGTGGGACTCATGGACTAGGCAAATAAGACAAAATAAATGAAATAATGTCTAAGTGGGTAAATACTATGGGTTGATTATTCTAACACTAAGCTGAGTTCATACTGTTGCATGTAGAACTGATTTACTGTTGAGCACTTAGTAGAGTTTCATAGGATTACTAAACTACATCTCTCACCCAGTACTTATACCAGGTGGACCAGCAGACAAGCTCGGGGGTCCTGAGATTTGCAGTCAAGCTTTTCTCCAGTATTTGGTTGGGAGGAAAAGGTTCCTTAAGCTATTGTCAACTCATCTACATTTCCAGGTTCTACTTGATTTATCTAGCTTTCTAATTGTTAATTGTTATCTGGAAGGATTTAGTTAAAGTGAAAATAAGTTAGGTTTCTATTATGTTGTTGTTAGGGTTAGTTAAAAGATATACTTTTACTGTGAAATATAGTTAAATGCTGGATTAGATAGTTTAGGGAAAATGATTAGAAGAATAGAATACAAAATACCTAACTTTATTTTTCCACACCTTTTATAAAGGTAGTACTCTAGTACAATAGGTTAGATTAACGTTAGATAAAGAATCGAATGAAGTATGCACGAATGTGTTTTATTACTTTCTACATGTTTCATAAAAGTTGTGCATATGTATGTTATTCCTTTCTACTGTAGATTTTTTAAAATTAGACAGAGTACTTGGAATAATATATACAGATGTGTCTTGGGAAAAGATTTAAAAGTATAAATTTACCTAGTCTATGTAATTGCTTACACAGTAAATAGACTATTTATTATAAGTCTATTAACTTAATAATTTATAGTCATTATAAAAACATAAATTAAATATCCAAGATAAACTTGAAACAGAAAATAAGGCTAGAAAATCTACTGTAATAATTCATCTAAGTAAAAAGAAACTAGGATAACATTATAATCCAATACTAACTAAGTATTTTAAACTAAAGGGAATTAGGGTTTATAAATAAACCTGAACTGTAAAAATATAAACAAAATTTCCACCCCTTTTACTAGTGGAGGGATTATTCTTTTCACTCTTAAACAAATTAAATCTTACATACTTTATTTATATAACCATAATCATCGAATAGATGACTATATAAAATTACCTACATTATTCACAAGTAACAATAATAAAAACTGCTTGGGTAAATTATAAACTAAAAAGGAAACAAAAACATGTTAATATATGTCATCTCAGATAATACAGTAAAGAATTAGGTTGCATAGTCCATTTTTCTTCTATCTACTTACTGGAGAAATTTATTACATCTGACAGTAAAAATAAAACTATATCTTAAATACTAACTGTCTGAAACATTTCATTTCATTTTTAAACATAATCAGAATAAATATCGATTTACAGTAACAAAAACTCTGTTAGGATATTTTAAACAGAATTGAAGAAAACTAGAACAGTAAAGAATATCACAATTGCCATTTTTTACTTAAAACCATAGTGTATAATTTTTATCAAAATATAATTTACAAACAAACAAGCTTCGAGCTTATCCAAGCTTTAAGTATCATTTAAACCCTAAATTGAATCCTATCAGTTACGACCCTATGGCCTTTTACAAACAGAGTCACAGCTTAAAAGCCTGTATAAAATAACATAACTAAAAACAAAACTATGACTGAGAAGGTCGTACTTTCTTAGGTCTCGGCTATGAAATCCCCAGGTCTCCATCATGAATCAGCCGCACAGGGATTTAAATAAACTAAATAACATATTAAAGTAACTGCCACATGGCCTTCCAGAAAATTTTACAACACAGTGTATCCACGGTCGAGCCAAAAACCAGAAACCCAAGGAACTACATCAACTAAAAATAAACACCATACACCACTGCAGGAGGAACCTCAGCGAAATTGAGGTTTACTAGAAGAAACGCCAACATGGATCCCCTTCTTGTGGTATCTGTCAACTCAAGCATTTTGGACTGAAGCTTGCAAAACTGTTGAAACACAAAATGTTAAACCACTGCTAATAACGAAAGTATTAAACTGAAACAGTGCAATAATGAACATAAACTGGAAAAAATTCATACCTGATTCTATTTTTCTTTGCCCTTGTTGTGAAAGATGGTCTAATCAAACCCTAGCCACCATTTATAGAACAACGAGCTTCACAAAAGTACTGCCAGAAGAAAAACACAGTGCGTAGAGTTCAAATTTGAACTCCAAATCCACGACAAGGCAGGGTCAAATGCCACACCAAGAGTTGAGAAGTGAGAACAGTTAACACTTCACCCAACAAGAACACACTACGACAAATTCAGGGTCATGCTCACAATATCAAATTCTCCAGTGTATTAATGGAATCCTTTTGCAGATTTAAGGTAACGAATGGAATGGCGTTTGTAGAGCTAGGGTAATGGCAATGAAGAGTTTTCACTCAGGTCCAAAATAGTGACCAAACGTTCCTCTACACATAAGAAGAATGTAACAAAAAGGGGGCCTAACTAGAATCAAAGGAGTGACAGTAAACCATGCGACCATGAGCCTGTGGCTTTTCTTTTCCAGAGTAAGGTAAAAACATAGGAAATTTGAGTTTTTAGGGTTTAGAAGAATATATACGGTAAAACTCCAAGGTCAAAACCCTATCCTATGAACGACAACCACGTGGCTCGAGAATTATCTGCACAGGTGGGTTTTGTGATATAGTTTTGAATACCCTTGGAGCATCATGCATACAATAGGGCATGATAATTAAAATTATGTTATAATCCATTTCATAACTTTCATTATACCTCGTTATGGTTTTTATGCTGGATATATCCTTAACAAATAACATAGGGAGGTAATAGTTATACTATAGTTCATAACATGATCTATAACCTATGAAAAGGTTTAAGAATATCCTATGTCAAAAACTATTCAATGAGTTTTGCATAATAAGCCATACCTTGTAACATTTTTAGGAAGATATAACAATTAAAAATCATTTATATGTATATACTTGCAACTCAAGAAAAATGCATATCTGGAACATTAGTCTAGGTAATAAATTTGTATCAAATTAAGATACTAGTGATTTGTTTATCAATACACTCTATGAGATGAGAAGTTATACAAGGTTAAAAACGATGGATTTTTTTTATAGAAAGCAATTCTTTATCACTTACATAAAAAGTAATAACACTATAGTTTAAAGAAATATAATTTGTATTAATACACCTTTATTTGGTAAGTACTAGAATAGTAATAAACTGTCATATGCACTAAGTATTTGTTTAATGTGTGTTTATCAGTCAATTACTTATGTCTATACTTAGATCATAGGTTTCCTAGGTTAACTTATCTCGATATTTGTGGAACAAATACCTTGGAGATTAACTCAGCATCAAGTATTTAAACAAAGGAAACAACTTTACGATATGTCTTTCACTAGAGTTACATACAGGCACTAAACTGAAAATAGAATGATGAAAGTTAAATGAACAAGTTTTAGTTATAGCGAATTAGAAGAGTAACTAAGCTAAGTTCAGTTTACTAAAAATACTTATATTACTAGTAACTATGAAGAACATAAATAATCATATCAATGATACCTCTTTTACTACTCAAAGCTGTAAAACAAATAAATTTACTAGCATTTTATTCTATGCTAGTTGAGATAATAATCTCGATCTGGAAACTGGTAACAAATTCTTACCTGTAAAGGACCTGTAAAAGAAGCATCACTTCACTGCATTATCTATAAGATAAGTAAGCCTCGATCTCAAATGAAGTTCCTTCCTACTTATCATAAGATAGTAAAACAAACGTAGGACTAGAATTTAAACAGATGTTTCAATTCCTGTTATTTTGAATCATAACCTGCTAAATCAAATCCTTAACATTGAATTATGAAAACAAACTAATAAGTATGCATAACTCGAGATTTACAAAATATTAAGTTCCAGTTTAATACTTTTTAAAGTAACCATTAGCAATTAATTGTTCCTAGGCAGTGACGACTACAAACATTTTATGTTATATGAAAAAATTTAAATTTTTACGAATTTTTGGAGTATTACATTAACATATTTGTAAGGACCTCTTTTCTGGTCCTGTTAATCTAGATAAACTATGTTATCTCCAACCAAATGAAAATAGATGTTATTTAGAGGAAAATAAATCATATTTCTTTAAGTTGTTAACTACATAAATAATGAAAAGTTAACAATTTTAAAATGAGAGCTTTTCTTCTTACCTTATGTAATACTTCAAGAAGGGATAAAATAATATAGTCTATGAGTTGCTTAAAATATGACTCGTTACATCCATGTGCTTCTCCTTTATCCATGGCCAATTTTCCTGCTCGAAGCAGTTTTGGCATGCTTGTTTAAACAACAAGTGATAAAGTTTATTGAAATAGAGAGATGGATCCCAAAAACCTAACAAATAGGCATCAATGCAACTGTAACTTTTGGAAACTACCAACCAGATTTTGATATTTAAGCCCAGAAGAATATATCTGATAAGAAAAAGGACATAAACCTTGACAAACCATCTCAAACAGCCATAAACCATGACAAACGATGACAAAACAATACTAGAAACAAAATAGTATCATTGTAACTAGACAAGATAAGTTTAAAGCATAATTTTCATATCTTTCATCTTTAACACTCCCTAAGGTCCTTGCATTAAAGCCAAAAAGCATACAAATACAATAAATAACAATAGTAGTAAATCTAACTCAAAGTACAAAGGAAACAAATAAGATAAACCACTAGGAGAGTTGAAACCTTCCTTATACTCGGCAATATTTTTTTAGATCATATCTTGTGTATTAAGAGACAAGCCACTACAAGAACAAAGGACATACCTAAGAGAGAGAGAGAGAATAAATTCAATTACTTTAGTTTTAGTCAACTATAGTAGAAGTCAAGGTATCCCAGTCGACAAGCAAGGAAATCCCAATTACTGGAGCAACAAACCAAGAAACAACAATCTATAAAATATCAGGTAATGATGACATTCCACACATAAAATAGAGCTCGATTTGTAGCCCATAAAATTCCCATGGCTTTCTTGAGTAGGTCGTTGAGTTGTTTGGGGTTTCTAAAAGAAACCATAACCTTGTTTGAGTGGAATAAGATCTCTGCTCCACTATTTGAGTGTTTGGGTCTACTTGAAGTGAACTTTAAGGAAACCCCAATTACTGGAGCAGCAAGGCTAGAAACAGAAGTCTATAAAATATCAGGTAATTATGACATTCCACACACAAACCAAAGCTCAGTTTGTAGCCCATACAAATCCCATGGATTTCTTACAACTTAGCACACTCAAACAGTGCATCAGAGATATTAGTCCACTCAAGTTTGGAACTGTGACCAAGAAACAATAGTCCATAAAGATCAAGTAATGATGACATTCCATACACAAATAATAGCTCAGTTCGTAGACCATACAAATTCCATGTCTTTCTTGAGCAAGGATTCAATTGTTTGGGGCTGATAGAAGAAACAATAACCCTATTTGAGTGGACTAATATCTATGTTGCAATGTTTGAGTGTTTGGGTATTCTTAAAGTGAACCATAAGGAAACCCCAATTATTGGAGCAGTAGACCAAGAAACAACATTCCATAAAATATCAGGTAATGATGAAATTCCATAGACAAACCAAAGCTCAGTTTGTAGCCTATACAAATCACATGGATTTCTTACATCTTAGCACACTCAAACAGTGCAACAAATATATTAGTCCACTCAAGTATAAATCGTGACCTCCTAAGCTAGGATGTGGCCCTTTTGGTACTTCCTGAAATGAATAGTGACCTTCTTCGGTCTGCTTGAACTGAACCGTGACCTTCTTGGGGATGGATGGAATAAACCATGACCTTTCTAAACTTGTTTGAGCAAGCTATGAGTTGTTTAGGGCTTCTAGAAGGTCACACCCATAAAAAACATAACAAAAGGGTTAAGGTACCACACTATGAGGGGGCGCTAGCATAAGGACCAATCAAGGATCCACATAAGATCAAGAGTCAACAAGAGGAGTCATGACAAAGTGGGAAAAAAAAACCTGCACCAACAAGACCAAGGTGTGTCAATCAAGGTGGTAGAATAACCCTTTTATCCATATGACCAAGGTGTACCATCATGGTGGGGACACAACCCTTTTACCCAGAATACGAAGGTGTCAAATTGTTATATTCTCTCTCAAGGTATATAGTCCATAAGTGGTCCATACCATAGTTGTACATTTTATCATCACTGTATAAGGAAGGTCCATACCATAATAGTGAGTTTTATAACAAGACATTTCCAAACCCTATCCATCTTTTGAATCAACAACAGCCACAATTTCCAAATGAGTTAATATCCACTCCACACAAACATGATGAAATTCAAAAATACTTCCATTGGAAAATTTTAAGATCTGAAACCATAAACATTGAATGGACTATCGATATTTAAACCTGAAAATTTCTCTGTTTTCTCAACTTTGTTTTCAACTGTTGAACTATTACCATCAGCATTGTTATTCCCTTGATATACAATGTCATTTGAATATACACACCCAATGTTCCTTACCTTCATAGCATCACATAGAGAGGTGTTAGACAAGTTAGCATCATTTCCACCTGTAGCAAGAGTTGAACCTGAGGTAAAGTCTCAACTAGTAGGCTCAAAATGTGATTTTTTCAATGTGGTCTTATTTGTAATTTTCATGGCAGGAAAATCAGATATTGTATTTGATGGAAATTCATGCTCCAATTCAATTTTTCAAGATAAATATGTAAGATCTGAGAAGCAATCCAATGTTGAAATAGGGATTGAAAAAATAGGTGCTCAAGGTAAATTTGTAATACATGAGAAGCAATCCAATGTTCAATCTCCATGTAACCCTTTTGTCCAAAGAAAATTTATATAAAACTAGATCTTGCATACAATGATTCTAGACCTGAAAGCAAGCAAAATAAGTTGAGAAAAAGATAACATCAAGAGACAATCCCCTCTGTTTCAAGGTTTACTAGGCTGAATTTTGATCTAAATTACCTTCTGCAGAATATAACATTTATTTGACAGGTGGTAGAATGAACAATTAAAAGGTAAATTTGTTCCCTTTCAAAATTAATTCAATTTTACCTATTGCAAATTGTACTGCTTCTTCGCAAATTACCATCTTGTGCACATTTTTCATAAATATTTAGACCTTTCATTGCAGGAATAAAAGACAACCATTTATTCATGTCCTTCCAATGGTTATCATTCATAGACATTACCTCTAAAATAGCTTCGTTAGAAGTCAAGACCGTATAAAGGGAATCCTGGTAAGGAAAGGAGTTGATGGCCCAAATGGGAAAGATGTAATTATTGTGTTACTCTACAGGAAAAGAAGAAAAATAAGGGTCCATTGTGGCTGACTGAACAACCTGGTATGTTAATTTAGTTGTAGACAAAGTTGTAAGGTCCTTGATATATAGAATCTATTATTTTCACTCTAGGATATTTTGAACTATGTCATCCTTGTAAAGGAACTTAATTCATATAGGTATGTAAACTTAAAATCCAAAGAAAACTTATCACCTGATATTCTTCAATTATGGAGATTAGTTCTCTAAAATGAATAATTTTGTCTCAATGGAGCGTTAGAAAAAATATGTAAGATCAATAATGAATGAGATAGCTAAACTTCTTTGTTGGAACCACCAAAGACAACAAATAACTAAATCCAGGAAATACAACATGCATAGAGGAGAATAATATGCATTTGCATGCAATGTTTAAAACTATTAGAAACTTGGAACTTAAAAATACTAAAACAATTCAGTTTAGAAATAAGAATTTCATGAAACTTACATGTGAATGCACCCTCCTAATATGTCAACTCCAATAATAGATTTATGTGACCAAACCTGGAAACTATATTTGAATTGAAAGTTGCTAAATAATAGTTTATTTGGTGATATGGAACCCATAATTAAGTCAAATGGAGCTGAAATGCTATTTTTATGGTGACACATTCAAGTTGTAGAGACAGGCTAAAGCTAAGCATATGAACCAGAAACACAAATTTTAGTGCAGAAATTTCACCAACATTCAGGAATTTTGGGAACTATGGAAAGAAATATAACACAAGGACAATGCATGGGTATAATGATACGTTGATTGAGAAATTTCAAATTTCTTCTTCCAAAGAAACTGGGCCTTCAACAAATGTACAGGTTGGAAATGTTGCTTATGCAGGTGCTTTTGCTAAAATTGGCACCTTATTAGTGCATCCTTGCAACATTTACGATATTAAGCTTGCATTCTTAGATTTTGATGGATATTGGTACACTTCATGCAAAATCCCTTATCAATAACATAGCTCCATGTAGAGTACCTAAAAGAGCATATTTATTAACCTTGAGCATAAATGAAAGCACTAAACAATCACCTACGTTCTAGGTTTCCAGTGATCTCAAAAGATGGCCTTTTAGGACAAATAAACCCATTAGATTGTATAGTTTTGATGAGACGCTTGAAATTTGGTAATATATGGTGTGGTCCAAAACTTGGAACACCTATATAACTAAACATCTAATTCATATCTTGTCTCCTAAAAACACAAACAATTTAGATTCAAAACAAATAAAGAGATAAAAAGGTTACAAACAAAGCCTTCACCCCAATGATATAGATATCACAAGTGACTATCGAACCAAAAATACAAAATCTCAATAGAGTAACAAGAGAAAATAACATTATATTTTAAATTCTAAGGTTTTTATTCTAATGCACATCACATAGTGAATGGGAAGCTATTACATAATGACAGTTGGAGACAATTCTTAAAATCTAAGCATCATATCTCATATTCACTAGTTTAAATCTAAGTTATAAATTTGAATGGTGGGAAAGGAAATTAAGGAAAATATTTCACCTCATTTATCCTGAAACATGAATCCCATAATTGACATATGTTAAGAAACCAATAATGGTTAAAGAAAACAATTTCAAAAAAAGAAAATCCTTTTGAGGAGTGAACACTTACATCGTTTTAAAGCTGGAGTTCTCAGGGAAAGACCCCAGCAATGCACATCAAATACCATATGTATCCAACTCTAAAGGATTTTCGATTTTCTCTACAAGCAAGAAAGAATTTTGAATTATCTTAGCTCTAGTATATGTAAATACTCCATCCATTTACATTGAATACAATCTAGCCCCCTGTATACATAACATGTATTTGAATTGATTACATGGAAATATTAATTTCACAACACTAGAAAAAAAGGATAGTCTGTGTGCAACTATATCACATATAAAGCACTCAAGCTACAAAGTCATGAGAAAACATACTTGCGCATCACATAGCCATAAAAGGATTTAAGGATACACTTATGTGCGAGTTGGAGAGAATCATAGACCACCACCATATCCTAGAAGCACGCATATCAACATCACTCTCAAGCTATATTGGTGAGTACAAGTGTTAATCCCCAAAGGCCTTCGAAAACACTTACAATATTTTTCTACATCTGAAGACCCATAATTAAAATATATTCTAGTTACTAACAATCTCATGACTAAACATTTTAAAGCATCAACCATACAAGAATATTTGAGATTCTTGAACTTTTATTGGGTTTCCAGTGCCTTGTGCTTCTTCCAACTTTCCTTTTCATACCTTATTGGATCTTAAGACTCATATCTTTTGTCACCAAAATTGTCAAAATGAAATTGAATAATTATTCCTAACCATTTAAGGCTGATATAATATGAATATAGTGGGAAAAACCTACGCACAGTGTTAGAATAGAAATGATTTTCACGCATGCATATCCCTGCAACTCATCATGCAGCGAATGGATTGTCAAGGACACGTTTATACACATGTAAAGAAAAAGTTTAAAACACTTGTAAGACTCATCACATTATAATAATCATGCATGTCTAGAAATCAAAACTGAATATAATAGCAGACTTTACCTTCTGACAATACTTCTTCAAGCTGTCTTTAAGTTTTGTTTGCTACTCTTCCTTAGGGAGACCATGGAAAAAGTGTGGTATTTAGTCATTCAAAGTAGGAATTTTTTCTGATTCAATTTGTTTTTTCAAGTGTTGAGTATTCACTGTCATCATAACATGGTGTTACTCTTATATTGAAAAACATTATCCACTAGAGACAAGCCATATGAACATGAAAGAAAAGTTACTAGTACACCTCCCTTCTAAATATGATAAAGAAGGTCCACCATACGATACATAATATCAACTCCAACCTCATACACTTGGACTTAAAATGTCTTTGTATACTGCAAAAATAGGGAATTTCCTACCAACCTTCTAGTAACCATGTACAATTCTCCTCACCAAACCCACTCAAGTTTCCGAAGACATGTTTTACCAGGACAATTGAAATCACATGCTACATAGACATGATCTATGATTGATATAATGACAACCCTTCAATAGTGACATTCCAAACAAATAGCATAAGTATAAAAAAAAATCAATGCCTAAAGTTGTTTAGTAAGAATAATGCCAGGATACATAGCTGCAACATCTAAATGATAAATAAGAGGATACCCCTCAGGGTTTGGAACATCCCACAAAGACTCCAACCGTAAAAAAATAAAATACAAAACAAAACAAAGATAAACATGAAAAAATATGATCACTTACACTGGTTAGTTCAAGTATATGGATTTAAACACATTATTAACAGTTATCTAAGACAATGACCTATAGATTTTCAAGTGTGTAGAGGAAAATTTTTGTTTTCTATATAATCCAATATTATGACTTGGATTGGATAGCTACGTTTAATGCGGTTCTATAGTAAATCACTCCATGACATGCTTGCCACACCTACAAGAATTTCATAGAAAATAAGATCCATATTTTGTAGCGATGATTAAAAATGAAGAGTGTAAGATGCACAAAATAAATATGCCTCGATATCAATATAATCCACAAGACTTGCATGCAATATGCATCTAGAACTACCAATACACTTGGTTAGACAAAGTTCTAACCAAAATCTAACCAATTAAATCATGGAGGAACTTTCATTCAAATATTTGGAGAATAAATGTTCAGAAGTAGCAAGCTCCCTTGTAAGTTAAATACAATTGAAATACATGCATCCATACCTGTTTCTTTATATCATTTTTAACTTTATCATATTTAATTACATAATCCAAATCCATCTTCCCCTCCACTTATATAACATACTAAAAATATCGATCTAAATTGTCAATTAAAAGCTACATAAAGAAAAAAGCACAATAAAACAATTTGATCACCAACCACAAACCTATGAAGAAAATGAAATCTTAAGGTTGCCCTGAAAAATTTAAGTACGAAATGTCCAAAAAAATAAAAATGTTACATGAAAGGTTTTACTAACATCCACAACAAGAAATACCTTAGAGTGCATGAAGCAAATTTCTTTCAAAAAAAATTACAAGGATATGCATAGATCACTCACCCCTCAAAAGCAAGAATTCAACTCATGAATTCCCTAGTAAAATTTTCAACAATATAATCAACCTAACTCTATAATAAGGTGTTGAAAGGCTAATTCTGTTTGACCAAAATCAAATGAGGTCCTCACGATATATAATGCCCCAAAAGGACAGTTCAATCTGAACATTAATTGTGAAACAAAAGGAAACCAAAGCAAGGTAATAGAGCTATAGCTATTAAAAATCACAATAGAAGCATAGTACTTACATATGCCATCAATGTTGGTTATGCAACAAATTATGAGGTGAGCTAATTGCATTGAACCATTAATAACTAGGAATCAACATTAGCTTAAAATTTGGTAAACTATAATTGTGGACCCTCTTTTGGCTCTATGTCTAACAAATTGATAAGTGCACCAATAAGAATTGAAGGCTCAAAGGTATTCTTAAATAAGGGAAGGATATAGTCACCAATTTATCAAACCAAGTTAGTCTATGTAATAAGAAATTGAATCTAT
Organism: Pseudotsuga menziesii; assembly: GCA_001517045.1. NCBI lineage: Eukaryota > Viridiplantae > Streptophyta > Pinopsida > Pinales > Pinaceae > Pseudotsuga > Pseudotsuga menziesii. The sequence goes on along the minus strand of LPNX010175977.1, from coordinate 1,363,243 downwards.
TTGGAAGTACATCCTAAGTGGGCATAAATATTGCAAACATAGACTTACTCTTTGGAGTTTGCATGTTCAATTCCATAGGGGTGGTAGGGTAGGTACATGTGACTAATCTGTGTTTTTTCAGATATTGGTGTAGGGATTGCAAGGTACCAACACTCTCACTGCCGCTTTTGGGCTAGAGACTAGGACAAATTGTTTTTCATGGGCAAACCTTAATGCCCAAAAAAAATTCACTGAAAAATTAAATATATTTGGAAACAAACCAGAGAGCACTTAAGCTACAACCTTTGAACATGCAAATTAAGACATACAAAAATGAAGAAAGGAACAAAAGTTGCTAAATTTTTTGAAATTTAAGATTGCCTGGAGAGAGATTTGTCATGTAATTTGTCTATCAGTGGACTAATTGTGTTTAAGTGGCCAACTATGTCGTGTATATAACTACAAGATACTTATTAGGTATTAAACTTTATCTAATGCACACCTCCGCAGTGTGCCTTCAACCTCTAAATAAACTCAAGGGCTGATGCACAATCATGGACTCCTTTAAAGACACTTTAGATGCTAGTTAATACTGGAATAAATGGAAAACTATGACTTTAGGTGAATATTAGAGGTACTTCCATAACTTATTTTAAGATGAAGTAAAAAGAGAAAATATAGGAAATTGAATCAGCTTTCATAATATATAGCATTTATGCAAAGAAAATGTGTGTAAATGATTATAAAATTAGTTTCCGTGAAAGTGGGTTTTCAAATTTTCAGCACATCTTAACATATATGTTTGTGTGGGTGCAGCAATAAATGAGGTAAATGATGTCAATTTGGGATAAAATCTTGCAGACATATAAAGGACATATGGGCCTAGTGCACCACTATTTATTCAGAATTTTTCATGAATTATTTTTTTTATTATTAATTATTGAAGTCACAAAAGCTTGAAATTAAAACCTTATGTATGGGTGCAACACTTTAGGGGCAAAACTTAATGAAGTCCTTGATTTCTAAATATAAGATCATAGAGCTTAATCTCGTCTAGTGCACCATATATTTTTATTGGGAAATGGTGATGGAAATCAAAAGTTATATAACAAATAGTCGATGTATCTATTTTCGAAAACTGTCATGTGTCATTTAGAAAAATAATTATAAATAAATAAAACATAGTTTTTAAGGAAAAAACTACATATTCAGAATCGTAAGATCGTACTCTAGAATATCCTAGATTTTCATAAAAAAATATTGTGTATGTCATAGCAAAACACACCATCTAAACTGAGCATATTGATAGAGTTCTAAAATACAAGCAATAACCCTGGTTTATTTGTCCTAGCCAATAGGTTCAGTAGTCCGAAGCTATTTCTGAACATAATGCCAAACCTTATTCCCGCCAATTATTTTAATTTTAAAATAACACATATGCATTATTGCTTATTCATATCGCATATGCAATATGATAAAGCTATAATGCATGTGTTATAACGCATATGCGTGTTTTCTTAACTAATTTGGTACGAGAGTAAAAAAGAGTAATTGCATCCTTATGTTGAAATATTGTAACTTCGAAGAATATTCTATATGTATCTTTTGTGGTCCTCGATGGTCCTACTGGGAGAACCACTTGTATTATCTTGTACCTCGATGCTTCTAATCGGAAGAACTAATAAAAGTCATGAGGTTGTCCCCTCTATATGTAAAGGTGGGTCATTAGCACCCTGGTGTGGTTACTTGAGCCTACATGTGTAACTCGAGCCTACATGATTAACTCGAGCCTACATGTCAGATGAGTTAATTCAAGTGAACGGATGAATATAAATAGAGGTGTGGTGCTCCTCATTTGAGACACACACACTCTCACTTTTATAGAGCATTAGTGGAGAAGAGAAGTAGCTGGAGAAGGAGGAGGATCAGGCTTTGATCTCCTTGCTAGTTTTATCTTTTATCTTTTATCTTTTTGGGGCATCTATATTGAGGAAGATTTTGCTGGGTTTTTCCCTTTAGGGTTTTCCCAGGATAAATCCTTGTGTTCCTTCTGTATTGTTGTGCTTGTCTATCTTTCAGTGATCCTGTTTATATGCGTTTGTTATGAATATGAAATGAAATACTGATGTCTTAGCTAAGCATATGAAAATTTAACATGGTATCAAAGCCACCCTAAAAGAAGACATTGTGTAGATATATAAGCTATGGATTCTTATTTTTTGGGTCTCTATCCACAATCAATCAGCAAAATAAGGATAGACTGACTCTCCATTGAAGGGCACATCTTTCTGTCGAAGCGGACTTCGATTCCGAGCATTTTCAGTTTTGGTGCAGAAAATTAGGGCTTTCTACAGAAGAGGAATTTTTGAGTGAGCCCAGCATAGGATTTTTCTCCTCATCAAAATCGAATTTTAGAGACCTGGATCAAGAAATTTGGTTGAATGAAACTCCGGAAAAGTCAAACCCTAGTTTGACCCTGATCTGGAAAAACCCTAAATACTAAAATTGCTAAGTTTTGGTACATTCGCTATATCCTGCGATTGGAGAAGGATAAAGACTTGAAACTTGTAGAGTTCGACGATAAAATTATTATTTACACTGTATCCAAAATTCAGCCTTAGATTCTCTAAATTTTGGGAGATATGATCCCTCCAAGTTAGGGTTCTGGCCTCTTCCAGAATTCATCCCTAAACAGGACACCTAGGGATAATTGATGTAGCGTGGGCTACAGAGGTCCAAATGGAATTCCTAAAGATTTTCCAGGAAAATAACGGGATTTAATTTCTGTGGTCTGAATTTCAGAACCTGAAGATGAACTAGTGACACATGGCATGCCGTACAACTTCACTGTTCTAAACAGTCCTGTAACAGGTCACCTTTGGAAAATGATCATAAATCCCAATTGGTGAAACAAATTCTGATTAAACCTATGGTTTTGGATCAGGGACATTCTATGTTACCTTATTACAAAATTTTAGACACATAGGAGTAGTAATTTCTGAGATATCACATAAACAGTAACAGGCATTTCTGCAGAAGAAATTGGAAAACTAGGGCTTCCTGTTCCGGGAGCTTCCCTCCACTGTTTTCAGAAAAGGAGTACATTGGACATCTCCATTTGAAGAGATATATCTTTCTATCCAATAAAATCTGAAATATTCCAAGCTTTTAAAATTAGGGTTTCTTTGACAAACCCTAGATCAGCCAGCTCTGGAAGCAGGACGGACACCTCAAATCAGTAAGATCTAATCTTTTGCTATTTGCATTTGAGGTTCTCATTTCAAAGTGATCGATCACATCAGCTTGATGATAAACTTGGTGAAGTTAAAAACTTCCAAGCATGGAAGGATTTGATCTCTCTGAAGAAAATGAATTGGACACCTACATGAGTAGAGAGGTTCCAGTTCTAGAGGGAGATGAGCCTCAAAGCCTTACACAAGAAGAACTTGATCAAGGCCAAGAAGATCATTGTTGATTCAATCACGAATCAACTTGTACAACAAGTATATTCCCTAAAGACACCGAAGATGTTTGGTTCCTTGATCAAGATATTTGAAGATAAGAACATAATTCAGAAGATGGATTTGAGAAAACAGTTGAAGAATGTGAAGATCCAAAATGCATAACATCTTGAAGTGGTAGAAGAAGAAGCAGAGAATGCAGAAGTGGTGAAAGCCACCTTGAATGGACTCCCATGATCATGGGATTCATTCATGCGAGGAATGTGTGCCAAAATGAAGTGATTACTTTCAGTTGACTTTAGGAAGAAGAAGAAGCTCGTCTCATAAGAAGAGAAGAAGAAATATGGGAGCAAATTGAAGATCAAGTTCGACTCACCATTCAAAGAAGATCCCTCAAGCGATGAGGAATATGAATAACTCAATTCTTGACGAACTTCTTATCCATCTTATCATTTGGATAAGAAATGATGATTTCATGGATGAAGAAGATGATGAAGCAGATTGATCAAGAAGGAGTCTACCCACGAAACAAACAAAAGATAAGTATGCAATTGTCATTTAATGATATTGTTTTGTTATGCATTTGATTATATTCAATTGATGTGTTGTTTGCATGCATGTGATGGGTAAGTAGCTCACGGGTCTATACAAATCTCCATTGTTACTTATCTAGAATGAAACCTATTTGCTGACATATTGGATTAGTGCACAATCTCAATGATGTCATGGTAGAGACGGAAGGCATATAGAAAGTTTCTGTGAGATATGGATGAATGTTGTATTGGCTAAATAGTTGCATGATGCATAAGAATTTGTCGTTATGCATATGTAGTTCTAACCATGCAACTAGTGCATTTGAATTGTAGGAAAGGTCCTGTACAACCTCCTAAAAGAAAATAAGGATGAGACTTGTTCCGCAGAACAAGTGATGACAATTCAATAAACATGAATCTGAAGCTCCCAGGGTCAGAGACACCATGACGAAAGAAAGAGCTTCAAAGAGCGGTAGATCCACCTTGAAGGATGAAGACCACCATGGGTATGAGAGATAACTCAAGATGAAGAAAAGAATGCTATGAAAGAAGCTATTATCAAAGAATAATAGTTGATTATGGTGAATGATGTATACGACATGATTTCAAGGCATAAAGGGAAGTATGTAGTATCTTCCATATGGATCTGCAAGAACAAGTGTACAAAGCAAGAATCATGATTTTCCTCAGAAAGAATAGACTATGACATGACATACTCTATTGACCAGTATATATCAAGCATAGAATCACATGTACAGAATGAAGAAGGAAGATAATACTCCACTTCAAGGGGAGTGACTACAGAAGATATCTAAGTTCGACACGGTACGACATGATGGACAACTTCCTGATGGATTGAGACTTTACCAAGAGTAAAGTGGGTTCCAACCTTCAAAGTTGAATGCAGAAGACTAGGATATGTTGATGATCTGACAAGACGAACTCATGGAAGATGTTATGATGAAAGAATACTAGAATGATGTTTGGGATATAGTACTCAAACCAGAAAGAAAGAATGTGGTATCTTAAAAATGGATTTGCAAGATAAAATATGTTGCTGATAGAAGTAAGGAAAGACTTGTGGCTAGAAGTTTCTATAAGAAAGAGGGAATTAATTCTGAAGAGACACTTACTTCGGAAAGCGAGGTACACTTCCTTCAGAACTATGATGGTAGTTGCTTCCGTGATGAAGTAAAGACAAGCCTTCCTTAATGGTATGATTGGGGAAGAGTTTTACATCGAATAGTCACAAGGATTTGAAGTTGAAGGTAGATGGACTCATATATGTAAGTTGAAGAAGGACCTCTATGGCATGAAGCAAGCTCCCAGAGCTTGGTATGGAAGGATAGACAATTTCCTGCCAATTATGGGCTTTACCAAGAGTAGAGCTGATCCTAACCTTTATCCCAAGGTTGTAGAAGATGAACATGTCATTCTGTTATTATATGTGGATGACTTATTCTTGACAGGGAATGAGAAACAGATCATGGAAAGCAAGAAGAAACTAGCAGAAGAATTTGAGATGAAAGACCTTGGGTTAATGCATTATTTCATAAGTTTGGAAGTATGGAAAAGTTCAGAAGAAATCTTTCTCAACCAAGGAAAGTATGTGGTAGAGATATTGAAGAGATTCAATATGTTGGAATACAAATCCATGGCCACACCCATGGACTCCAAGCTGAAACTGTTAGCTGATAATTCATCAGAGTTAGTGGATGTGATTCATTACAGATAGATCATTGGGTCATTGATGTACTTAACGAATACTAGACCAGACATTTGTTTTTCCATGAACACCTTAAGTCAATATCTTGTTCAACCAAGACGGGTTCACCTAGTAGCTGCAAAACATGTGGTGAGACATCTAAAAGGGACTATAGACCTTGGTCTATACTATGATGGTAGCCATGAGTATAGATTGTATGGCTACATAGATGCAGATTGGGCTGGAAGTATCTTAGATAGAAAAAGTACATCAGGTGGATGTTATAGTCTGGGATCTGCTATGATTTCATGGTTTAGCAGAAAGCAGTCTAGTGTTTCTCTAAGCACAGCCAAAGCAGAATATTTAGTAGCTTACTCTACTAGTTGCGAAGCCATATGGCTTCAGAAGCTTATGTCAGGATTATTCAACCTAGAGTTGGACACTACCGTGATTCTATGTGATAACCAGAGTTGTGATGACAGAGAACCCTGTGTTCCGTCGTAACACATAGAAATCCAGTATTTCTACATATGAGATAAGAAGGAGATGATGATGCTTCAGTATTTCCATACTGAAGACATAGATGATGTTTTTACATACTATAGATGCAGATGATGGTGATTCTGTATTTCTATATTGAAGATATAGATGATGATGCTTTCAGTATTTACATACTGGAGATATAGATGGTGATAGTTTAGTATTCACATACTGAAGATGTAGATGATGATGTGTTCGAACACTTTTGAGACAAGCTTGGTGTGGTTCGGAAAGACCTTCCCCGAAAGGGGGAGTATTGATGTTGCAGTGGGATTGTATCATCCCTGGGCACTTTCCCTAAAGTGATCCGGAGACCTCGGTCTTTGAGAATGAAGAGGGATTGTATCATCCTGGGACAAATGTCCAGAAGTGATATGGTGACCTCAGTCATCGAGAATGTGGTAGGATTGTATCATCCTTGAACTTTGGTTCAGAACGGATCTGGTGTAACTTCCGTCATCGATAATGTGGCAGGATTGTATCATCCTTGAACTTCGGTTCAGAATGGATCCGGTGTAACTTCGATCATCGAGAATGTGGCTAGATTGTATCATCCTTGAACTTCGGTTCAGAATGGATCCGGTGTAACTTCGGTCATCGAGAATGTGGCGGGATTGCATCATCCCTGAACTTCGGTTCAAAATGTATTTGGAAGTCTCGGCCCCCGTGAATGTGGTGGGATTGCATCATCCTTGAACTTCGGTTCAAAATGTATCCGAAGGTCTCGACCCCCGTGAATGTGGTAGGATTGCATCATCCCTGAACTTCAGTTCAAAATGTATCCGGAGGTCTTGGCCCCCATGAAAGTGGTGGATTGCATCATGCCCGAACTTCGGTTCAAAATGTATCCAGAGGTCTCGGCCCCCATGAAATTGGTGGATTGCATCATCCCTGAACCTCGGTTCAAAATGTATCCAGAGGTCTTGGCCCCCGTGAAAGTGGTGGATTGCATCATCCCTGAACCTCGGTTCAAAATGTATCCGAAGATCTCGGTCCCCATGAATGTGGTAGGATTGTATCATCCTTGAACTTCGGTTCAAAACAGATTCGGTGACTTCAGTACTCGAGAACGTGTGTTGATCCCGTAATTCCTAGAGGAAGGATTGTCTAAGTTCCACATCTGTGTTGATCCCATAATTCCGAAAGGAAGGATCGTTAGTAACTCCGTAGAGACTTAAATCCTATAATTCTGAAAGGAAGGATCATTGAATTGATCTCGTAATTCCAATAGGAAGGATTGTCTGAGTTCCACATATGTGTTGATCCCGTAATTCCAATAGGAAGGATTGTCTGAGTTCCACAAATGTGTTGATCCAATAATTCCAAAAGGAAGGATCA
>LPNX010175977.1:1340403-1351150 GCA_001517045.1 Pseudotsuga menziesii | reverse complement strand
ATCCTCCTCATCATCACCATCATTGTTCATCATCATCTTCATCGTCACCCTCATCCTCATCATCATCACCATCCTCATCATCATCATCACCCTCATCCTCATCATCATCACCATCCTCATCATCATCATCACCCTCATCCTCATCATCATGGTCATCATCATCATCATCATCATCATCACCCTCATCCTCATCATCATCATCATAGTCATCATCCTCCTCATCATCACCATCATTGCTCGTCATCATCTTCATCGTCACCCTCATCCTCATCCTCATCACCATCCTCATCATCATCATCATCGTCACCCTCATCCTCATCCTCATCATCATCATCATCATCATCACCCTCATCCTCATCATCATCATCATCATCATAGTCATCATCCTCCTCATCATCACCATCATTGTTCATCATCATCTTCATCGTCGCCCTCATCCCCATCATCATCACCATCCTCATCATCATCCTCATCATCATCATCATCATCATCATCACCGTCATCCTCATCATCATCATCATGGTCATCATCATCATCACCCTCATCCTAATCATCATCATCATCCTCATCATCATCATCATCACCATCATTGTTCATAATCATCTTCATAAGCATAGATAAATGTAAATTGCATATATTCAGTGAGCACTAAATCACATATGCGATATATCCCATATGCACTAAATCGCATATGCGATATATCGCATATGCGTTTTGGAGAACATGTAAAAAACCTACCCTTTCATTAAAAAGCATTGTACCAATATCGCATATGTGATATGTGTTGTAAAAAAAATGTTGGGTTCCCTCCTATGGGCCAAGTTTACTGTAGCAAAAGACATAATTCGTCTGAACCCGCGCATAGAGAACTGTTCAATGTGCAATTTTTAAATCATTACTTACATAATTCCATAGTTTTGTACAGGTTTGGGTGGATTTCAATGGGGAATGTACATAATAGAGGTCGAAAGTAAACAAGGAAGGTGCTTCCACCGGAAGAAGCAAAACATAAAAAATAAAAAAAGAGGAAAGATTCAAGAAATCGTCGACCTTCATTACATGAGAAAATAGTTCCCATTCCCCCTCAACAGATACCTGACGTAGAGGCTAAGGAAGATAATGCAACATTAAAGGAAGCTAGTTATATGGAAGTTGATATTATTGATCCATTAGTAAACGGACAATCTTGTGAAGAGTTCAATAATTATGTTACTCTTGATGCAAATGTGACTCAGCAACAACCATGGTTGGTGGTTCAATCTCCTAATCGAAGTTGTCAACCTGTAGTGGATGTAAACGTCACTCCAACATTTCAAACGGCAACAAATTTTGCATCAAAATGAAAGAGAACTCCTAAACAAATACAAGTGGACGAGAGCGGATTGACTTCCATGGAAGGTAAGGTGGCTAAATGCACTATCCTTCATCATTGTTCTCAAATAATGAAACAATATTTTTATAACAAATCCGAAGCCGGTAAATGCCAATTGTTTTTAGCTTTGCTTAAATCTAGAAATATGGCAACTGTTAGAAGAAATTTAGGCATAACAACAATGAAGAATATCGAATCAAGTAATCACATTGTTAAATCTCTTGCTGCTGCATTCACATTGATTGGTAAAAAAACTCGTTCACAAGACTGTAATGTGGCTCGTCGTGTATTGGCTAAATCAATTGTATGTAGATCCACAAGACAACGTTGTTTACTTAAATGCACATCACAAATTGTGCCTTTACATCCAAAGACACTTAAAAATTATTCAGTAAGAATAGACAACCTTGATGTAGAGGGACAAATGGAAACATTATGGGCATTTAGCGGTAGGTTGCCCCGCAAAGACATGAAGTTAGTCGAAGCAGTGAAGGGCCTAGTGCAAACGTTTTGGCATGATAACACTAGGCCTTATTCTAACACGAAGGATGTGTTAAAACATTGTAGGGGTTTTAGAAACAATGAACATCATGTTAAACATTATCTTGACATGACACAAACTCAACTGTTCGAGATGTTTAAATTTTCCCACGTAGAGCTAAGGCTTGGGCAAAGATCTTTTGAAAAATGCAATCCTTGGTATGTTAGAATCAATACCATCCGGAACACTTGTTGTTGTAGATACCACATAGAGTTTGACCTATATTACCATACATTTGCACATATATGTCGCTTTTTGCATCCTAACCATGTGCAGGAATGCTCAAGTACAGTACCACCAATGTCATCCAGAGATTTCATCCATAGCATAATGTGTCTGAGGCAAGATGGGAAGACACATTACATAAAACAATGTGTAGACGGTTCTTGCAACAATTGTGGTGGGATATCATTATGGTCTGATTGCATCCATGAAAGTGAAGATCAAGCATTCAGGAATGCAATTGTCGAGAAGCAGAACTATCAGTATGAGACATATCACCTACATGATGGGAAAGAAAGCAGGAAGATTAAATTGGTTACTTCACAGGTAAATTGTTGAATATTGACATATTAATATTCATGTACACATTTTTTTATGTGGTTTATTGACATATTAATATTCATGTACCAGGTGCGAGTATGTGATTTTATTCCATAGTTTCGTGGAAAGATCCAATAGTACATTCAACATGTCGATATGGCACGGTGGCAAGATGAGCAATTCAGAATATGTTGGGACACCTTCCCTCTCGGAAAAACACTATCAGTGGTTGAATTTGCGGAAAATTACACCCTACAACCACAAAATGAAATCCAAAGTCAATACTATCACTTAGAGTAGGTGAGCATAACGATGCATATCACGTATCGACATGGGCAAGATAGCAATGAAGAGAAACATGTGATACTGAAAGAAATTCACTTCTACATAAGTGACGATCGGACCCATGACATCCATTACGTGCAACATTGCTTTAAATTATTCTATGATCATGTGATAGCTATGGATATACCATTTTATAGTCATTTCATTTGGTCAGATGGTTGTGCTGGACAGTTCAACAATGCACGTGTATTTCAATGGTTGTGTTTGTTGCACATAAAATGAAAGGTGCCACATGTATGGAACTACTTTGAAACTGGTCATGGAAAAGGAGAGCATGATGGTGCTGGTCCATGCATTAAAACTGCCCTTCGAAGGGAAGAGATGAAGTTTACAGGTGCTCTCCTTCAAGACGCTACATCTATAGTCCAATGGTGTGCATCTGTCATGGGAGAACAAGCAACAAGAAAACACTTAGTGCGAAGAATATTCTGGGAGGTGACAAATGTGGACCGATCACAAACACATCGGTTGAACACAGTGCATGGAACTCGATAGTTTCATTCAATTAGAAGCTCAGACAACTTGGCCCTACAAATTTGGACAAGATTGAAGGCTTGCTTTTGTAATTCTTGTAGCATCGGTGAATGGGATGATTGTGAGGATACAGATACCGTTGATACATGGGATCTAGTGACACTTGGCACCAATTTCAACAGGGTTAATGAAATAGACCATTTGGAAGATGATCAGACACATATTTCTACAGACTATGATCACATATCGGATCTCATACAAGCAGGTACATGAGTAGTACCTAAATAAGAAAATGCATTTATGTATTGTTTACTCGACCTATGTAGAATTTAATTTATGTAGAAATTAGAAATGCAATACCTTATTTACAAAATGTATTGTCAACTCCACCTATTTCCTTTCACGGGTCAGATATATGCAGTGGTTGCCCCAAAAAATAATGAATGGGGTTCTGACTATTGGTTGGCACGTTGCTTAGAGGGGAAACAAGCCATTCTTGAACCTGTTACAGATGATGAAAATATTGAATTCCCAACCCGCTCGATGGTTATAAAAGGGGAGTACTTGACACTTGCAGCACAACAGAAAAGGAAGGGTGGTTATGTATATCAGGATTATAGACTAGGAGCTATTGTACACCACTTCACCAACCTAGTAGTTGGTATAAACATCAAGCTGTGTACACTTGGTCATCAAGCTGTGAATTGATTCAAACTTCATCAGGATTCTTAAAATGCCTCATTAAAAGAAACCTAGCACTAGAATCTGATGAAAATTGGACTTTAATCAAAATGAAAACCTACAAACAAGGGATGTTTGATATAAAGGGAACATACCTTCCTTTCCATAAAAATGATAGCATCAATATACCCTGGGCATATATGGACCTTCCACACACATTATGTTGAAATTCAAAATCTACCATTGATCCAATACAACATAATAACATATTTATGGATGTATAGAGAAGTTTATATTAGGAGATAATTTAATATTCCAATATGAGATCATAGAAGTTAGGACAATAAGGATATATTTCAAAAGGGAGGAATCAATAATATTACTTGTGATCAGGAGACGTGAGGGCTATATGTGTGGAATGCACCAACACTCTTTTCTTTCATATTTAAATTTTTTCTTTGAAATTTGGACACTATCTATGTGAAAAGATAAGCCCCAACTTCATAAAACTCCAACTGCATTTCCTGTCACAAACAAGAAAGACAATGTAATAGTTAAATATTAAACATCAATATTATATAAATAACATCAAGGAAATCGAGTCCCAATCATCAATGTTACAACAAAAAACACAAAATATAGAATTTATTTTTACCTTAAATGTAGCCTCAAATTGACATATAGCGATCTTGCTACCATATAGACTTTTCAGCCTACTTCAAAAATAGAGGAACATCAACATTAGTCAAATAACATGAATCACATCATCAACAATAGAACATGTAGACTCACAAGTCACAACTGGAAGGTGTCAGTGAAACACAACTGCATTGACTAGATTCAGGGAAACTGGGGACTCCACTTGTTATCTCGTCCCTTAATGGTCTAGCGGACATGTGGGGACTTGAATCTTAACAAACCGATAAACTGATAGAAACAGACATTATGCTTGATCTTGGCCTTCACTAGCCAATTGTGGTTGTGGAGGCTAATACAATTATGCACTGTAATTATGCCAATTGACTATTGCATTAGATGAATGTTGGTCTCGTGCCAATAGGTATCCTACGATCAATGCATAGGAACCTAGTGCATAGACCATTTTTCTCTTCGCTTAGCAATGTAGAGCTCATTTATTTTTTTGAAAAATGATAAGTATTTACAAATAAAATATACAATCAACATAAAAGAATTGAGATTCGAAAAAGTGAAGACAATTAATTCATGCAACTAAAAGGTAATAAAAATATCTTTTCTCAAACCCTGAATCAATGGAAATCGACTAAAACCAATCTTGATTCAAGCTACAACAAATGGCTAAGTCAAGCATCAAATGAGAACTAGAAGCATTCAAGGGAATAACACAATATTTAACCAAAATACACACAAACTTAAAAAATTGGCAAAATGCTTCAAACAAAAACAATAGACAAACCATAAAAATTTGTCAATATATTCCTATTAAACACCAACATGGTTTCATGTACTTGAATGAGCCCATTCTTTCTTAGCGAAAGTGTTGTCAAATTAGTTATTTATCCTTTAATGTTAGGACACTATCTAGGTGAAGAGATAGCTCATAGGCCTAGTTTTCTCAAATTCCAGCGTCATTTCCTGTCACATACAAGAAAGAGACAATGTAAGAGATAAATATCAAAACATCAATATTAAAATAAATTGCATGAAGGTAATGTAGCTCAAATCATCAATGTTACAACAAAAAAGTACAATGTAGAATCTATTTTTACCTAAAACACAACCTCGAATTCAAATATAGTGATCACCAGCGAGGGTACATGGAACACCTGGACCAAAATAAGACTCAAGAGTCCTTAATGTGTATTAGATCATATACAATCTTAGGTGAAATTCATTTTCCAATTCACATTCTGGCCCTGGTCCTCATTTTCGACATTCTGGACACGACCTTCTCCAGATGAACCGTCATTATGATCATCCAAAACATTATGTTCCACATCAAGTTCATTAGAGAAATTTGTTATATTGTTTTATTCCCTTCTTTCACGATTTGATCGCCAAAGAGCTAATGCTCTTTCATATGGAAAATTGTCAACCTCATACTTTGTTACATATAATCTTAAGCATGTATCCATATTTTTATCAAGCTTGTTCCTCAACTTTGACTTCAAGAATGTCAGTGCACTAAGCATTCTCTCATCCTCGACTGATCCCAAAATCATAGTTTGACATAAATCCACTAATTTGAAATATTCTGAAATTCTTTGTCGTAGAATTTCGCTACCACTGAGCTTAGTCCATAATCTTGTAATTGCACTATATTCTTTACTATCTAACCAAGAAAATTGGTCCCACATTGTTTTAGCAAAGCATTCAGCTTGATCTATCATTTTTCCTTGATCTAAAATACCTTGAATATGTTCTCCTTGTATCTTGGCCTCTCGACAAAAATGGCTCTGCAAAATCTTGAATTTCTCTATAAAGTCATCCTTTACAGTTTTTAAACCTCGACTATGGTCCCAATATTGAGGGTATATGATAGACATGGCCTCCAACAATTCATATCAAGGAAACCGTTCTCTTATCTCTAATGATAGTGATTTTGCAATTTCTATCAAGTTGTGTCTCACTGAAATTACAACATCGTGAAATTGTTCTCTTGAAATGGGGCACTGTTTGGTGGATCTTCCTATCTTATCATTCTAATAAAATGGAACCATATACCCATGAACTGCCATACATAGCATCCATTTTTTATCAAACTTAAAAAAAATCATCATCATTTTCTATATTGATTATCTTACTCCAATTTGTAAATGCTAAACCTGTAAAAGACTCTGCCATAATATACAAATTATCCAATGCAAGACATGATAATCTTCTTGCTCTTGTGTATTCAGCAATATATATCGATCGTGCAACTCTGAACCATCTTCACGAGGTTATTCATTTCATGAAGCATAGGAAGAATTCCATCCAATGTTAATAATGTCTCTATATCAGTTAGTAGAAATAGAAGAGTTTGAGATTTTTCTACACTTGAGTGATGTCCATACATCACCCCTACCAAGGATGCATATTCATTGAATAGTCTTTCAGTTGGTCCCTTCAGTGATATCCATATTGTATCAACATATTTTAATAGTTTTTTTCCATTTGTAACACCATCAGAAGAAGAAGAAAAATTAAACTCTAAAAAGCATTTGGGACTCCGACAAAAGTATGCATGAACCTCACACACAAGATATTCAACCTTTGAAACCAATGAAAATTTGCTCACTGTTTTAAATGCAAGATTCATCCTATGAGCCATACAATGAATATTAAGCATATAGGGCGAAGCCGAGAGTTGCAGTCTAGCACAAAGGCCATTCCTTTGTCCTTGCATTACTGATGCTCCATCTGTTCCAGCACATACCAACTTTTTTGCAATCATGGAATGATCCATACCACCAATTTACTTCAAACTATCAATAACAAGTTCATAAATATTTTCTGTTGTAGAACTTTTGGTAATTTTATGAATTCCAAGTAGATAGGAATGTCTCATATGGTCATTGACCATATAAATGCTCATGCAAATCCATGAAGTATTATCAATAGATGTAACTTTATCCAAAGACAGTGACAAAAATGTAGCATTTGCAATCTTCTCTTTCGTATTGTCCTTTTCTACTTGAGCTAGATATTTTCCCCATTCCCAACCAGTCGATAAAGACCAATGAGAAGATGGAAAATTTGGCACTTAAATAAAAGATAGATATTTCGTCATTTTTGGATAATCTGTCATAGGATGACCATTGGATAGGAGGTAAAATACATTGCTTAATTGTATCGTCTTTGATAACAAATTTGTTTCCATCATCTTTCCAAATTGAGATGTGATGGTTCCTCCACTTTCCTCGAGTTTTTTCTTATTTAGTAAGAATTTATTATATTCCTCTTCAAATTGGAGATGTCAACATTCGCTAATAGATTTCCATTTGGCAGTAGATTTATTTCCATCATTTGCATCTTTGTTATCATACACCTTTCCAACATGCTTCTCGACTGTGTCTAACTTCATCTGCAATTTCACTACCTTGCCAAGCTTCCAACTACATGAAATGCATTTAACTTCTCGTGAAGTCTCATTCTCATTTGTTGGAGGTATTGGTTCAATAAATGGGTATCTTGAGACACAATCATATTTGAATTATCTCCCTATGTCCCATTGTCCCTTTTTCCTTTTCATGAATGTACTGTGTCACCTTGCAAGGATAAATCTTCAAGATTTGAACTACCAATTTCAGATGGAAATGCATTTGTCCCACTTTGATCACTAGAGGAATTTATTCTACCATCCATTGTATGGGTTGCAGATGCATTCTCAAAAGTCTTGACATCTCTCTCACTGATACCTTGCTCATCGATACCTTGCTCAAGAGATCTTGAAGCATGAATAAGATGTGGATTGTTGGATTGAGGCTTTTGAAAATATGATATTACATCCTTTTGTTTTGATGTTTTATTTTTCTTTCCACAATCCATGTTTGACATCTTACTGAATATTCCAAAATTGAAATTCCAAATCAATATAGAAACCAGAAGTGAAGCCTGCATGAGAAAGATGATATAAAATTAATACAATGGCACATTATCAATTTATATTGACCCGACTTACAATGAGTGTTTACATTTGAATCTTTCAATGACTTTTACATTACCAAATACATCAATAACATCCCCCGAAGGACGTATAACACTAATACAATAAGAATATCTTTGCAAGTTACATTTTTCAACATATTTTGGACATGAAAAAACAAATAAAAAACCCTAAAAGTGAAGACTCAAACCCTAACCCTTCACTAGGAAAAACATAAATGGGAAAAACATAGCCATACCCACATACTAGGAAAAGAGACATCAATATACAATGATTTCCCTCCATCGTTGCAGGCCTATGTTAATAAGTAATAGTAAAGCAAGTGAGCCTTCTTCAAAGGGACATGGGTTCAACCCGGAAAAAAAGCATGTTGTTGTGCATCTTAGACACTTTTAGGTAGTCTTATGAAGGTTTTGGCCCCTGGGCACACATTTGACTAGAATCAGCAGTAAAACTCCACCATGTTAAACTCTAGGCACACTGGGGCTCTTTTTCAGCCCTCAAACAGTCATGAAAGAATAATATAAGCTGTTAGGTCTATGAGACAACAGTGCAAAAGCCTTGAACAACAACATTTTTAGAAATATTTCGACATCCTTGTACATGGTTGTAGACTTTGAGATCTGGGCATGAATAACAACAACAAGCAATATTAAATCCCTAATTCTAGGCGCTTTCTAGGCATGAAAACATTGAAAAGAGACCTATAGCAATTTTGGAAATCTTGGGTTCTGAGTTTAATTCCACCATCATAAATTACCTAGTACTCAAATCTGGGCACCTTTTAGGTAGTTTTGAGCACAAATAGTGGTCAAAAGTCATATTGCAGCCACTAAAAAGCAATGACCAGCAGGTTGTAGCAAATTCTAGGTTGATATTGAATGTAGAAGTAGCATCAAAACACAACTCTGAGCATAAACAACGGTAAAAATAAGCTAAAATATAAGTCTGTCTAATTCTAAGTTCTATGTGGCAAGGAGCACCATAAATCAGCTAGTGTTTAGCCCTTTGGAAAATTGGAATGTTCAGTTCAACCACCTGTTTGACATGAAACATGATGAACACCCTTGAAATGACTGAAAACAGAAACCCAAAAGGCCTAGTATTAATACCTTGATTCATAGAGAGTAGATAACCCTCAAGAAAAATGTGTCAACTAGGTAGGTAGAGTATGATTTGAGGTATGTTTTATGTTCAATACCAAACTGTCAATATTCATAGTTTGATCAAACTAGGAGTAAATACTGTTTAATATTTGAGATATGCAAAATAATTCACTTTAATACATGTGAAGGTGAGCTTTAATACATCGTATTGGTCCTAGTAAGATGAGAGCTACTGTTGTTATAATTTTCAATTAAACTTCATATGACAAGGATGCATTAATGGCTGTTATCATATCTAATATTGATGTACTAAATACTTATATACATGTGCATTTTGTTCAAACATCTAAATAAGAAAGGGATGTCAAGATTACTTCCATTAATAACTGACACATTGCACTGCATATGCTTGTTTTTGGATTAATGAGGTGTGGTGAAGTACGTATTTTTGCTTATCATGTTATTATCTTACCTTTGGTGAATGCACTAATGGCTAACATTTCCACATTACACATAAAGTACATCCTTCTCACTATTTACTTGACTCCATTAGGCACTAATCACTAACAACTTCAAAAGATAAATATTTTGGGTGTTTAGTGTCCTTACAGAGTCGAAATAGGGCTCTCCCCTAGGAGGCTTAGGCTTCCAAAGTAGTGGGGAGAAGTTGACTAAGGTTATAGTGGTCACTTCATCCTCAAATTCTTACTAGTGTCTTGGACTGCCATTTCAACTGGTAATAGGTTCCAACCCCAAGTCCATAAATGATTGAAAGTCCACTTGTAATCCTCTTCAAAATGTGTGATGTGTCCACCTCCAATAATCAAGTGCTAAGCCTCCATGAGACAAGGTCCATGAGAGAAAGTAGTGCAGGCAAAACAAATACACCTCATCATATGTGCCACCATGCCATCTTATGACCCTTCAATGTGATGAAGGGTTCACATCTAATCCTTAAAAGGCTTCCCTATACAACATTAGTCTTACTCCTTCCAGTATAAAGTAGCATCAACATGTGTAACCACTTATACTATGAAACGAGAACTCGACACAGTCCT
>LPNX010175977.1:1321855-1335587 GCA_001517045.1 Pseudotsuga menziesii | reverse complement strand
GAAGAGTATGGGTCATCTACATCTTCATCAAGTCCTTCATCTGTAGAAAATGTAGATTCTGATGGGGTGTCAGAATCCATGGATGAATTTGAAGAAGCAATGTAGATGCTTTTTATTAGTATGATTTTTTTAATTTAAACTCTACAGGATTTTTTGATGATGGGGTGTCATAATCCATGGATGAATTTGAAGAGGCAGTTAGATGCTTTTTACTAGTATGATTTTTGTAATTGAAACTCTAGAGGAGTTTTTGAATATTTATATGAACCATTTGTTCTTGTATGGTCTAATATATTATCTCATTATGAATCACATCATAATTTCTTTGTTTCTATATGGTTATAATGGTGAAATTATTAGAGAAATTTGTTTTTTCTTTAATATGCAATTTTCCAGAAAGTTGTAATTTATCTCTTCAAGAATTTTTCTTTTTTTTCCAATTTAAGGTTGATTTTAAAGTTTTGTTAAACAACAATATGGGATGTTTAGTCCATGGCTCTATTTTTTACCCTAAAAAAAAAAACGTGTATACTGGTATCAACACTTTTCTATTTGGGGGGTGTTTTTGGTGTTTTTTTTGCAAAAATCATCGTTTTTATGGGTAGAGTTCTCGTTCATAGTATATAGTTCTCGTTTCATAGTATAAGTGGTTGTGTGCAAAGAGAGGGTGCCATGTCATTTCTAAATGCCCCTAAATATGTAGAAGGGTTCCAAGTCACTCCAACCTATGGGAAAATTATCCTTAGCCAAGTCAACCCCATACAAGGGCAAGTGCCATCTTTTCTAGATAATTCTTGTATGCTATGAGTCCATTTTCAAAGTATTCTTAATCAAAGCATTGGAATAGAATGTTCATATCATCCCTTTAACTATTGTTTGGTGATGTAATGTTTGTACATTAACCACCTGTCAACAAGGTCAACCAAAACTTATATGGTTGTTCTTTTCCAACTGATTAGTCTTCATAAAGGGGCTTGTAATATATAAATTAAGAGTAATGATGGGCTATGACTATTTCATATTTAATGCTGCCACAAAATTATGAGTTTGAAGGTCTGAAATGAGTTGTGGATGTGTTCTCTAGTATGCTTTAAGGCTTCCTTTGGCTCAACCTTTGACATACTACGTTCAACTTTCCTTCAAAATATGACAAAACAAATATAAAACAACCCTAAATTATCTTGCATATATATGATATTGTGACTGCATGATAGTGCCGCAAAGTTTTGTTCTTTATAAAGCCTAAAATGCTAAAATTAGAGAATCATAGTTTGGGAGTGGGAATTTTGAAAGGGATATGTAGATAATACGATTAAGAAAACTTGAAGGATGATGCATGTTAAAGACAAGTACAAACGTCTTTGCACCACATCACTGATCTTCAAATATTGCATCTCTCTCTCTCTCTCTCTCTCTCTCTCTCTCTCTCTCTCTCTCTCTCTCTCTCCAGTGGGAAAAAGAGAGAAAAAGAGCGAAGGGTTAAGCAGAATTTAGGCTACATCATTCTACCATTTACCAATGCCTCACATTATGGCATGTGATAGAGAAGACATGGGAAACCAAGGATGAGTTATGGTCTTGTCACATAGAATTCACAAATATTTTTGACATGGTGCCAAAAAAAATATTATGGGATAGGTTCAAAGAAATGGCAACCCCAAAGAAATGGAAAGTTATGGTGCATAGGATATACTAAGATGGCAATGCTCAAATTAGAACAAAGAAGTATGATCAAATATCTTAAGTAGGCGATGTATAAGAGAAGCACTGTTGTCTATCTACCCCATGTTATATGGGCCATACATAAACAAGTTATAAAAATGGATTAATAGGAAAGAAGGTGGGGGTAAATGTCGCAATTTTTATAACTAAAATTCTACTTTATGTAGATGATGTAATTTTGATAGCAAGGACATTACAGAACTTACAAAAACACCTTTCAAGTTTAAGCATTGGTGGTTTTTTGTATAGAGGTCAGATGGATGTGAATGAAAGAAATACAAGGGTGGTGTTATTGTCACTAAAACAAAAACCAAATGAAATCCAAAACAACTTCATACATGAGCACATAGAAATCACCCAAAACTATAAATTCTAAATGTTGGAGTTCAATAAAAAGTTAAACTAAGTAGCATGCACAAGGAAAGAATCTTTCTTACTTCAAAACATATGCAAGACAACAAAGATTTGGGATTGGGGTATGATATGCTTCCTCTTTCAAACATCGATACTGCCAATGTTGTTATATAGGTGGGAGATATCAAGTAATGCATAACTACAAACAAATGGATATCCAATCTTTTCTTTATCATTATAACTTTCATAAAATCCCTCGAAAGACATAGAAAGTGATATATTATTATGTTGTGTTCTTCATTGGGTTTCCTGTGTAATTTTTTGCTCTATTATTCATTGGTTTACAACTGTCATTGGACAACAATCTTGAAGTGGCAACATCAATAGGTGTGGAATAGACCTTACTATATTTATCCTAGATAGGAAGGTCCTATTAGATATTATTTAAGTTTCTTTTTAAAAGATGAAATGTGAAAATGCAAGTTGTGAAGTAGTGTGATGGTTAGTTATTGAATTCTTACAAGTGTTATATACCCATAACTCTTCTTTTCATTTTGTTCCACTATGAGACAAATGTGAATAATAGTATTACTACTCTTTCCATTATCTTATCTATGCTGCATGAATGAATACTGGAAGTTGTCATCATATATTTCCTTTGTGCAGATTTAAGACTCAAAAGAAATTATCCATAATACACGCATACCATGATGCTTGTGCAATCATGACAGACAAGAATGTTCTTCTACATGCATATTTATACCTCAATAAAAGATATCCATGATGAAAGCATTTAGCATACCTTATTGCTTAAGCAATACCAATAGCCAAGAATATGAAAAAGTGTTGATTGCCTTTCTGCCAAATTGAAATGGGTCTGCTCTGTGCAGACCACCCTATTTTGATCAACTTACATTGCTACAATTAAGATATACTTTTCAGTTGCAATGTAAAAATGCAATTTATGTATATGGTATGACACAAGTTTAGTTCTCACTCCAAACATGACTATGTTGGGTGTAATTTTATTGCATATAACAAAAATCCCAATAGATGCTAGAAATTAGAATTAAGAGAGGGATGGCACTCCCAAACTTCTCTCTAGGTTAGCAAAGATTTATGACAAAAAAGGAAAGAGATATATAAACTTTGGAAACATTGTGAGGGACATGAGGTATTGATAGTTGATGTTTTAAAGTGGTGGAATATGATGCATATAGCACTAACTATTGTTGGTATAGTAATTGCAACTTTTCCAACAAGAGCAAGAGTTGTACATAATAGAATGATATGCAACTAATATAATATTCACATTTTGTATCCACAATTAGAATTTACTACTTTGTTGTAGTTTTCTATGTAAGGTGTCGCAAATATACTTTGTTGCTATTAAAATATTGATGTGCAGCTGATGTTGCTGAAGAAGATGCAGATCCACTAAGACATGAATATGTGAGCCTCTTTGGTAGCTAATTGTCCCATTGTTTCTTGAAAATATGATTTGTTGTTTATGGATTTATTCTCAACATCCCTTTGTTGCACATGCCTTTTTTTTTCTCCATTAGCTATTCCAAAATCTTCATAGTGTTACTAGAGAAAATAGATTCAATTTGATAGTAAATACCAAGTTGATTCTGAACTTTGCATTGTAGTATACTATTGTTATAATTTGCTAGGTGTGAAGGGCGGAAAATGTTCATGACACATCATACTCTTTTGATTACTCTGCTTCTTTAAACTCTAGTTTATAACACAAATGATGAGGAATGTCAGGTTGATTCTTAGATCTTCTAAAAATGGAAAAGGGGCAGATATTCACTTCTGGAAACATTGGGTCAGCTTCAAACCCTAGAAAGCAATTTTGGTTTAGTTTTGGAAGCCATGACAGTGACAAAATTCATCAAATAGTATAAACAGAGGTGAAAACTTAAAAGTGCAAATCTGGGAAGTTCCTTTGGGTTGAATCGGCCTCATGGACAGTTCTAGGTATGTCCCAGCCTCCTAACAGCCTTAAACAGTGATCCTGGGCATTGTTTTAGCCATCAAACAACATGTAACCACCCTAATTCTTAAATCCAAGATTTCGGGTGCATCTTAGACACTTCTAGGTAGTCTGATGGAGGTTCTGGCCCCTAGGCACACATTTGACTAGAATCAATAGTAAAAATCCACCATGTTAAACTTTGGGCACATTAGGGCTCTAGAAAATGAAAATATGGAAAGGGAATGATTCAATTCCAGGGAGTCAAAAACTAAAGTCAAGAAGGCTCCTTCTCATATCACTAAAGTCAAGAAGGTTCCTTCTTCTGTCACTTCAGTTCAAGGCCTTTATTTTGCCATAAGAAAATGGTCTAAAAAAGCATCTAGGCATGGACCCTAGTGACTACTGTGAAAACCAAATGGCATAATTATTTTATGAAGGTTTAGGTATGAGGTTTCTAATGGAGAAATTTTCAAGGGCCTAATCATAATGATTATATGAACAAACTATGATTATGACAAATAGAAAATCAAGTGGCAAAACAAGTGTTCCTAGCTCCTCTTCCTGAAGTTCTAGATGACCCACCATACTATACCTTTTATAGGCCAAATGGAGCCATAGTCACCATTAAAGACATGGAATTTGAGGCTCCCCTAGATATAATATACACCTTAATGAACTCATATGGATTCAATAAACACAAAAGAGGATCCTATTAGAAGACGAAGAAGTATCCGAAGAAATAAGAGGAGCTCTACTTTGATCCTCCTCAAGATCAAGAATTTAACAAATATATGATAACCTTCACCATGATCAAGAGGAAGATACATGGATGATGATCATGGAAGCAATTGGAAAAACGATTCATGTGGTAGAAGTAATAGGGAAGGTAGAACAAGCAACTAGTGAGATTCCAGAAGAACCATAGCCAAAGGACCCCTTGTTAGATTTTTAATGGTTATATAAGATCTAAAACATTTAGCATTATAACATCATAACCATAAGCAAAGGATCACTAAAAAAAAAATGCAGCAACACAAGAGAACACAAATATTTTCCTCAGGGAAACCACAAGGGAGAAAACCCCACAAAACTTCCTTAGTATAGAATTCGACCAAGATAGTGTAAAACTTCATACAACAACTTCCTCCTTCTTTCTGGTGTGCTACCACTTCTCTCTCTTGCTAAGAACAGCTTGAGTGAGTGAATACAAATGAAGAGGAGTGCCCTTCTATTTATATTCTTCTGTTGACTTGACTTCTTACTTGGTGGGGCCGAATTCACTAGCTGTCTGAGCCTACATGTCTAGCTGGACATTAAAAATATAATTTATTATAATGACACTTGGGTACTATTGCCCCGACTTAAAATGGATGGTTTACCTCATGACTTTTACATGACCAATTACATCAAGGACATCTCAGAATGGAGGCAGAACATATCCAAAGGAGAACACAACAAAAGTACAATAGAATATCTTCTGAAGTTACAATATTTTAACACTCCCTCTTAATTAGGCCTGGTATTTTACATCAACAACAACCATCATTACAACTGTACAACTGACTGGTGAATCTCTATATGTCATAGGAAGTTTTGGAACGCCATCATACATCTTCATCATCGATCTCAGTTGGATCATATTCCATAATTTTAGTATGTAAATACTAAATCATGTTCTGTATGTGTTGAATCATTCTACTATCAGTATCATCTTCTAGATCATCTTCTTCAGTATCAAGTATGTGGATACTGAATCATATTAATCATATTCTACAGCATCAATATGTAAATACTGAATCATCTTCTGTCACGTCAGTATATGAATACTTAATCATATTCTGAATATTGAACCTTCTTTTGTAACATCAGTATGTAAATACTGAATCATATTCTGCCATATTAGTATGTGAATACTGAATCATCTTCTAAACCTTCTTCTGTAACGTTAGCATGTGAATACTAAATCTTCTTTTGTCACATAAGTATGTGAATACTGAATCTTCTTCTGCCACATCAGTATGTGAATACTGACTCTTCTTCTGAAACATCAGTATGCGAATACTGAATCTTCTTCTGAATCATCTACTTGTCAACATCGGTGTTGAATCCTCATCTTGTAACATCATCATCTAAGCCATCACCATTTGTATCTTTAGTATGTGAATGCTGAACTATCATCATCTGTATCTCCAGTATGTGAATACTGAAGGCATCATCATCTGTATCATAAGTATCATCATATGCATCTTCAATATGGGAATACTGAAACATCATTATCATCTGTATCTTCAATATAGAAACACTAAATCACCATAATCTGCATCTTCAGTATGGGAATAGTGAAACATCATCTATATCTTCAATATGGGAATATTGAAACATCATCATCTGTGTCAACAGTATATAAATACTGAAATAATTAACAATTTCATTAGCATGTTAGTACTAAAAACCAAATCATATGTAGTGCTAAATCATCATCTGCATTACCAGCATAGAGATGCTGGAACATCAACATAAACAACACAAAGTGTTGTGAATTCAACTACATTAACAACACATGGTGCTGAGACCACAATCATATCAGCAACAACACAAGGTGTTGGGACCGCAACCACATCAACATCAACAGCATAGGGTGCTGAGACCACAACCATATCAGCAACAACACAAGGTGTTGGGACCACAATCACATCAACATCATCAACATA
This sequence comes from Pseudotsuga menziesii, assembly GCA_001517045.1. Lineage (NCBI taxonomy): Eukaryota > Viridiplantae > Streptophyta > Pinopsida > Pinales > Pinaceae > Pseudotsuga > Pseudotsuga menziesii. The sequence goes on along the minus strand of LPNX010175977.1, from coordinate 1,328,816 downwards.
GGGTGTTGGGACCACAACATTATCAGCACAGGGTGTTGACACCACAACATCAACACAATGTGTTGGGACCATGACCACATCATCAGCATCAACATGATTAAGCAACATCATCATCAACATCAGTATATAAATATTGAAATTGCCTTGGAAATTATTTCAACAATCAACAATCATCAGTGTAGTAATAATGAAACTTCAAAAATCATCAATCATCGGTGTAACAACACTACAAATAACTCAACAATCATCAGTAAAGTAATACTGAATCACACATCTCAATAATTAGTATAACAATACTGAAGCAATCATTTCATCAAGCATCTCAGCAAACATCAGTATAACAATACTTAAACAATTGATTCAACCATCATCAAACCATCTTATCAACCATCATCAACAATCATTGACAATCAACAGTATAACAATACTGCAACAATTATCTCAACAATCATCAACAATCAACAGTATAGAAATATTGTAACAACCGTTCAAGCATATCAGCAGTCATCATCAAGCAATAGTATAACAATACTATGACAATCATCAAGCATCTTAGCAGTCATCATCAATCAATAGTATAGAAATACTGTGACAACCATCAAGCATCTTAGCAGTCATCATAAATCAACAGTATAACAATACTATGACAACCATCAACAATAATCAGTATAGCAATACTGAGGATACATCTTGTCGTTCATCTTCTTCGGAGCAACATCATGATGATTTATCTGGTAGATCCATCAGGGCATTTTGTCTAACTTACTAACTCTTTCGAGACAAACAATCCTAGTTAGACAGATGGATCTCCCTGGGGACCAAACAAGCCTTGTCTGGCTTACTAACCCTTTCGGTCCAAACAAGCCTAGCCAGACATACTAATCCCCCTAGGATTGACAGGTCTTTAATTTGTCTTACTAACCCTTTCGGTCCAAACAAGCCTAGCCAGATGTACCCTCCCCTAGACTGACCTACTCACCACTACATCCAACATCTGTTGTCACTCCCTCTTTCAAGAGAGGTCCTTTTGGACTACACCAAGCTTGTCTCGAAAGTATTCAAAACTTTACACGAGCCAGAGGCTTATTCAATACATTTGCTACTTGTTCCTTGGTGGGAACATGCTTGAGCTTTACAGCTCACTTCAGCCACAATCTCTTGTTGTACATCTGCAATTGCATCGTACATTTACAACTTGCACCATTCTTCTTTTGTGCATCTATAATTCCGACATTCTTCTCTTGTACATCTGCAACAATATCGTACATCTGTAACTTCATCATTTCTTCTCTTGTAGGTGATTGCATACAATCCTTCCTACAAGTCAAATACAATTGTTATGATTAGAAACATTTCATAAAATATTCAAAATAACAACTTCCAATGCATAAAGATGTATATAATCATGCAACTATTTCTGCTAATGCAACAATCATCTAAGCCACTTACCCATCACTTGCATATTAGTAGTGAACTACAAATATTCTACTATACATTTCCTAAATCTAGAAACATATCATGTACACATATTTGAACATCTGAATATATAGGAAATGACTATTCAAATACTTATCTTTGTTTATTTGGTAGAATCCATCTTGATTTTTGTCTTCTTGAATTACTAGAGTCTCTGTCAAATGTGTTCAACTTCATTGTCTGATTCTGAGGGCTCGTTCCTATCTTGCTCATGATCGGAAATACTGAGCAAGTCTTCTTACACCATAGATCACATAGAACTATGTGTGTCTTACTGGTGTATCTCCTCTTATACAATGATTAAATGGATACGAGTATAATCTTCATCTTCATTGGTATAATTCTTCTGGATCATGTTGATGTATATGTAACTTCGGAATGTATTCATCTATGTATCTTATGTATTGTAACCCGATGTTTATTCTGGGATGTTTCTATTATGTATTTGAGCCATGTTGTCTTGCCCCGATGTTCCGATCGGGAGGATCAATAATGTAAACAAGTCATGTCAAGTCATTGTTAAAGTCCCCACAATTTCGGGGCACTAGAGTTATTATACACTCATTAAGGTGTAGGCTCTAGTAAGTAATTGTTAAGTTGGGCCGACATGATTGAGTGCACTTCAAGTGAACGGAGTAATATAAATAGAGAGTGAGACTCTCTATTTATCACACACATCATTCACTCACTCAAGTGTGGCGCACTAGTGAAGAAGGAAATACTGGGACTAGACAGAAGAAGAAGACTACTGCTGTTTTGGGAGATCTCTTACTGTTTTGGTGCTAATTCTATCTCTAAGGAAGTTGCGGGGTTTTCTCCTTTATGGTTTCCCTGAGGATTACTCTTTGTGTCTCTTGTCTCTTGTGATGTGCTTATGTTTTATTGCTGTGCTTGTTATTCTCTCAGTGAGAAGATCCTAAGATCATAATGCTAGCTTATTTGATGAAAAACTAACATGGTATCAGAGCTAACCTAAGAAGAAGACATTGTGCAGCTACAAAATCTAGGGATTCTTAATTTTTGGGCCTCTCTCCACAATCTATTAGCAAAAGTATGCTAGGATGACTCTCCATTGAAGGCTGCATCTTTCTGTCGAAGCGGAATTCGATTCCGAGCATTTTCAGTTTTCGATGCGAAAATTAGGGATTTCTACAAAAGAAGAATTTTTGAGTGAGACCATAATAGGATTTTTCTCCTCATCAAAACCGAATTTTAGAGACCTATATCAATAAATTTGGTTGGGTGAAACTCCGGGAAAGTCAAACCCTAGTTTGACCCCGAGCTAGGAAAAACCCTAAATACTAAAACTGATAAGTTTTGGTACAGTCGCTATATTACGAGGTTGGAAAAGTTTCAGAAGCTGCAAATTACAAGGGCCGAATAAAACATCCTTATTAACAATGTGTCCAAAACTCAGCCTCATATTCTCTATATTCTGGGAGATATGATCCCTCCAAGTTAGGGTTCCATCCTCTTCCAGAATTCATCCCTAAACAGGATACCTGGGGAGAATTGCAATATCTTGGGATACATAGGTCCAAATGGAATTCATGAAGATGTTCCAAAAAGGGAACGGACTTTACTTTTGTTGGTCCGAATATCAGACTCAGAAGATGAACCAGTGACACGTGGCATGGTGTACAACTTTGCTGTTCTGAACCGTCCTGTAACAGGTCACCTTGGGAAAAGGATCATAAATCCCAAATGGTGAAACTATTTCTGATGAAACCTATGGTTTTGGATCAGGGACATGTGAGGTTACCCCTGTGAGAAATTTTAGACATATAGGATTATAAATTTTGGAGATATCACAGAAATAGTAATGGGAATTTCTGCAGAAGAAATTGGAAAATTAGGGCTTCCTGTTCCGGGAGATTCCCTCCACTGTTTTTAGAAAAGGAGTACATTGGACAACTCCATTTGAAGAGATCTATCTGTCTATCCAATCAGATCTGAAATATTCCAAGTTTGTAAAATTAGGGTTTCTATGACAAACCCTAGATCAGCCAGCTCCGGAACGAAGACGGACACCTCAAATCGGTAAGATCTAATCCTTTGCTATTCTCATTTGAGGTTCTCATTTCAAAGTGATCTATCACATCAGCTGGATGATAAACTTGGTGAAGTTGAAAAATTCCAAGGCTATAAGTATATGATCTCTCTTAAGAAAATGGATTGGACACCTACATGAGTATAGAGGTTCCAGTTCCAGAGGGAGATGAGGCTAGAAGCCTTACACAAGAAGAACTTGGTCAAGTCCAAGAAGGTCATTGTTGATTCAGTCATGAATCAACTTGTACTACAAGTGTCTTCCATAAAGACACCGATGATGTTTGATTCCTTGACCAAGATATTTGAAGGAAAGAACATAGATCGGAATATGACCTTAAGTTGAAGGAAGTGAAGATCCAGAATGCAGAGACCATGCAGTCATAAGAGTCTCTCAAATCAAGAACAACTTGAAGCGGTAAAAGAAAAAGTGAAGAATGCAGAAGTGGTGATGGTCACCTTGAATGGCCTCCCAGGATCGTGGAATTCATTCATTCAAGGAATGTGTGCCAGAAGAAAGTGATTAATTTCAGTAGACTCTGGGAAGAGAACTCACAAGAAGAAGAAGCTCGAGAAGAGAAGGTGGGAGCAACTGAAGATCAAGCTCTTACCATCCAAAGAAGATTACTCAAGCGATGAGGAATATGAAGAAATCAACTCTTGAAGAACCTCTTATCCACCTTAGCATTTGGATAAGAAATGATGCGATCATGAATGAAGAAGATGATGAAGCTGAAGACTCAAGGAGTATACCCACGAAACAAATAAAGATAAGTGTTCAATTGTCATTTATTTGTTTTGTTATGCATTTGTTTATATTCAGTTATTGTATTATGCATGATATGATGTTTTCATTAATGACAGTATACTATTAATATGCATGTGATGGGTAAGTAGCTCATGGTGCTATACAAATTCTCCATTGCTACTTATCTAGAATGAAACCTCTTTGCTGACATATTGGATTAGTGCACAATCTCAATGTTGTCATGGTAGAGATGGAACGCATCTAGAAAGTTTCAGTGAGATATGGATGAATGTTGTATTGGCTAAAGTAGTTGCATGATCATATATTTATGCATAAGAACTTGCCAGTATAAATATTCCTTATGAAATGTTTCTAACCATACAAATGCATTTGACTTGTAGGAAAGACCGCATACATAATCACCTACAAGCAAAGAAGAATGAAGACTTGTTCCGAAGAACAAGTGACGACAGTTCAAAGACAAATAATAATATGACGAGTGCAGTGACATCATTGATGCAGAACCTTCCAGCCACCAAGGAGAAAGGGAAGACCAGTTCAAGAAGAAGGATGTCAGGGCGCAGTATCAAGACCTAAAGAGAAGTTCATATTTCCATCATGCAGTAGATGGAAACATCGTGGGATACAAAGCAAGATTCGTAGCACGAGGCTTCTCATGAAAGGAAGGCCCAGACTACGAAGAGACATTTGCAACCAGTAAGAGTTGAAACACATACATGATGAGATTGATGAAGATCTTAACCTTTGCTACAAGGTTGAATATGCAAGTCTGTACACTAGATGGTCACATAGAATATTAGTAGCATAGGAAGCTACTTGTCACTCCGGTACAGAATGTTCAGTGCATAGAGTACAGAAGACAGAGGGAGTATGATGCTCCGCTTCAGAGGGAGTGACTGTAGAATATCCTAAGGTTTGACATGGTACGACAGGATGGATAGATTACTGATGACTCTAGGCTTTACTGAGAGTAAAGTGGATTCCAACCTTTGCCACAAGTTTGAAGACAGAAGATCAGTGATGCTCTTGTTATGTGTCGATGCACTATTGTTCTAGTCATGAAGGTGTGGACAAGGGAAGTATGCAGTAGAGATCCTAAATAGGTTCAGGATGATGGACTGCATGACCACACTTATGGCATCGAACCTGAAGTTGTTAAGTGATGCTTCATCAGAGATGGTTGATGCTACGATGTATCGATGATTGGGTCCTTGATGTACCCAAGACCAGATATTTGCTTTGCTGTGAAGACATTTGAGACATGTTCACCTGATGGTTGCAAAGCATGCAGGGGTATAGTTGATTATGGACTCAAGTACGATGCGAATCAAAAGGTTAACCTAGAGGGTTATGTTGATTCAGATTGGGTAGGCAGTGCCATCGACAGGAAGAGTACTTCAGGGTGTTGCTTCAGTATGGCATCAAGTGTGATCTCTTGGTTTAGGAGGAATCAATCCTATGTGACACTGAGTACAGCTGAAGTAGAGTATGTCACAACTTGTTCAGCTAGTTGTGAGGCAGTATGGCTGAGGAAGCTACTGTCCAACTTGTTTGATCTCCAGTTAGATGCTACTTGTATATACTGTGACAACTAGAGCTGTGAAGTTGTCATAGAATCTAGTGTTCCATAACAAGTCGAAGCATATTGAGATCAAGTACCACTATATCAAGGATATGGTGTAGAGAGGAGCAGTGGAGCTCCAGTATGTTGCGACGGAGGAACAGATAGCCGATGTATTGATGAATCCATTGGCTAGGCTGAAGTTCGAGTACTTCAGGGAGAATCTTGGTGTTCTCCAGATCGATTTTCCCTCCAAGAGAAAGTGATAAGAGCCATAGACATTCTGACATGGTGAGAGGATTGGTTCCTTCCATGGTCAGATGTAAGGGCTGATCCATTCTGTCATGGTGAGAGGATTGGTTCCTTCCATGTCAGATATGAGTGCTGAGATCCATAGCCATTCTGACGAGTAGGTCAGATATAAGGGCTGAGCCATTCTATCATGGTGATAGGGTTGCTCCCTTCCATGACAGATATGAGTGTTGGCCATTTTGTCGAGTAGGATAGATGTAAGGGAGATTGCCATTCTAGGAATGGAGGCACCTGGTCAGTTACCAGGATCACTCAGTGTAGGACTGAGTATCCATTCTGATGTGACAGAGGGATGTGTTCCCACTTGATGAGATGTAAGGGCTGAACCATTCTGTCATGGCTAAAGGATTAAGTTCCTTCCATGTCATATGTGAGTGTTGGCCATTCTGACGAGCAGGTCGGATATAAGTGCTGTGCCATTCCGACATGGTGAGAGGGTTGGTTCCTTCCATGGTTGGATGTAAGGGCTGTGACATGGTGAGAGGATTGGTTCCTTCCATTGTCAGGTATATGTGGATGCCACATTTGGTTTTAAAAAGGACCAACTCTGTGATGCCTCATCTAGTTTGAAAAAGGACTAGCTCTGGGAAGACTCATCTAGTTTGAAAAAGGACTAGCTCTATGTAGATGCCTCATCTAGTTTGAAAAAGGACTAGCTCTGGGAAGACTCATCTAGTTTGAAAAAGGACTAGCTCTATGTAGATGCCTCATCTAGTTTGAAAAAGGACTAGCTATGGGAAGACTCATCTAGTTTGAAAAAGGAATAGCTCTGTGTAGATGTCTCATCTGGTTTG